>JAVHNO010000037.1:0-33355 GCA_031439595.1 Pterocarpus santalinus | reverse complement strand
CTTCTTAAGTTCTTTTACCCTTTGTTTGAAAGCAAGTCTTATTCCTTAAGGAATTGGTTTCTCTTCGACCTTTAAGTTCTTATTCTTTAAGTTCTTTTAGCCATTGATTGAAAGCAAGTCTTATTCCTGTTGGATTTGGTTTCTCTTTGACCTTTAAGTTCTTTTGGAGATTGATTGGAAGTAAGCCTAAATCCAGAAGGAATTGGTTTCTCCTTGTTCTTTAAGTTCTTTTTGCCATTGACTGTAAGCAAGTCTTGTTCCTTAAGGAATTGGTTTCTCTTTGACCTTTAAGTTCTTTTGGAGATTGATTGGAAGCAAGTCTTAATCCTTAAGGAATTGGTTTCTCTTTATTCTTTAAGTTCTTTTAGCCATTGATTGAAAGCAAGTCTTATTCCTTAAGGAATTGGTTTCTCTTTGACCTTTAAGTTCTTTTGGAGATTGATTGGAAGCAAGTCTTAATCCATAAGGAATTGGTTTCTCTTTGTTCTTTAAGTTCTTTTAGCCATTGATTGAAAGCAAGTCTTATTCCTTAAGGAATTGGTTTCTCTTTGACCTTTAAGTTCTTTTGGAGATTGATCGGAAGCAAGTCTTAATCCTTAAGGAATTGGTTTCTCTTTATTCCTTAAGTTCTTTTAGCCATTGATTGAATGCAAGTCTTACTCTATATGGAATTGGTTTCTCTTCGTTGTTCAAGTTCTTTTGGCCATTGATTGAAAGCAAGTCTTATTCCATAAGGAATTGGTTTCTCTTTGACCTTTAAGTTCTTTTGGATATTGATTGGAAGCAAGTCTTAACTCTTAAGGAATTGGTTTCTCTTTATTCTTTAAGTCCTTTTAGCCATTGATTGGAAGCAAGTCTTAATCCATAAGGAATTGGTTTCTCTTTGTTCTTTAAGTTCTTTTAGCCATTGATTGAATGTAAGTCTTATTCCTTAAGGAATTGGTTTCTCTTTGACCTTTAAGTTCTTTTGGAGATTGATTGGAAGCAAGTCTTAATCCATAAGGAATTGGGTTCCATTTATTCTTTAATTTCTTTTAGCCATTGATTGAAAGCAAGTCTTATCCCTTAAGGAATTGGTTTCTCTTTGACCTTTAAGTTCTTTTGGAGATTGATTGGAAGCAAGTCTTAATCCATACGGAATTGGTTTCGCTTTGTTCTTTAAGTTCTTTTAGCCATTGATTGAAAGCAAGTCTTACTCCTTAAGGAATTGGTTTCTCTTTGACCTTTAAGTTCTTTTGGAGATTGATTGAAAGCAAGTCTTATTCCTTAAGGAATTGGTTTCTCTTTGACCTTCAAGTTCTTTTGGAGATTGATTGAAAGCAAGTCTTATTCCTTAAGGAATTGGTTTCTCTTTATTCTTTAAGTTCTTTTAGCCATTGATTGGAAGCAAGTCTTAATCCATAAGGAATTGGTTTCTCTTTGTTCTTTAAGTTCTTTTAGCCATTGATTGAATGCAAGTCTTATTCCTTAAGGAATTGGTTTCTCTTTGACCTTTAAGTTCTTTTGGAGATTGATTGGAAGCAAGTCTTAATCCTTAAGGAATTGGTTTCTCTTTCTTCTTTAAGTTCTTTTACCCTTTGATTGAAAGCAAGTCTTATTCCTTAAGGAATTGGTTTCTCTTTGACCTTTAAGTTCTTTTGGAGATTGATTGGAAGCAAGTCTTGATCCTTAAGGAATTGGTTTCTCTTTATTCTTTAAGTTCTTTTAGCCATTGATTGAAAGCAAGTCTTATTCCTTAAGGAATTGGTTTCTCTTTGACTTTAAGTTCTTTTGGAGATTGATTGGAAGCAAGTCTTAATCCATAAGGAATTGGTTTCTCTTTGTTCTTTAAGTTCTTTTAGCCATTGATTGAAACCAAGTCTTATTCCTTAAGGAATTGGTTTCTCTTTGACCTTTAAGTTCTTTTGGAGATTGATTGCAAGCAAGTCTTAATCCATAAGGAATTGGTTTCTCTTTGTTCTTTAAGTTCTTTTAGCCATTGATTGAATGCAAGTCTTATTCCTTAAGGAATTGGTTTCTCTTTGACCTTTAAGTTCTTTTGGAGATTGATTGGAAGCAAGTCTTAATCCATAAGGAATTGGTTTCTCTTTATTCTTTAATTTCTTTTAGCCATTGATTGAAAGCAAGTCTTATTCCTTAAGGAATTGGTTTCTCTTTGACCTTTAAGTTCTTTTGGAGATTGATTGGAAGCAAGTCTTAATCCATAAGGAATTGGTTTCTCTTTGTTCTTTAAGTTCTTTTTGCCATTGATTGAAAGCAAGTCTTAATCTATAAGGAATTGGTTTCTCTTTGTTCTTTAAGTTCTTTTAGCCATTGATTGAAAGCAAGTCTTATTCCTTAAGGAATTGGTTTCTCTTTGACTTTCAAGTTCTTTCGGAGATTGATTGGAAGCAAGTCTTAACCCTTAAGGAATTGGTTTCTCTTTATTCTTTAAGTCCTTTTAGCCGTTGATTGGAAGCAAGTCTTAATCCATAAGGAATTGGTTTCTCTTTGTTCTTTAAGTTCTTTTAGCCATTGATTGAATGCAAGTCTTATTCCTTAAGGAATTGGTTTCTCTTTGACCTTTAAGTTCTTTTGGAGATTGATTGGAAGCAAGTCTTAATCCTTAAGGAATTGGTTTCTCTTTATTCTTTAAGTTCTTTTAGCCATTGATTGAAAGCAAGTCTTATTCCTTAAGGAATTGGTTTCTCTTTGACCTTTAAGTTCTTTTGGAGATTGATTGGAAGCAAGTCTTAATCCATAAGGAATTGGTTTCTCTTTATTCTTTAAGTTCTTTTAGCCATTGATTGAAAGCAAGTCTTATTCCCTAAAGAATTGGTTTCTCTTTGACCTTTAAGTTCTTTTGGAGATTGATTGGAAGCAAGTCTTAATCCATAAGGAATTGGTTTCTCTTTGTTCTTTAAGTTCTTTTAGCCATTGATTGAATGCAAGTCTTATTCCTTAAGGAATTGGTTTCTCTTTGACCTTTAAGTTCTTTTGGAGATTGATTGGAAGCAAGTCTTAATCCATAAGGAATTGGTTTCTCTTTGTTCTTTAAGTTCTTTTAGCCATTGATTGAAAGCAAGTCTTATTCCTTAAGGAATTGGTTTCTCTTTGACCTTCAAGTTCTTTTGGAGATTGATTGGAAGCAAGTCTTAATCCTTAAGGAATTGGTTTCTCTTTATTCTTTAAGTCCTTTTAGCCATTGATTAGAAGCAAGTCTTAATCCATAAGGAATTGGTTTCTCTTTATTCTTTAAGTTCTTTTAGCAATTGATTGAAAGCAAGTCTTATTCCTTAAGGAATTGGTTTCTCTTTGACCATTAAGTTCTTTTGGAGATTGATTGGATCAAGTCTTAATCCATAAGGAATTGGTTTCTCTTTGTTCTTTAAGTTCTTTTAGCCATTGATTGAAAGCAAGTCTTATTCCTTAAGGAATTGGTTTCTCTTTGACCTTTAAGTTCTTTTGGAGATTGATTGGAAGCAAGTCTTAATCCATAAGGAATTGGTTTCTCTTTATTCTTTAAGTTCTTTTAGCCATTGATTGAAAGCAAGTCTTATCCCTTAAGGAATTGGTTTCTCTTTGACCTTTAAGTTCTTTTGGAGATTGATTGGAAGCAAGTCTTAATCCATAAGGAATTGGTTTCTCTTTGTTCTTTAAGTTCTTTTAGCCATTGATTGAATGCAAGTCTTATTCCTTAAGGAATTGGTTTCTCTTTGACCTTTAAGTTCTTTTGGAGATTGATTGGAAGCAAGTCTTAATCCATAAGGAATTGGTTTCTCTTTGTTCTTTAAGTTCTTTTAGCCATTGATTGAAAGCAAGTCTTATTCCTTAAGGAATTTGATGATGGAACCTCGTGGATATAAAGATCCAGAAACCCCATGCACACACTTTGATAGAAGATAAGATGTAGAATAAAGACCCTCCCTACTAAACCCCCGGAATTGGTTTCTCTTGAAACGTAGATAACAGGGAAAAGATAAAACATTCTGCATCACGCGGAACAACATGAGGAAAAACCTCACAACTATCTCGGTAGTCAAACCATGATAAAAAATATGATCAAAATTCTCTATTGTCTATAGGCCAAGTTGCCTATTTATACATAAATCCTAAATCTAGAAATTATCTAATCTTATCTAAAAGATTTGATTTGAAACTAAAATTTAAAAATTAAAGATACGATTCTATTCTAAAAGATTTATTCCTATCTAATTTTAAATCAGATTTGATCTTTATAGATTAGATCAGATTTGATTTAAATCCTAAAAGATAAACTGAAGCAATTTAAATCTAAACAAATCTAGACTAAGTCAAAACAAATCAAAAAAGAATCTAGCTACAATCTAAACATATCTCCAACATGATTAGATTGCTTGCTCTTCAAGTTACTTTAATTATGCTTGATTCCTTGATTTCCAAGTAACTTGAAATAAGCTCTTGGTTTGCTTGATCTCCAAGGCAGAACCAACTTGCTAGAAACAAGCTCTTTTTAGCCATTGATTGGAATAACCAAGTCTTAGCATTATGAATTGGTTTCTCTTTGACCTTCAAGTTCTTTTGGAGATTGATTGGAAGCAAGTCTTAATCCTTAAGGAATTGGTTTCTCTTTATTCTTTAAGTTCTTTTAGCCATTGATTGGAAGCAAGTCTTAATCCATAAGGAATTGGTTTCTCTTTATTCTTTAAGTTCTTTTAGCCATTGATTGAAAGCAAGTCTTATTCCTTAAGGAATTGGTTTCTCTTTGACTTTAAGTTCTTTTGGAGATTGATTGGAAGCAAGTCTTAATCCATAAGGAATTGGTTTCGCTTTGTTCTTTAAGTTCTTTTAGCCATTGATTGAAAGCAAGTCTTATTCCTTAAGGAATTGGTTTCTCTTTGACCTTTAAGTTCTTTTGGAGATTGATTGGAAGCAAGTCTTAATCCATAAGGAATTGGTTTCTCTTTGTTCTTTAAGTTCTTTGAGCCATTGATTGAATGCAAGTCTTATTCCTTAAGGAATTGGTTTCTCTTTGACCTTTAAGTTCTTTTGGAGATTGATTGGAAGCAAGTCTTAATCCTTAAGGAATTGGTTTCTCTTTATTCTTTAAGTTCTTTTAGCCATTGATTGAAAGCAAGTCTTATTCCTTAAGGAATTGGTTTCTCTTTGACCTTTAAGTTCTTTTGGAGATTGATTGGAAGCAAGTCTTAATCCATAAGGAATTGGTTTCTCTTTATTCTTTAAGTTCTTTTAGCCATTGATTGAAAGCAAGTCTTATTCCTTAAGGAATTGGTTTCTCTTTGACCTTTAAGTTCTTTTGGAGATTGATTGGAAGCAAGTCTTAATCCTTAAGGAATTGGTTTCTCTTTATTCTTTAAGTTCTTTTAGCCATTGATTGAAAGCAAGTCTTATTCCTTAAGGAATTGGTTTCTCTTTGACTTTTAAGTTCTTTTGGAGATTGATTGGAAGCAAGTCTTAATCCATAAGGAATTGGTTTCTCTTTGTTCTTTAAGTTCTTTTAGCCATTGATTGAAAGCAAGTCTTAATCTATAAGGAATTGGTTTCTCTTTGTTCTTTAAGTTCTTTTAGCCATTGATTGAAAGCAAGTCTTATTCCTTAAGGAATTGGTTTCTCTTTGACCTTCAAGTTCTTTTGGAGATTGATTGGAAGCAAGTCTTAACCCTTAAGGAATTGGTTTCTCTTTATTCTTTAAGTTCTTTTAGCCATTGATTGGAAGCAAGTCTTAATCCATAAGGAATTGGTTTCTCTTTGTTCTTTAAGTTCTTTTAGCCATTGATTGAATGCAAGTCTTATTCCTTAAGGAATTGGTTTCTCTTTGACCTTTAAGTTCTTTTGGAGATTGATTGGAAGCAAGTCTTAATCCTTAAGGAATTGGTTTCTCTTTATTCTTTAAGTTCTTTTAGCCTTTGATTGAAAGCAAGTCTTATTCCTTAAGGAATTGGTTTCTCTTTGACCTTTAAGTTCTTTTGGAGATTGATTGGAAGCGAGTCTTGATCCTTAAGGAATTGGTTTCTCTTTATTCTTTAAGTTCTTTTAGCCATTGATTGAAAGCAAGTCTTATTCCTTAAGGAATTGGTTTCTCTTTGACCTTTAAGTTCTTTTGGAGATTGATTGGAAGCAAGTCTTAATCCATAAGGAATTGGTTTCTCTTTGTTCTTTAAGTTCTTTTAGCCATTGATTGAAAGCAAGTCTTATTCCTTAAGGAATTGGTTTCTCTTTGACCTTTAAGTTCTTTTGGAGATTGATTGGAAGCAAGTCTTAATCCATAAGGAATTGGTTTCTCTTTGTTCTTTAAGTTCTTTTAGCCATTGATTGAATGCAAGTCTTATTCCTTAAGGAATTGGTTTCTCTTTGACCTTTAAGTTCTTTTGGAGATTGATTGGAAGCAAGTCTTAATCCATAAGGAATTGGTTTCTCTTTATTCTTTAAGTTCTTTTAGCCATTGATTGAAAGCAAGTCTTATTCCTTAAGGAATTGGTTTCTCTTTGACCTTTAAGTTCTTTTGGAGATTGATTGGAAGCAAGTCTTAATCCATATGGAATTGGTTTCTCTTTGTTCTTGAAGTTCTTTTTGCCATTGATTGAAAGCAAGTCTTAATCTATAAGGAATTCGTTTCTCTTTGTTCTTTAAGTTATTTTAGCCATTGATTGAAAGCAAGTCTTATTCCTTAAGGAATTGGTTTCTCTTTGACTTTCAAGTTCTTTTGGAGATTGATTGGAAGCAAGTCTTAACCCTTAAGGAATTGGTTTCTCTTTATTCTTTAAGTTCTTTTGGAGATTGATTGGAAGCAAGTCTTAATCCATAAGGAATTGGTTTCTCTTTGTTCTTTATGTTCTTTTAGCCATTGATTGAATGCAAGTCTTATTCCTTAAGGAATTGGTTTCTCTTTGACCTTTAAGTTCTTTTGGAGATTGATTCGAAGCAAGTCTTAATCCTTAGGGAATTGATTTCCCTTTCTTCTTTAAGTTCTTTTAGCCATTGATTGAAAGCAAGTCTTATTCCTTAAGGAATTGGTTTCTCTTTGACCTTTAAGTTCTTTTGGAGATTGATTGGAAGCAAGTCTTAATCCATAAGGAATTGGTTTCTCTTTATTCTTTAATTTCTTTTAGCCATTGATTGAAAGCAAGTCTTATTCCTTAAGGAATTGGTTTCTCTTTGACCTTTAAGTTCTTTTGGAGATTGATTGGAAGCAAGTCTTAATCCATAAGGAATTGGTTTCTCTTTGTTCTTTAAGTTCTTTTAGCCATTGATTGAATGCAAGTCTTATTCCTTAAGGAATTGGTTTCTCTTTGACCTTTAAGTTCTTTTGGAGATTGATTGGAAGCAAGTCTTAATCCATAAGGAATTGGTTTCTCTTTGTTCTTTAAGTTATTTTAGCCATTGATTGAAAGCAAGTCTTATTCCTTAAGGAATTGGTTTCTCTTTGACCTTCAAGTTCTTTTGGAGATTGATTGGAAGCAAGTCTTAACCCTTAAGGAATTGGTTTCTCTTTATTCTTTAAGTTCTTTTAGCCATTGATTAGAAGCAAGTCTTAATCCATAAGGAATTGGTTTCTCTTTATTCTTTAAGTTCTTTTAGCAATTGATTGAAAGCAAGTCTTATTCCTTAAGGAATTGGTTTCTCTATGACTTTAAGTTCTTTTGGAGATTGATTGGAAGCAAGTCTTAATCCATAAGGAATTGGTTTCTCTTTGTTCTTTAAGTTCTTTTAGCCATTGATTGAAAGCAAGTCTTATTCCTTAAGGAATTGGTTTCTCTTTGACCTTTAAGTTCTTTTGGAGATTGATTGGAAGCAAGTCTTAATCCATAAGGAATTGGTTTCTCTTTATTCTTTAAGTTCTTTTAGCCATTGATTGAAAGCAAGTCTTATTCCTTAAGGAATTGGTTTCTCTTTGACCTTTAAGTTCTTTTGGAGATTGATTGGAAGCAAGTCTTAATCCATAAGGAATTGGTTTCTCTTTGTTCTTTAAGTTCTTTTAGCCATTGATTGAAAGCAAGTCTTATTCCTTAAGGAATTGGTTTCTCTTTGACCTTTAAGTTCTTTTGGAGATTGATTGGAAGCAAGTCTTAATCCATAAGGAATTGGTTTCTCTTTGTTCTTTAAGTTCTTTGAGCCATTGATTGAATGCAAGTCTTATTCCTTAAGGAATTGGTTTCTCTTTGACCTTTAAGTTCTTTTGGAGATTGATTGGAAGCAAGTCTTAATCCATAAGGAATTGGTTTCTCTTTGTTCTTTAAGTTCTTTTAGCCATTGATTGAATGCAAGTCTTATTCCTTAAGGAATTGGTTTCTCTTTGACCTTTAAGTTCTTTTGGAGATTGATTGGAAGCAAGTCTTAATCCATAAGGAATTGGTTTCTCTTTGTTCTTTAAGTTCTTTTAGCCATTGATTGAAAGCAAGTCTTAATCTATAAGGAATTGGTTTCTCTTTGTTCTTTAAGTTCTTTTAGCCATTGATTGAAAGCAAGTCTTATTCCTTAAGGAATTGGTTTCTCTTTGACCTTCAAGTTCTTTTGGAGATTGATTGGAAGCAAGTCTTAACCCTTAAGGAATTGGTTTCTCTTTATTCTTTAAGTTCTTTTAGCCATTGATTGGAAGCAAGTCTTAATCCATAAGGAATTGGTTTCTCTTTATTCTTTAAGTTCTTTTAGCAATTGATTGAAAGCAAGTCTTATTCCTTAAGGAATTGGTTTCTCTTTGACCTTTAAGTTCTTTTGGAGATTGATTGGAAGCAAGTCTTAATCCATAAGGAATTGGTTTCTCTTTGTTCTTTAAGTTCTTTTAGCCATTGATTGAAAGCAAGTCTTATTCCTTAAGGAATTGGTTTCTCTTTGACCTTTAAGTTCTTTTGGAGATTGATTGGAAGCAAGTCTTAATCCATAAGGAATTGGTTTCTCTTTATTCTTTAATTTCTTTTAGCCATTGATTGAAAGCAAGTCTTATCCCTTAAGGAATTGGTTTCTCTTTGACCTTTAAGTTCTTTTGGAGATTGATTGGAAGCAAGTCTTAATCCATAAGGAATTGGTTTCTCTTTGTTCTTTAAGTTCTTTTAGCCATTGATTGAATGCAAGTCTTATTCCTTAAGGAATTGGTTTCTCTTTGACCTTTAAGTTCTTTTGGAGATTGATTGGAAGCAAGTCTTAATCCATAAGGAATTGGTTTCTCTTTGTTCTTTAAGTTATTTTAGCCATTGATTGAAACCAAGTCTTATTCCTTAAGGAATTGGTTTCTCTTTGACCTTCAAGTTCTTTTGGAGATTGATTGGAAGCAAGTCTTAACCCTTAAGGAATTGGTTTCTCTTTATTCTTTAAGTCCTTTTAGCCATTGATTGGAAGCAAGTCTTAATCCATGAGGAAGTGGTTTCTCTTTGTTCTTTAAGTTCTTTTAGCCATTGATTGAATGCAAGTCTTATTCCTTAAGGAATTGGTTTCTCTTTGACCTTTAAGTTCTTTTGGAGGTTGATTGGAAGCAATTCTTAAACCTTAAGGAATTGGTTTCTCTTTCTTCTTTAAGTTCTTTTAGCCATTGATTGAAAGCAAGTCTTATTCCTTAAGGAATTGGTTTCTCTTTGACTTTTAAGTTCTTTTGGAGATTGATTGGAAGCAAGTCTTAATCCATAAGGAATTGGTTTCTCTTTATTCTTTAAGTTCTTTTAGCCATTGATTGAAAGCAAGTCTTATTCCTTAAGGAATTGGTTTCTCTTTGACCTTTAAGTTCTTTTGGAGGTTGATTGGAAGCGAGTCTTTATCCTTAAGGAATTGGTTTCTCTTTATTCTTTAAGTTCTTTTAGCCATTGATTGAAAGCAAGTCTTATTCCTGTTGGAATTGGTTTCTCTTTGACCTTTAAGTTCTTTTGGAGATTGATTGGAAGTAAGTCTTAATCCATAAGGAATTGGTTTCTCCTTGTTCTTTAAGTTCTTTTAGCCATTGATTGAAAGCAAGTCTTATTCCTTAAGGAATTGGTTTCTCTTTGACCTTTAAGTTCTTTTGGAGATTGATTGGAAGCGAGTCTTAATCCTTAAGGAATTGGTTTCCCTTTATTCTTTAAGTTCTTTTAGCCACTGATTGAAAGCATGTCTTATCCCTTAAGGAATTGGTTTCTCTTTGACCTTTAAGTTCTTTTGGAGATTGATTGGAAGCAAGTCTTAATCCATAAGGAATTGGTTTCTCTTTGTTCTTTAAGTTCTTTTAGCCATTGATTGAATGCAAGTCTTATTCCTTAAGGAATTGGTTTCTCTTTGACCTTTAAGTTCTTTTGGAGATTGATTGGAAGGGAGTCTTAATCCTTAAGGAATTGGTTTCTCTTTATTCCTTAAGTTCTTTTAGCCATTGATTGAATGCAAGTCTTACTCTACATGGAATTGGTTTCTCTTCGTTGTTCAAGTTCTTTTGGCCATTGATTGAAAGCAAGTCTTATTCCTTAAGGAATTGGTTTCTCTTTGACCTTTAAGTTCTTTTGGAGATTGATTGGAAGCAAGTCTTAATCCATAAGGAATTGGTTTCTCTTTATTCTTTAATTTCTTTTAGCCATTGATTGAAAGCAAGTCTTATCCCTTAAGGAATTGGTTTCTCTTTGACCTTTAAGTTCTTTTGGAGATTGATTGGAAGCAAGTCTTAATCCATAAGGAATTGGGTTCCATTTATTCTTTAATTTCTTTTAGCCATTGATTGAAAGCAAGTCTTATCCCGTAAGGAATTGGTTTCTCTTTGACCTTTAAGTTCTTTTGGAGATTGATTGGAAGCAAGTCTTAATCCATAAGGAATTGGTTTCTCTTTGTTCTTTAAGTTCTTTTAGCCATTGATTGAAAGCAAGTCTTAATCTATTAGGAATTGGTTTCTCTTTGTTCTTTAAGTTATTTTAGCCATTGATTGAAACCAAGTCTTATTCCTTAAGGAATTGGTTTCTCTTTGACCTTCAAGTTCTTTTGGAGATTGATTGGAAGCAAGTCTTAACCCTTAAGGAATTGGTTTCTCTTTATTCTTTAAGTTCTTTTGGAGATTGATTGGAAGCAAGTCTTAATCCATAAGGAATTGGTTTCTCTTTGTTCTTTAAGTCCTTTTAGCCATTGATTGAATGTAAGTCTTATTCCTTAAGGAATTGGTTTCTCTTTGACCTTGAAGTTCTTTTGGAGATTGATTGGAAGCGAGTCTTAATCCTGAAGGAATTGGGTTCCATTTATTCTTTAAGTTCTTTTAGCCATTGATTGAAAGCAAGTCTTATTCCTTAAGGAATTGGTTTCTCTTTGACCTTTAAGTTCTTTTGGAGATTGATTGGAAGCAAGTCTTAATCCATAAGGAATTGGTTTCTCTTTGTTCTTTAAGTTCTTTTAGCCATTGATTGAAAGCAAGTCTTAATCTATTAGGAATTGGTTTCTCTTTGTTCTTTAAGTTATTTTAGCCATTGATTGAAACCAAGTCTTATTCCTTAAGGAATTGGTTTCTCTTTGACCTTCAAGTTCTTTTGGAGATTGATTGGAAGCAAGTCTTAACCCTTAAGGAATTGGTTTCTCTTTATTCTTTAAGTCCTTTTAGCCATTGATTGGAAGCAAGTCTTAATCCATAAGGAATTGGTTTCTCTTTGTTCTTTAAGTTCTTTTAGCCATTGATTGAATGCAAGTCTTATTCCTTAAGGAATTGGTTTCTCTTTGACCTTTAAGTTCTTTTGGAGATTGATTGGAAGCAAGTCTTAAACCTTAAGGAATTGGTTTCTCTTTCTTCTTTAAGTTCTTTTAGCCATTGATTGAAAGCAAGTCTTATTCCTTAAAGAATTGGTTTCTCTTTGACCTGTAAGTTCTTTTGGAGATTGATTGGAAGCGAGTCTTGATCCTTAAGGAATTGGTTTCTCTTTATTCTTTAAGTTCTTTTAGCCATTGATTGAAAGCAAGTCTTATTCCTTAAGGAATTGGTTTCTCTTTGACTTTAAGTTCTTTTGGAGATTGATTGGAAGCAAGTCTTAATCCATAAGGAATTGGTTTCTCTTTGTTCTTTAAGTTCTTTTAGCCATTGATTGAAACCAAGTCTTATTCCTTAAGGAATTGGTTTCTCTTTGACCTTTAAGTTCTTTTCGAGATTGATTGGACGCAAGTCTTAATCCATAAGGAATTGGTTTCTCTTTGTTCTTAAAGTTCTTTTAGCCATTGATTGAAAGCAAGTCTTATTCCTTAAGGAATTGGTTTCTCTTTGACCTTTAAGTTCTTTTGGAGATTGATTGGAAGCAAGTCTTAATCCATAAGGAATTGGGTTCTCTTTATTCTTTAATTTCTTTTAGCCATTGATTGAAAGCAAGTCTTATCCCTTAAGGAATTGGTTTCTCTTTGACCTTTAAGTTCTTTTGGAGATTGATTGGAAGCAAGTCTTAATCCATATGGAATTGGTTTCGCTTTGTTCTTTAAGTTCTTTTAGCCATTGATTGAAAGCAAGTCTTAATCTATAAGGAATTGGTTTCTCTTTGTTCTTTAAGTTATTTTAGCCATTGATTGAAACCAAGTCTTATTCCTTAAGGAATTGGTTTCTCTTTGACTTTCAAGTTCTATTGGAGATTGATTGGAAGCAAGTCTTAACCCTTAAGGAATTGGTTTCTCTTTATTCTTTAAGTCCCTTTAGCCGTTGATTGGAAGCAAGTCTTAATCCATAAGGAACTGGTTTCTCTTTGTTCTTTAAGTTCTTTTAGCCATTGATTGAAAGCAAGTCTTATTCCTTAAGGAATTGGTTTTTCTTTGACTTTTAAGTTCTTTTGGAGATTGATTGGAAGCAAGTCTTAATCCATAAGGAATTGGTTTCTCTTTATTCTTTAATTTCTTTTAGCCATTGATTGAAAGCAAGTCTTATCCCTTAAGGAATTGGTTTCTCTTTGACCTTTAAGTTCTTTTGGAGATTGATTGGAAGCAAGTCTTAAACCTTAAGAAATTGGTTTCTCTTTGTTCTTTAAGTTCTTTTAGCCATTGATTGAATGCAAGTCTTATTCCTTAAGGAATTGGTTTCTCTTTGACCTTTAAGTTCTTTTGGAGATTGATTGGAAGCAAGTCTTAATCCATAAGGAATTGGTTTCTCTTTGTTCTTTAAGTTATTTTAGCCATTGATTGAAAGCAAGTCTTATTCCTTAAGGAATTGGTTTCTCTTTGGCCTTCAAGTTCTTTTGGAGATTGATTGGAAGCAAGTCTTAACCCTTAAGGAATTGGTTTCTCTTTATTCTTTAAGTCCTTTTAGCCATTGATTGGAAGCAAGTCTTAATCCATAAGGAATTGGTTTCTCTTTATTCTTTAAGTTCTTTTAGCCATTGATTGAAAGCAAGTCTTATTCCTTAAGGAATTGGTTTCTCTATGACTTTAAGTTCTTTTGGAGATTGATTGGAAGCAAGTCTTAATCCATAAGGAATTGGTTTCGCTTTGTTCTTTAAGTTCTTTTAGCCATTGATTGAAAGCAAGTCTTATTCCTTAAGGAATTGGTTTTTCTTTGACCTTTAAGTTCTTTTGGAGATTGATTGGAAGCAAGTCTTAATCCATAAGGAATTGGTTTCTCTTTGTTCTTTAAGTTCTTTGAGCCATTGATTGAATGCAAGTCTTATTCCTTAGGGAATTGGTTTCTCTTTGACCTTTAAGTTCTTTCGGAGATTGATTGGAAGCAAGTCTTAATTGTAACATCCCCAATTTTTGTCTATGCTAATTAGCTCTATGATCCTGGCTAATTAGAGAGGTTAACGATTAATTGAAAAATTAATCGATTAATCCCAAGAGCAAGAGCTTAGTAAATTAAGTCTAGACAACAATTTAATCATAATGTCCTAAGCGTTTTAATAAAACCTTAATCGTCTAATCCTTAATTACTCGAAGGTGCCAAAACGAAGGTAAGACAACCTAACCTTACTAATTAAGTTTATAATGATTAAGACACTTAAGACAACTCTTGAAAAATTAAACCCCAAATTAAGCATATGCTTAACCGTAATACAAGGTATCATAAAAAGTGTAATTGACAAGAGTTAACTCATGGGTAATTAAGCCAATTAAGTTAAATTACATTTAAATAATTCTAATAACATTTAGAGATAAAAGTTCTTCCATGCATATGCCCTAAAAAGACATACCAAGGAGGAGCAACATCTCACCCTTCATTCAATCTCTTTAATCCTACACCATTAGATCAAAAGCCAAGACTAGGATCCTTGTCATCCACCATTAGATCTTGACACTTGGATGAGTCTTAGACAAGCAACCAAATCCTAAGAGGGCTACTCCCCTTTAACCCCTAGAGAAAAACACCAATTGGACATTAGAATGCCTCTAAGACTCAAGGAAAGTACAACCCCCTCTTTTACCCCAAAGTTCTTAGCCTTTTTGCTTGCAAAAGAAGCTAAACTCACCCACTCCCCTTGCTTGTGGGAGAAGCAAGAGCCATCAGCCCTCCTTCCCCCCCTTGTACGCCTCCCTCCCTCTCTCTTTCTCTCTTCATTTTCATTTCACTCATCCTCTTCTCTCTCCTCAATTCCAAAGTTCTCCTTCTTCTCTCTAAACTCTCCAACTTCTCTCTAGAATCCTTCCACTTCTGTTATCCTTTCCTCTCCTCATCCCACTCACAAACTCTTCAAGAGCCACCATTTCTTGTTCTTGGAGAATCAAAGACAATCACATATCAAGCCTCTTTCAAGATCCAAGAGGAGGAATACCACCACCATCACCTTCTTCCATCACAAATTCCTTTAAAGAAAGCTTCTTGGTAGTGGCTCTAAACTCTTTTTCTCTCTTGTTTTTCAAGCTTTAGAACTCCTATGCTCTCCATAGCTAGGTGATTTTAAAGATTGATTATGGGCATCATAGCCATTCTTGTCATAAAATGAGATGTTGTTGCTTATATGGTTGTTTGTTGAAAACATGTTTTCGGTTTGGTGTGATGCATGGCTGAACTCAATGTTTTTGAACTCCAACATGTTAGTTTTTCACTAATCTTTCATGGTATATGAGTGTTTTATAACTTGAGAATGGTTTCTTGAAAGTGAGGTTGAGTGTTTTGGAGAAAACATGAGAAAAATCAAAACGTGAAATCTGGATTTTCTAGCAGTCTGTAAACCGAACGGTATAAATTTTTCCAGAAAACTCAGAAATTAGTTGATATGAGCCAAGGAGGGGTTACAAGCTTACAAGACAAAGCCAAGGAGGAAGAGGCATTGAAGGGAATTGGAGGACCCATGACAAGGTCCAAGACTAAGAGAATGAAGCAAGCTTTGGAAGGCCTAATAATGGAGCTCAAGGAAAAGGAGGATCAATCCACAATGGAGGCAACAACTAAGTGGATCACATTCCTTCAAGTTGAAAGTGAAATTAAGCCAACATGAAGACATAATTGTGAAGGCCCAAATCTGCATGATCAAAGATTCATTCATGGGCTACAAGTATCCAATTTAGTGGGAAATAAATAAGTCCAGTTTTTTATTATTTTCTTTATATTTTCGCATGTATTTTTGGGGACTTTTAAAGTGACTTTTGATGTCTTTTGTGGGATTTTAATGTCTTTTGAGAGTTACTAGGTTATTATTAGGATTAGTGGACTCTTATGGCTGCACTAATGGGAAATAAATGTCACATGCATGAATGCATGATAGTGGTAGAGAATTAGTGCTTAGTGGGTCTTAGTGGATATTAAATGCTTAGTGGGAAATGTAGTAGAAGTCCAATGCTTCAGTCCTCCACTAAGCCCATAAATAGCAGAACTCTTGTAATGCCAAAGATATCTTGAATTTGAATGAAATCTGAGTTTTCTCTATTGTGAGAGCTTCCCTTGAGTTCTTGGGCAAAGAACTAAATCTGATCTTATCAAGGCAACTTGTGGCGATCAAAACCTTCATGACTTATCACTCACCTTCTCATCTTTCTTGAGTGTGGCGTCAATATCCTTCCCTAAAACTGAATTTCAAGGCGATCCGTTTCCAGTTTTGTATCATTAGTGGAACCAATTTTATATGAAAATAGACTCAGAGAGCTTTCCATACATATAAAATACATAAGATTCGGAGTTAAAATGAGCGAGATATGATTTTTCAAAGTGGACTGTTCTCGGATTGGTTTCTGTCTGGGCAGTCTACACTAAAATGTGTATAACTCGAGCTACAAAAATGATTTTTGAGTGAGACCAAGTTTAAATGAAAGCTAAGACATAGAGGAACAAACCCATGAAACAGTTTTCTCAGATTTCTTCTGAGCAATTATAATGAGAAGTAACAATCCACTGTACCGGGAGTGAACTTAGAAACTGAACAGTCAGAATAAAATATGCATAACTGGAGTTAGACAACGAATTTTTGAGTGGGACTTGTTTTGTTAAAAACTAGACTCAGAACCCTATGAGCATATAAAATTTCGCATTAAAATGATAAAATACCAAATTATGGTGAATTTTTAAAGTTACTGCCTAGGGTAAAAGTAAAACTGTCAAAACTTAACCTTAAGTAAGACTATGCATAAATAACTTAAAAAGGTAAAAGGCCTTAGCCTAAAGTAATGAAACTTCATAATTTACTTAATGAAGGCTAGATAGAATAAAATACTAAGCTCACCTAATCCTTAACAAGAGAAACGAATAAAATGAAAGCCAACGTAAAAGCTTGCACCTAATTTACTAAGCTAAGCTCATAAGACTTTGCTTGAGAATATGCCTATGTTTATGTTGCAAGCATGATGTTATGATGATGATGTGATTATGATGCCATGATAATGATGATATGATGATGATGATATGATATGATGCTTTGTGATCTTTGGTATTACATTTGGCAAAATTTTGGGAAGCTTCGGTCTAGCCGTTATGCTGCCAAAATTTTGTAGAAATTGTGGACTTAGAAATATTTTGCATCATAAGCTTTAATAAGAAGAGAAAGTAAACTAAGGGTGTGATCCTTCAAAAGGGAAGGTGACCCAAAATAAGTTCCCCTCACCCACGACTCACATGAGGCATGGCATGACCCAGCTAGTGTGAGTATAGGGGATAGGGCTTACATGAGGCATGGCATGACCCAGCTAGTGTAAGTACCGAAATTTCTATGGTGGCGATGGCCACGGTATGAGCTCATTACCACTTATGTTTAGTGGGTGAAAAGAGAAGGACTCAAGATGAGTCAAGTTAAGGAAAGAAAAGGACTTAAGATAAGTCAAGTTAAGAAAAGAAAAGGGACTTCGGTCCAAACCCTTAAAGAGAAAAAGTCAAGAGAAACTTAGAGCACAGTCATGCACGTTTCATGTGATTATACTTATGCCCATGTATGTTAGGATATGAATGATTAGAGAGTATGTTAAAATTGAATCCACTTCGGATATCCATGTTTTCAAAAACCTAAGAACTGGACCTTATGAATGCTCACTGTTTTCATTAATAAAACCGAAGTGGCTGGGACGATGACGATGACACCTCCATGTCAGGTTCGAGTCCTACTGAGAAATCTCATTTCTCACTCTAGTTACTTTTCCGCATCGTCACCAGATTTTTTGTTGGCACACCCAATGGAGTGGAGCTTGGAGCCACCGCACTACGAGCGGACGTACGACGTGGAATGCCAGACGAAGCTATTTTGGGACTCATAGCGACCGTCACTCGGCATCTTCGCATATTCTTTTTGAGAGGAGCTTTGTCATTGAAGTCTGTAGTAGTACCTAGTACTTAAGTCATGGCATGACCATGAGCTTTCTTTGATGTAATGTTTACACATATATATATATTACGAACTCATATGGATGTAATGATTAGTTAATTAATGCAATGTATTTGTGAATTTCTATTTATTTACCTTTCTCTTGTCTTATGATATTTGGGTATTCATTTTATGCGACACGCTCTTTCTCTATCTACCTTCTCGCTCAAGGCTTTACATTCCAAAGCGATGACGTATTTCAAAAAAAATCTTCAGTATTTTCGCGTAATTTAATTTCAAGTGAAGTTTAATTTTCCACGAGCATAAGTAACAACTAATAAAACGCCGTAATACGACTTAAGCGTAGTATGGGTTTATTAGGGTGTTACATTAATCCATAAGGAATTGGTTTCTCTTCGTTCTTCAAGTTCTTTTGGTCATTGATTGAAAGCAAGTCTTATTCCTTAAGGAATTGGTTTCTCTTTGACCTTTAAGTTCTTTTGGAGATTGATTGGAAGCAAGTGTTAATCCATAAGGAATTGGTTTCTCTTTATTCTTTAAGTTCTTTTACCCTTTGATTGAAAGCAAGTCTTATTCCTTAAGGAATTGGTTTCTCTTTGACCTTTAAGTTCTTTTGGAGGTTCATTGGAAGCGAGTCTTTATCCTTAAGGAATTGGTTTCTCTTTATTCTTTAAGTTCTTTTAGCCATTGATTGAAAGCAAGTCTTATTCCTGTTGGAATTGGTTTCTCTTTGACCTTTAAGTTCTTTTGGAGATTGATTGGAAGTAAGTCTTAATCCATAAGGAATTGGTTTCTCCTTGTTCTTTAAGTTCTTTTAGCCATTGATTGAAAGCAAGTCTTAAGGAATTGGTTTCTCTTTGACCTTTAAGTTCTTTTGGAGATTGATTGGAAGCGAGTCTTAATCCTTAAGGAATTGGTTTCCCTTTATTCTTTAAGTTCTTTTAGCCACTGATTGAAAGCATGTCTTATCCCTTAAGGAATTGGTTTCTCTTTGACCTTTAAGTTCTTTTGGAGATTGATTGGAAGCAAGTCTTAATCCATAAGGAATTGGTTTCTCTTTGTTCTTTAAGTTCTTTTAGCCATTGATTGAATGCAAGTCTTATTCCTTAAGGAATTGGTTTCGCTTTGACCTTTAAGTTCTTTTGGAGATTGATTGGAAGGGAGTCTTAATCCTTAAGGAATTGGTTTCCCTTTATTCCTTAAGTTCTTTTAGCCATTGATTGAATGCAAGTCTTACTCTACATGGAATTGGTTTCTCTTCGTTGTTCAAGTTCTTTTGGCCATTGATTGAAAGCAAGTCTTATTCCTTAAGGAATTGGTTTCTCTTTGACCTTTAAGTTCTTTTGGAGATTGATTGGAAGCAAGTCTTAATCCATAAGGAATTGGTTTCTCTTTATTCCTAAATTTCTTTTAGCCAGTGATTGAAAGCAAGTCTTATTCCTTAAGGAATTGGTTTCTCTTTGACCTTTAAGTTCTTTTGGAGATTGATTGGAAGCAAGTCTTAACCCTTAAGGAATTGGTTTCTCTTTATTCTTTAAGTCCTTTTAGCCATTGATTGGAAGCAAGTCTTAATCCATAAGGAATTGGTTTCTCTTTGTTCTTTAAGTTCTTTTAGCCATTGATTGAATGCAAGTCTTATTCCCTAAGGAATTGGTTTCGCTTTGACCTTTATGTTCTTTTGGAGATTGATTGGAAGGGAGTCTTAATCCTTAAGGAATTGGTTTCTCTTTATTCCTTAAGTTCTTTTAGCCATTGATTGAATGCAAGTCTTACTCTACATGGAATTGGTTTCTCTTCGTTGTTCAAGTTCTTTTGGCCATTGATTGAAAGCAAGTCTTATTCCTTAAGGAATTGGTTTCTCTTTGACCTTTAAGTTCTTTTGGAGATTGATTGGAAGCAAGTGTTAATCCATAAGGAATTGGTTTCTCTTTATTCTTTAAGTTCTTTTACCCTTTGATTGAAAGCAAGTCTTATTCCTTAAGGAATTGGTTTCTCTTTGACCTTTAAGTTCTTTTGGAGATTGATTGGAAGCAAGTCTTAACCCTTAAGGAATTGGTTTCTCTTTATTCTTTATGTCCTTTTAGCCATTGATTGGAAGCAAGTCTTAATCCATAAGGAATTGGTTTCTCTTTGTTCTTTAAGTTCTTTTAGCCATTGATTGAATGCAAGTCTTATTCCTTAAGGAATTGGTTTCTCTTTGACCTTTAAGTTCTTTTGGAGATTGATTGGAAGCAAGTCTTAAACCTTAAGGAATTGGTTTCTCTTTCTTCTTTAAGTTCTTTTAGCCATTGATTGAAAGCAAGTCTTATTCCTTAAAGAATTGGTTTCTCTTTGACCTGTAAGTTCTTTTGGAGATTGACTGGAAGTGAGTCTTGATCCTTAAGGAATTGGTTTCTCATCGTTCTTCAAGTTCTTTTGGTCATTGATTGAAAGCAAGTCTTTTCCTTAAGGAATTGGTTTCTCTTTGACCTTTAAGTTTTTTTGGAGGTTCATTGGAAGCGGGTCTTTATCCTTAAGGAATTGGTTTCTCTTTATTCTTTAAGTTCTTTTACCCATTGATTGAAAGCAAGTCTTATTCCCGTTGGAATTGGTTTCTCTTTGACTTTTAAGTTCTTTTGGAGATTGATTGGATGTAAGTCTTAATCCATAAGGAATTGGTTTCTCCTTGTTCTTTAAGTTCTTTTAGCCACTGATTGAAAGCATATCTTATCCCTTAAGGTATTGGTTTCTCTTTGACCTTTAAGTTCTTTTGGAGATTGATTGGAAGCAAGTATTAATCCATAAGGAATTGGTTTCTCTTTGTTCTTTAAGTTCTTTTAGCCATTGATTGAATGCAAGTCTTATTCCTTAAGGAATTGGTTTCGCTTTGACCTTTAAGTTCTTTTGGAGATTGATTGGAAGGGAGTCTTAATCCTTAAGGAATTGGTTTCCCTTTATTCCTTAAGTTCTTTTAGCCATTGATTGAATGCAAGTATTACTCTACATGGAATTCGTTTCTCTTCGTTGTTCAAGTTCTTTTGGCCATTGATTGAAAGCAAGTGTTATTCCTTAAGGAATTGGTTTCTCTTTGACCTTTAAGTTCTTTTGGAGATTGATTGGAAGCAAGTCTTAATCCATAAGGAATTGGTTTCTCTTTATTCCTAAATTTCTTTTAGCCATTGATTGAAAGCAAGTCTTATTCCTTAAGGAATTGGTTTCTCTTTGACCTTTAAGTTCTTTTGGAGATTGATTGGAAGCAAGTCTTAACCCTTAAGGAATTGGTTTCTCTTTGTTCTTTAAGTTCTTTTAGCCATTGATTGAATGCAAGTCTTATTCCTTAAGGAATTGGTTTCTCTTTGACCTTTATGTTCTTTTGGAGATTGATTGGAAGGGAGTCTTAATCCTTAAGCAATTGGTTTCCCTTTATTCCTTAAGTTCTTTTAGCCATTGATTGAATGCAAGTATTACTCTACATGGAATTGGTTTCTCTTCGTTGTTCAAGTTCTTTTGGCCATTGATTGAAAGCAAGTCTTATTCCTTAAGGAATTGGTTTCTCTTTGACCTTTAAGTTCTTTTGGAGATTGATTGGAAGCAAGTGTTAATCCATAAGGAATTGGTTTCTCTTTATTCTTTAAGTTCTTTTACCCTTTGATTGAAAGCAAGTCTTATTCCTTAAGGAATTGGTTTCTCTTTGACCTTTAAGTTCTTTTGGAGATTGATTGGAAGCAAGTCTTAACCCTTAAGGAATTGGTTTCTCTTTATTCTTTAAGTCCTTTTAGCCATTGATTGGAAGCAAGTCTTAATCCATAAGGAATTGGTTTCTCTTTGTTCTTTAAGTTCTTTTAGCCATTGATTGAATGCAAGTCTTATTCCTTAAGGAATTGGTTTCTCTTTGACCTTTATGTTCTTTTGGAGATTGATTGGAAGCAAGTCTTAAACCTTAAGGAATTGGTTTCTCTTTCTTCTTTAAGTTCTTTTAGCCTTTGATTGAAAGCAAGTCTTATTCCTGAAAGAATTGGTTTCTCTTTGACCTGTAAGTTCTTTTGGAGATTGACTGGAAGTGAGTCTTGATCCTTAAGGAATTGGTTTCTCATCGTTCTTCAAGTTCTTTTGGTCATTGATTGAAAGCAAGTCTTTTCCTTAAGGAATTGGTTTCTCTTTGACCTTTAAGTTTTTTTGGAGGTTCATTGGAAGCGGGTCTTTATCTTTAAGGAATTGGTTTCTCTTTATTCTTTAAGTTCTTTTAGCCATTGATTGAAAGCAAGTCTTATTCCCGTTGGAATTGGTTTCTCTTTGACTTTTAAGTTCTTTTGGAGATTGATTGGATGTAAGTCTTAATCCATAAGGAATTGGTTTCTCCTTGTTCTTTAAGTTCTTTTAGCCACTGATTGAAAGCATATCTTATCCCTTAAGGTATTGGTTTCTCTTTGACCTTTAAGTTCTTTTGGAGATTGATTGGAAGCAAGTATTAATCCATAAGGAATTGGTTTCTCTTTGTTCTTTAAGTTCTTTTAGCCATTGATTGAATGCAAGTCTTATTCCTTAAGGAATTGGTTTCGCTTTGACCTTTAAGTTCTTTTGGAGATTGATTGGAAGGGAGTCTTAATCCTTAAGGAATTGGTTTCTCTTTATTCCTTAAGTTCTTTTAGCCATTGATTGAATGCAAGTCTTACTCTACATGGAATTCGTTTCTCTTCGTTGTTCAAGTTCTTTTGGCCATTGATTGAAAGCAAGTCTTATTCCTTAAGGAATTGGTTTCTCTTTGACCTTTAAGTTCTTTTGGAGATTGATTGGAAGCAAGTCTTAATCCATAAGGAATTGGTTTCTCTTTATTCCTAAATTTCTTTTAGCCATTGATTGAAAGCAAGTCTTATTCCTTAAGGAATTGGTTTCTCTTTGACCTTTAAGTTCTTTTGGAGATTGATTGGAAGCAAGTCTTAACCCTTAAGGAATTGGTTTCTCTTTATTCTTTAAGTCCTTTTAGCCATTGATTGGAAGCAAGTCTTAATCCATAAGGAATTGGTTTCTCTTTGTTCTTTAAGTTCTTTTCGCCATTAATTGAAAGCAAGTGTTATTCCTTAAGGAATTGGTTTCTCTTTGACCTTTAAGTTCTTTTGGAGATTGATTGGAAGCAAGTCTTAATCCATAAGGAATTGGGTTCTCCTGATTCTTTAATTTCTTTTAGCCATTGATTGAAAGCAAGTCTTATCCCTTAAGGAATTGGTTTCTCTTTGACCTTTAAGTTCTTTTGGAGATTGATTGGAAGCAAGTCTTAATCCATAAGGAATTGTATTCGCTTTGTTCTTTAAGTTCCTTTAGCCATTGATTGAAAGCAAGTCTTAATCTATAAGGAATTGGTTTCTCTTTGTTCTTTAAGTTATTTTAGCCATTGATTGAAACCAAGTCTTATTCCTCAAGGAATTGGTTTCTCTTTGACCTTCAAGTTCTATTGGAGATTGATTGGAAGCAAGTCTTAACCCTTAAGGAATTGGTTTCTCTTTATTCTTTAAGTCCTTTTAGCCATTGATTGGAAGCAAGTCTTAATCCATAAGGAATTGGTTTCTCTTTGTTCTTTAAGTTCTTTTAGCCATTGATTGAATGCAAGTCTTATTCCTTAAGGAATTGTTTTCTCTTTGACCTTTAAGTTCTTTTGGAGATTGATTGGAAGCAAGTCTTAAACCTTAAGGAATTGGTTTCTCTTTCTTCTTTAAGTTCTTTTAGCCTTTGATTGAAAGCAAGTCTTATTCCTGAAAGAATTGGTTTCTCTTTGACCTGTAAGTTCTTTTGGAGATTGATTGGAAGCGAGTCTTGATCCTTAAGGAATTGGTTTCTCTTTATTCTTTAAGTTCTTTTAGCCATTGATTGAAAGCAAGTCTTAATCTATGAGGAATTGGTTTCTCTTTGTTCTTTAAGTTATTTAGCCATTGATTGAAACCAAGTCTTATTCCTTAAGGAATTGGTTTCTCTTCGACTTTAAGTTCTTTTGGAGATTGAATGGAAGCAAGTCTTAATCCATAAGGAATTGGTTTCGCTTTGTTCTTTAAGTTCTTTTAGCCATTGATTGAAACCAAGTCTTATTCCTTAAGGAATTGGTTTCTCTTTGACCTTTAAGTTCTTTTGGAGATTGATTGGAAGCAAGTCTTAATCCATAAGGAATTGGTTTCTCTTTGTTTTTAAAGTTCTTTTAGCCATTGTTTGAAAGCAAGTCTTATCCCTTAAGGAATTGGTTTCTCTTTGACCTTTAAGTTCTTTTGGAGATTGATTGGAAGCAAGTCTTAATTCATAAGGAACTGGTTTCGCTTTGTTCTTTAAGTTCTTTTAGCCATTGATTGAAAGCAAGTCTTAATCTATAAGGAATTGGTTTCTCTTTGTTCTTTAAGTTATTTTAGCCATTGATTGAAACCAAGTCTTATTCCTTAAGGAATTGGTTTCTCTTTGACCTTCAAGTTCTATTGGAGATTGATTGGAAGCAAGTCTTAACCCTTAAGGAATTGGTTTCTCTTTATTCTTTAAGTCCTTTTAGCCATTGATTGGAAGCAAGTCTTAATCCATAAGGAATTGGTTTTTCTTTATTCTTTAAGTTCTTTTAGCCATTGATTGAAAGCAAGTCTTATTGATGCGGAACCCCATGGATATAAAGATCCAGAAACCCCAGGCACCTATTTTGATAGAAGATAAGATGTAGAATAAAGACCCTCCCTACTAAACCCCCAAGAAACCTGTCATGGAAGCGTAGATAAATGGAAATCCCTACTAAACCCCCAAGAAACTTTGTCCTTGGAAGCGTGAATACTTGAGGAAAGGATAGAAATTTCTGCATCACACAGAACCAAGTGAGGAAAAACCTCACAATTTTATTGATTATCAAACCATGATAAAAAGATATGATCAAAATTTTCTATTGTCTATTGTAACATCCACGATTTCGATTTAAACGTAGTCAAAAGTGATTCATTCCGATTTCGACTTAGTCTTTGAAACACGGATAAGAGTATTATTCCCAGGTTTCAGAATTAGTCTTGCTGGATTTTCCGACTTCATGCCTTGTATGACTTCCGACTTCGTTCCAAGGCTTACAAAGGGATGGCTATATCTTCCGACTTCCGACTTAAACTTAAGGTCTTGTGGCGGGGCGGATTTTCCGATTCAGACCTTATTCTCGGATGGGCAAGAAATCCGATATCAGACTTTGTTTCAAGCGGGGAGCGAAGGATCAGATCTCTAAATTGGTTTCTGAGTTCGAGTCATTGAATGGAGATGCATGGATTCCGACTTGACTTGGACCTCTCATCCGAACACATGAACGTGATTCCATGAGATCCGATTTCATGTCTCAAGGAAAATATAGCAGGCTTAGATGTCACCAAGCACCTTTGTATATAAGTCACGACTTCGAGTTTAAGTACTTGGTTTGGAAATGTGATTGAATCACACGAGTTCCGACATTTCAAGAAGTCCCGACTTTGAACTAGGGGTTCCGAGATCGGTGATTGTCATTGCATTTCTTACGAACTCCGACCTTGATTTCCAAGTCTCAACATAAACCGATTTCCCAAGTCACAAACAAGATGGTGCGAGTTCCGATACCATGCTTCAGCTCAAGCTCGAGTAAAAGCGGCGCAGTTCCGACCTCAAGCATAAGAGGACTAGTTCCGACTTAAAGGTGGAATTGGAGCGAGTTAGATTTTAAGCGATATGGCGGCAAGTTACTCTGAAAAGGAGGCGTAGCTAAACTTTGTCCACAAGAAATTCATTAATCACAACCTTCCAAGTTAACCTCCACTCATGCCTATATAACACATCCTTCCTCCTTTGATTCAGACCATAATTCACGTTGTTTTCCTCTTCTCCTTCAGTTCTCTTTCTCTCTTGCTCACACATCCAAAACTCAAGCTAAGTTCGACCTTGCTCATCCAAACTCCAAGTTTCAGCACTTAGCCAAGTCTTGCTCCAAAGAGGTAGGATTCAATCTCTAATCTTAATTTCTCTAAACTAAGGATGCGTGAAAGATTACTTTTTATGATTATTTGATGATATATTGGATGTGTATGATTGGATTAATATGGGATTAATATGAAATCTTGAGTGGCAATTAGAAGTAGAAGAAGAAAAACTAAGAGAAATGGATGGATGAGGGTGCTGTCTTGGTGGAGATTCCACGGCAGTCCGTACGGTGGAGTGTACGGCGCCGCCTACAATCGCTCAAATCCGATGAAACCATTTTTAGATGAAAGTAGACATCCAGGGCTTTCCATAGACATATCATATAAGGTTATTGGATTAGTATTGAGAGAGATACGAATTTTTGAAGTTTGACCTAGGGTTCAGGATCTTCATCCGAGCAGGGTGACATGAGGAGGGTATAACTCACCCTATACAACTCCAAATCGAGTGAAACCAATTTTGTTAGAAAGCTTACACACAGAGGAACACCCCAATATAAGATTCCGAGTTTGTTATGGTCCCAATTGCTCCCAGTGATTTGAGGAAGTTGTCCTATGTCCAATCTAGGCCAAAATGGAGTAGTTCAGGAAGGTCGACTTTCAGGACTTATATCTCGAGATGTACTTAAGCAAATGGAGTGAAACTTGTGGCAAATGAAAGGTTGTCCTGTTAGCTTTGATATGAGACCAATTTCGTGAGATTTGAGCTTAGTTTCGATTTTTAGTGAATTTATGTTCCCAGGAGTGTACTTCGGGCTAGTGACTGAACAAGCTGAAGAAAAAGCTGAATATCTTGACTTATATAAATCAGAATGGCATGGGACCAAAGAGGATAGAAAGTAGACATATAGGGCTATGACATATCCAAATTTCAGCTCTAAATGAGTTGAATAGAAATAAAGGTGGATTATACAAGATTCGGGCAGAACCGAATAGAATTGGCAGAATGGCCAAAATGATAATTTTACAAGTGTTAGTGGAACATATAAGGTTTGAATTGAGGATTGCCAGCAGACGTTGTTATATGTGTGTTAAGTTGGTTATGTTGCTTTGACTAATTTGTCCGTGAAATGCTGGCACTATTCATGGAAAGCGGACTGATCAGATTATCTTTGCCGGATTCTGGCAGAAGTCTAAGAAGTCATGAATGTTTAAATGTAAGGATGGATTGAAATATAAAGGTATATAGAACACCTATATTTAAGAATGACATAATTATGTTATGAGGTATATGAGAGTAAGTGATGTAGCATATGTATAACTATGCTTGAATATGTTTGAGAATGAAAGAACGTGAATGTATTGAATGTGAATCCCTTTACTTGGAAGCGATTATTTGAAATCCCTCCTTGTGAAGCGGTTAAGTGATAAAGATATGAATCCCTTCACTTGGAGCGATTGCACTTGAATCCCTCCCTGTGAAGGCGATTAAGACGATGAGATCCCTCTACCTTGGAGGCACGTGGTCAGATGAGATCCCTCTATGTTGAAGGCACGTGGTCAGATGAGATCCCTCTATGTTGAAGGCACGTGGTTAGAACCGATCCTCGATTTTGAGGCGCGTGACCGAATCGATCCCTTGACTAGAGGCGCGTGACCAGAGAATCGATCCCTTTAGCTAGAGGCACGTGACCAGAATCGATCCCTCCAAGACTAGAGGCACGTGAATCCCCTTGTGGGTGAGTCGGTTGTGGCAGCAGTCACGGGTGATCTTGACGAGCTCACTCCAAGGCCAGGCTACCCAAGAGCGATAAATGCACCTAGGACGGCGATACGTAACGCCTAGGTGTGCCAAGTAAAAGACTAAAGACTAAAGATTAACGTATATGCAAGCACCCCAATCATGTGAGGCATGGCATCGACCCAGCTAGTGTGAGTACAGGGGATATAACTTATATGAGGCATGGTATGATGTTGCACATGAGGACGGCGATACGTAACGCTCAAGTGTAGACAGATTCAGGCACCCTAGGGGCGCGATCGTAACGCCTAGGTGTGCCGAATGAAAGAAAAGTAAAATTTTATGTATATGTATGAATTCAAGTGCAAGTTAAGTTAGGTACAGATGTTATGTTTCCAATAGATTAATGTTATGTGCGTTTTATATGTTGAAGTTATTATCCCTGGTATTATTCATGAATTAATCTTGTGTACATTTCCCCAAAGGACCAGTATATGAGTAAAAATGAGCTTTGCTTGGATAAAACATTTTTGAAATGTAAATTAAACAATTTGTCTTTGCATGTTCATCTATTTTCAAAATAAACTGAAGCAAACTGGAGACGACCATGATGACATTATGTATGAAGATTAGAGAATCCTACTGAGAATTTTATAATTCTCACTCCTATTTCCATGTTGTCTCAGGATAATCTGAAGTTTTAGGAGGCAGTGAAGTTCTTTGTCGGTTGAGGTCAGCTCAGTACTTGATGTGACTCAGGTATAGTACTATGACTTAAGCATAGTACTGTGCCTGGGAGGGTGTTACATCTATAGGCCAAGTTGCCTATTTATACATAAATCCTAAAACTAGAAATTATCTAATCCTATCTAAAAGATTTGATTTGAAACTAAAATTTAAAAATTAAAGATACGATTCTATTCTAAAAGATTTATTCCTAACTAATTTAAATCAGATTTGATCTTTATAGATTAGATCATATTTGATTTAAATCCTAAAAGACAAATTGAATCAATTTAAATCTAAACAAACCCAGACTAAGTCAAAACAAATAAAAAATAAATCTAAACACAATCTAAACATATTTTCAACCCAATCAAATTGCTTGCTCCCCAAGTTACTTTAATTAAGCTTGATTCCTTGATCTCCAAGTAACTTGAAATGAGCTCTTGGATTGCTTGATCTCCAAGCGAAGCCCGACTTGCTAGAAACAAGCTATTTTCCAGTGTTGGAATGACCAAATTACCCTCTTGAGCATGTATTACTTATTCCTTAAGGAATTGGTTTCTCTATGACTTTAAGACTTTTGGAGATTGATTGGAAGCAAGTCTTAATCCATAAGGAATTGGTTTCGCTTTGTTCTTTAAGTTCTTTTAGCCATTGATAGAAAGCAAGTCTTATTCCTTAAGGAATTCGTTGGTCTTTGACCTTTAAGTTCTTTTGGAGATTGATTGGAAGCAAGTCTTAATCCATAAGGAATTGGTTTCTCTTTGTTCTTTAAGTTCTTTGAGCCATTGATTGAATGCAAGTCTTATTCCTTAAGGAATTGGTTTCTCTTTGACCTTTAAGTTCTTTTGGAGATTGATTGGAAGCAAGTCTTAATCCATAAGGAATTGGTTTCTCTTCGTTCTTCAAGTTCTTTTGGCCATTGATTGAAAGCAAGTCTTATTCCTTAAGGAATTGGTTTCTCTTTGACCTTTAAGTTCTTTTGGAGATTGATTGGAAGCAAGTGTTAATCCATAAGGAATTCGTTTCGCTTTACTCATTAAGTTCTTTCACCCTTTGATTGAAAGCAAGTCTTATTCCTTAAGGAATTGGTTTCTCTTTGACCTTTAAGTTCTTTTGGAGGTTGATTGGAAGCGAGTCTTTATCCTTAACGAATCGGTTTCTCTTTATTCTTTAAGTTCTTTTACCCTTTGATTGAAAGCAAGTCTTATTCCTGTTGGAATTGGTTTCTCTTTGACCTTTAAGTTCTTTTGGAGATTGATTGGAAGTAAGTCTTAATCCATAAGGAATTGGTTTCTCCTTGTTCTTTAAGTTCTTTTAGCCATTGATTGAAAGCAAGTCTTATTCCTTAAGGAATTGGTTTCTCTTTGACCTTTAAGTTCTTTTGGAGATTGATTGGAAGCGAGTCTTAATCCTTAAGGAATTGGTTTCCCTTTATTCTTTAAGTTCTTTTAGCCACTGATTGAAAGCAAGTCTTATCCCTTAAGGAATTGGTTTCTCTTTGACCTTTAAGTTCTTTTGGAGATTGATTGGAAGCAAGTCTTAATCCATAAGGAATTGGTTTCTCTTTATTCTTTAAGTTCTTTTACCCTTTGATTGAAAGCAAGTCTTATTCCTTAAGGAATTGGTTTCTCTTTGACCTTTAAGTTCTTTTGGAGGTTGATTGGAAGCGAGTCTTTATCCTTAAGGAATTGGTTTCTCTTTATTCTTTAAGTTCTTTTAGCCATTGATTGAAAGCAAGTCTTATTCCCGTTGGAATTGGTTTCTCTTTGACCTTTAAGTTCTTTTGGAGATTGATTGGATGTAAGTCTTAATCCATAAGGAATTGGTTTCTCCTTGTTCTTTAAGTTCTTTTAGCCACTGATTGAAAGCATGTCTTATCCCTTAAGGAATTGGTTTCTCTTTGACCTTTAAGTTCTTTTGGAGATTGATTGGAAGCAAGTCTTAATCCATAAGGAATTGGTTTCTCTTTGTTCTTTAAGTTCTTTTAGCCATTGATTGAATGCAAGTCTTATTCCTTAAGGAATTGGTTTCGCTTTGACCTTTAAGTTCTTTTGGAGATTGATTGGAAGGGAGTCTTAATCCTTAAGGAATTGGTTTCCCTTTATTCCTTAAGTTCTTTTAGCCATTGATTGAATGCAAGTATTACTCTACATGTAATTGGTTTCTCTTCGTTGTTCAAGTTCTGTTGGCCATTGATTGAAAGCAAGTGTTATTCCTTAAGGAATTGGTTTCTCTTTGACCTTTAAAGTCTTTTGGAGATTGATTGGAAGCAAGTCTTAATCCATAAGGAATTGGTTTCTCTTTATTCCTAAATCTCTTTTAGCCATTGATTGAAAGCAAGTCTTATTCCATAAGGAATTGGTTTCTCTTTGACCTTTAAGTTCTTTTGGAGATTGATTGGAAGCAAGTCTTAACCCTTAAGGAATTGGTTTCTCTTTATTCTTTAAGTCCTTTTAGCCATTGATTGGAAGCAAGTCTTAATCCATAAGGAATTGGTTTCTCTTTGTTCTTTAAGTTCTTTTAGCCATTGATTGAATGCAAGTCTTATTCCTTAAGGAATTGTTTTCTCTTTGACCTTTAAGTTCTTTTGGAGATTGATTGGAAGCAAGTCTTAAACCTTAAGGAATTGGTTTCTCTTTCTTCTTTAAGTTCTTTTAGCCATTGATTGAAAGCAAGTCTTATTCCTTAAAGAATTGGTTTCTCTTTGACCTGTAAGTTCTTTTGGAGATTGATTGGAAGCGAGTCTTGATCGTTAAGGAATTGGTTTCTCTTTATTCTTTAAGTTCTTTTAGCCATTGATTGAAAGCAAGTCTTATTCCTTAAGGTATTGGTTTCTCTTCGACTTTAAGTTCTTTTGGAGATTGAATGGAAGCAAGTCTTAATCCATAAGGAATTGGTTTCGCTTTGTTCTTTAAGTTCTTTTAGCCATTGATTGAAACCAAGTCTTATTCCTTAAGGAATTGGTTTCTCCTTGACCTTTAAGTTCTTTTGGAGATTGATTGGAAGCAAGTCTTAATCCATAAGGAATTGGTTTCTCTTTGTTCTTAAAGTTCTTTTAGCCATTGATTGAATGCAAGTCTTATTCCTTAAGGAATTGGTTTCTCTTTGACCTTTAAGTTCTTTTGGAGATTGATTGGAAGCAAGTCTTAATCCATAAGGAATTGGTTTCGCTTTGTTCTTTAAGTTCTTTTAGCCATTGATTGAAAGCAAGTCTTAATCTATAAGGAATTGGTTTCTCTTTGTTCTTTAAGTTATTTTAGCCATTGATTGAAACCAAGTCTTATTCCTTAAGGAATTGGTTTCTCTTTGACCTTCAAGTTCTATTGGAGATTGATTGGAAGCAAGTCTTAACCCTTCAGGAATTGGTTTCTCTTTATTCTTTAAGTCCTTTTAGCCATTGATTGGAAGCAAGTCTTAATCCACAAGGAACTGGTTTCTCTTTGTTCTTTAAGTTCTTTTAGCCATTGATTGAATGCAAGTCCTATTCCTTAAGGAATTGGTTTCTCTTTGACCTTTAAGTTCTTTTGGAGATTGATTGGAAGCAAGTCTTAAACCTTAAGGAATTGGTTTCTCTTTCTTCTTTAAGTTCTTTTAGCCATTGATTGAAAGCAAGTCTTATTCCTTAAAGAATTGGTTTCTCTTTATTCTTTAAGTCCTTTTAGCCATTGATTGGAAGCAAGTCTTAATCCATAAGGAATTGGTTTTTCTTTATTCTTTAAATTCTTTTAGCCATTGATTGAAAGCAAGTCTTTTTCCTTAAGGAATTGGTTTCTCTATGACTTTAAGTTCTTTTGGAGTTTGATTGGAAGCAAGTCTTAATCCATAAGGAATTGGTTTCGCTTTGTTCTTTAAGTTCTTTTAGCCATTGATTGAAAGCAAGTTTTATTCCTTAAGGAATTGGTTTTTCTTTGACCTTTAAGTTCTTTTGGAGATTGATTGGAAGCAAGTCTTAATCCATAAGGAATTGGTTTCTCTTTGTTCTTTAAGTTCTGTGAGCCATTGATTGAATGCAAGTCTTATTCCTTAAGGAATTGGTTTCTCTTTGACCTTTAAGTTCTTTTGGAGATTGATTGGAAGCAAGTCTTAATCCATAAGGAATTGGTTTCTCTTCGTTCTTCAAGTTCTTTTGGCCATTGATTGAAAGCAAGTCTTATTCCTTAAGGAATTGGTTTCTCTTTGACCTTTTAGTCCTTTTGGAGATTGATTGGAAGCAAGTGTTAATCTAAAAGGAGTTGGTTTCTCTTTATTCTTTAAGTTCTTTTACCCTTTGATTGAAAGCAAGTCTTATTCCTTAAGGAATTGGTTTCTCTTTGACCTTTAAGTTCTTTTGGAGATTGATTGGAAGCAAGTCTTAACCCTTAAGGAATTGGTTTCTCTTTATTCTTTAAGTCCTTTTAGCCATTGATTGGAAGCAAGTCTTAATCCATAAGGAATTGGTTTCTCTTTGTTCTTTAAGTTCTTTTAGCCATTGATTGAATGCAAGTCTTATTCCTTAAGGAATTGGTTTCTCTTTGACCTTTAAGTTCTTTTGGAGATTGATTGGAAGCAAGTCTTAAACCTTAAGGAATTGGTTTCTCTTTCTTCTTTAAGTTCTTTTAGCCTTTGATTGAAAGCAAGTCTTATTCTTGAAAGAATTGGTTTCTCTTTGACCTGTAAGTTCTTTTGGAGATTGATTGGAAGCGAGTCTTGATCGTTAGGGAATTGGTTTCTCTTTATTCTTTAAGTTCTTTTAGCCATTGATTGAAAGCAAGTCTTATTCCTTAAGGTATTGGTTTCTCTTCGACTTTAAGTTCTTTTGGAGATTGAATGGAAGCAAGTCTTAATCCATAAGGTATTGGTTTCGCTTTGTTCTTTAAGTTCTTTTAGCCATTGATTGAAACCAAGTCTTATTCCTTAAGGAATTGGTTTCTCCTTGACCTTTAAGTTCTTTTGGAGATTGATTGGAAGCAAGTCTTAATCCATAAGGAATTGGTTTCTCTTTGTTCTTAAAGTTCTTTTAGCCATTGATTGAATGCAAGTCTTATTCCTTAAGGAATTGGTTTCTCTTTGACCTTTAAGTTCTTTTGGAGATTGATTGGAAGCAAGTCTTAATCCATAAGGAATTGGGTTCTCTTTATTCTTTAATTTCTTTTAGCCATTGTTTGAAAGCAAGTCTTATCCCTTAAGGAATTGGTTTCTCTTTGACCTTAGGTTCTTTTGGAGATTGATTGGAAGCAAGTCTTAATCCATAAGGAATTGGTTTCGCTTTGTTCTTTAAGTTCTTTTAGCCATTGATTGAAAGCAAGTCTTAATCTATAAGGAATTGGTTTCTCTTTGTTCTTTAAGTTATTTTAGCCATTGATTGAAACCAAGTCTTATTCCTTAAGGAATTGGTTTCTCTTTGACCTTCAAGTTCTATTGGAGATTGAATG
>JAVHNO010000036.1:0-33920 GCA_031439595.1 Pterocarpus santalinus | reverse complement strand
AAATTAAATGATTGAGTTAGTTATATTAGTGATTAAAGATAGTAATTACAGAAACTTATAGCTTGGACACCGTGAAGATGAGTGGGTTTTTTACTTTTAACTTTTGATTCAGTTCTTATTACCTTTAATTCATATCACACTCACTTGATTTGCATTGGCTGGATTTCCTTTTTATTAATCGAATTGTAAATTTAAAGAATATGTATGATATATCAGCTTCAGATTTTCAAAATTATTAATGAAAATATTATATCTTCTAAATTTCAAATTATTTTCACTAACTGATCAAAATTTCAAACTAACGATAATTGACTGATTGATTTATGCAATGAATTTAATCATTAGGTTTATTTTAGCAAATTAATATGGTAATGAAACATAGTAATTGTATGTTAATATATATGCTAGTACTAGGTAAATAGATAAACCATAAAATAGAAGTAAAATGGCTGGGGTCTAATCACGATTCTTTCTTTTGTTTAAAAATATTACTTTATAGGCAATTAACGTGCAACTATGCTTTACAAATCGAATAGTAATTGAATGCATCATGATGTTAGTGATATCATGCAAATTGGTGTTAATAAATTAATCAACGGGGAGTATTATATAATTATTATTTACTGTAAGCGACATTATAACGGATATGTCAGTTTTAGTATTTATGAGATTTTATTGGCTTTTATGGTATTTTGGATTATTCTAATAAATTATACAATTATAAGAGAGGAAAGGAAATACTAGGGTTCTAATCTTAAACTTATTTCATTTCTTATGATATCTTTTGGAATGGTAGTACACTTATACATTTCAAGATGACAATAGGATTAAGGAGTTGATACTTGAAGATTGTTTCATCGGGACCATCAAGATTCATTAAGAAAATCAAATTTTTACCTATACTGATTTAAACCCGGTATTCACCGCTATTCAAGAAAAACTCAGTATTTAAAGGCATTCAACAAAATCTGGTCTTCACCAAGATCAACAATGCCTCGATATTCACAAGCATTCAACAAACCCGTGTTCACTCGCAAGATTCAACAAAACCCGTGTTCATCTACACTTAACAAAACCTAATATTCATTATACTCAACAAAACCCTAGATTCACGAGTATTCAACAAACTGCAGTATTCACCGATACTCAAAGAAACTTCTAGATTCAATCGCATTCAAAGAAACCCAATATTCATTAGTACTGATCAAAGCCTAGTTGACATTCAACAAAACCTGGCATTCAATGATACTCAACAAAACTCGCCTTCACCGATACTCAACAAAACTCGATATCTTAAATGAACATTCAACAAAACTCTTCTAGTATTCAATCGGTATTCAAATAAAACTTGGTCAGTCATCGGTAATCAACAAAGCCTGGCATTCACTAAACATTTGACAAAACTCCTGTGATTTACCAAGCATTTAACAAAAGCCTATTATTCATCAACATTATGCAAAACCCAGCCTTTAGTGGTACCCAACAAAGCCCACCTTCACCAAGATCTTGAAGAAACTTGATTTTCAATGGCATTCATCGAAGCAGCTTTCATCAACAACGCATTTAAAACTACTAATTTACTACAAATTATTTAAGACTAGTATTCACTCTACAGTCGGCACTATTGAAAACATCAATGTTGGATAAGAAGAAGTTTATATTCAAGGCACTTATAAACATCTAAAAAGATAGACAAACTTTGGACCGCCCAAGCAAATGAGTTATCAAAATCAATGTCACATAACATTAACATTACTTAGTGGAAAAATCTTCCCAAGTAAGAAAATTTTGCTACTAAAGGTCACAAAAAGGGCTACACACACAAATGTAGCCTAGCTTGTGATCTATTTGGTCATAACTTGATCACTTGATTTTCTCAAGCCTTCCTCACATCCACCTTTTTAGCCTTCTTCAGCTCTTTTAACTGAGCTCAAGACCTGGGAGTTTGTGATCTATCTAGTCTCACGGTCCCTCAGTTCTTCCCGACCTTCTTCACTCTGCTAACCTTTCTTAGTTTCTTTGCTTATTTAAAACCTCAAGGCTTAAGAGGTCTTGTGATCTATTCGAAGTTTTCTATTTGCATGGTCCAAGCCCAGCTCACCACTAGTATGCTGGTACCACCTCACCCTTATAAATACCATAGTGGAGGGGGGAGGGAGGTTAGAATCAAGCATCTCAATCTATATATTGAAACTGCTCCCAGCTTTCTCTACCAAACAATGAGGACAAAGAACACCTTTACTTCATTCTACTTTACTATTCACTAATAAATTATTTCCTACAAACTATTAAGTTGAGACAACAACAAATATAAAGTAAAACAACAATTATATATTTATAATTATGATTAAATAATAAATAAATAAGCTTTTCAAAAAAATAAAAATAATTCATTCACATTATTTTGGCTTAATTGCTGCTCCAAAATATGCTTTCAAAGGTGGGATTGATAACTCACCATTTTCTACTTATTTCATTCTTCTCAAAAATACTAGCCTTTTTTTTCAAAATTTTCTCCCACACCTCTACTCTTTTTCTTTAGTATGATCAAAACTTTTCCACTTTTTTTCCCACTTCTCTCACCCAGTCTCTTGTATCTCTCCACATTCATCGTCCTTCACTTATACTCTTCTTCTCACTCACTCACTCACTCTCTGCTCCCTCTCTCTGCCCTCTCATCTTTCACAGTGTAATCTCTCTTTCAACTCCCTCACTCCCACCCCCAGGACCACATAATCCAGACCTTTATAAGCACGGAAGAAAGCTGCGAGGAATCCAATCAAATGAAGATCGTAGATGACCCAGGAGATCTAGCCCTCCTTTTCAACAGGAGTTTGCAAGAGCTCGCTAAATCCTTTACCCATTTGGCTATGGGTCATGTTGCAAGTAGGAATTCACGCCTGCTTTTGTAGCGGATTCCATGACCCTCACCGCCTAACATTGTTGATGGGCCATGTTGCAAACCATGACTGACCCCCTTTTTTTCTTGTTGCTTTTGGAGGAATCTGGCAGAGGTTTACCTGAATTTGCCCAAAATCCCCACATTTTTCCAATTTCCAATAAATTTTCCGTACTTTTTCCTATTTTTTTCACTTCTTTTTTCCCATATCATCCATAAATGCAGGCTTTCCACAATAGTACCAAGTTGGATCCATGCTTAAACTTTCTGACCCCATCTATCTATTATTTTTCACATAAAACCTAATTGGTTGTATGTGTTTTCCTACTAAAATTTTTTAAAGAGTTGTACATTTTATACTTATGAAAGTTAGAACTATGTTTATGGAAATTTATTAAAATACTTTTGGCTCATTCGGAGTCTAAGTAAGTCCTATTAATTTTTTCAATTAATAATTATTAAATATATTTTAATAAGTATAAACTCTAATATTTTGGAGTTTTGAATCACCTAGCATCCCTCATTAATTAATTACAATGGCCATTGACTGAAGAATCCTACACATGCTTGTGATTTTCTGTTCCCTGCTTTTTTGATGGGCAACGACAAGTCAGAGGTGCCTATGTAGTCGAAGTTAACAGTTTTGGACGAATGTGGAATATTAAAAAGTCAGATGCGCCTATGTGGCTATGGGGGAAAATTTCAGCACTATGAAAGCTTTTCTATGATTGTTGACAAGGCTTTTTTTTTTTTTTCTCCTTTTTTCCTTTTGAATATTCTTTCCAGGAAAACCAGTTCCCTGAGGCATCTTCATTCTTCAAGCCTTGGTCTACGCACATCATGTCCTTCAGTTTTGTGTTTGGTTTGGGAAATTATGAAGATTAAAATTATTTTTTATAATTATTTTATATATAATTATAATTAATTTATATTTAAATATTTTTTAATTAAAAATTAATTTTAAGAATCAATTAATTTTATTTGAATTGTAAGAAAAAATTATTTTTATGTGGTAAAATTATTAAAAAGGAAATGAAATGTTATTTATATTATATAATATTTAATATATAAGAATTAATTTAGTAAAAATATAATAATTCTGGAATAATCAATTTTTGTTTACTAATCATAAGTTCCAAAAAATTGCTTATACTTTTAAATTATTTTTCAACTTAAAAATTATAATATTTTGATTATAAACTATTTTCAATTTTTTTCCTCAAACCAAATTAATTTTTCAGATCAACAGTGAGAATTTTTACTAAAATAAGCTGTCAGTGGAGTAGTTTCCAAATATGCTCCCTAATTTGGCCCATCCAATAGTTTTCTTTGATAGTTTTCTCTATAAGGAATGTTTTTCACACAAGTTTCTTTTAGACATACAGGAAATCACATATTAAAAATTAAAAACCTTATTTATATTATTATTATATATAATAAATATGATAAGATAATTAATAATAAATATAAGTTTTTAATTAAATTTGTGATTGAATTTCTATATATTAACTGTATAAAAATAAGATTTTTAATATTGTAAATCAAATAAAATTACAACAAATATTAAATCGCATGGTAAGTAATTATTTATTATGATAAATGCCTATCTATGATTTGGTACTTTTTTATAATTCTATTAATTGATAGTATAAAATTATTTTTATATTATTAGTGTATAAAAATATAAACTCTCTTAGAATTAATATATAAAATAATTGGAAATATCTTGTTATTAAAACAAGATCTTTATATATTTTCTATAAGTAAATTGTAGGCTATAATTATTTTAAGTATTAATTCGTGATTTTTTCAGTTGTCTCAATAATACTGTATTCAAACAGGCACAAACGGAACTAAGCAAGTTCAGTACTTTCCAGTTAAAGCCTAATAACAAATAGATTTGCACTCATTGTTTAAGCATGTCATCAAAATGTACCTCATCCAGCTAGCCTTTGATTCAAAAATACAGGAAGAGTACACCCTAAAAATTAAACTTTAAATTAATATATAAAATAATTGAAATATCTTGTTATTAACACAAGATCTTTTATATTTTTCTATAAGTAAATTAGTAAATATAATTATTTTATAAGTATTAATTCGTGTGATTTTTTCGAAAAAGGTTGTCTCACATAATACTGTATTCAAACGAGGCACAAACGGAACTGCAAGTTCAGTACCTCAGCTATAGCCTAACAACAAATAATTTGCACTATTGTTTCACGCATAAGTTGTCAAATTTCTATCCAGCTAGCCTTGATTCAAATGAAAATACAGGAAGTGAGTCCACCCTAAAAATTAGCTTCCAGCATTCTTTCTTTCTGTTTTCAATTTCCCCTCTATCCTTTTTCTTTTTCCTTTAATCCAAAGGAGATACCTATAGTACGGTAGTACACAACTTGGAACATCAGTAGAATACTGTCTCACTAATCCTCCTAAATACTGTGTTTCTTTTGGGATATAAAAAAAAGATATAAATGATTTTATTTAGAAATCAAATTTTATGTTTGGGTATTTTTAAAAATATAAGAAATAAAGTAACTTCTAATTCACATATGGAATTTGGATTCTTTTATATTTAAAAATCTTATTAAGATTGGAAAGAATTTGGACAGAAATTAATTTAATTTGAAAATTTAAGTATAAATCAAATCAAATTGATTTTTATTTTTAACTCATTCCAAATGCAATCTAATATATTATAAATATAAGAATTGATTTCTAAGTCAATTCAAATTCTATTTTATACATAATCATTCCAAATATAAAATTTAATTTCTAAATCAATTCAATTCAAATCAATTCAATTTAAATCAAATTAATTACACAAAATTTAGTCATTCCAAATACTACATAGAACCTTCCTTCCCAAGGAGTTGTGTGTGACATCCCCACTAAGTCCTACTTGAATAGTGAATGAATCTGTAGTAGGGCACACAACTTATAAGCAATTACATGCATGATTTTTACGAGATTAAAAGTGTGTTTGTTTCTTGTACTTTTTCGAAGTAAAAATTATTTTTTTATTAAAAAATTAATTTTTATATATTTGAATAATTTTTTTAAAATAATTAGATTCTAAAAAAGAATTTGTTTTCAAATCTTTTTAATTATACATAAAAATTTTGATTTCATAATCACTTTTTTTTTCTAAAATTTTAAACAAACACACCCTATGGGAAGAGCATTGCATCTTCCATGTAAGTGTTTTGTAAAAGCACAGAGAAGGGAAGATGTGGCCTGTTTTTAGATAAGCTTATTAAAAAGATAGTTTCTTGAAAGTATAAAGAGAAAATAAAGGCACATAAAGAAAAGAAGTAAAATATTATTTTACATTCACATTAATTATGAAAGTAATTTTTATGTAGAATTAAAAGTTTTTAAACTATTCAAATGTTATAGAAGAGAGTGGCTATTGCCACAACCTAATATTTATTGCCACATCCCTTTAATTGTGCATTTGATTTTTGATTGATTTCCCCAAAATATCCCTAATTAAAAGCTGTGTTAAACTATTGTCTATTGTCATTCGCCTACATTCTAAATTATATTTAATAAAATTATAATTATAATTTAATATTAAACTATAAAAAAATTAACTATTTTTAATTTTAAAATTTTAAAAATATTAAAATAAAATTAATATATCAAATCAAACTCATATTAAGCTCCAATTTGTTTACAAACTAAATCAAAGTTTTTGGTAATAGAATTTTGATTTGATAATTTTTCTGATACAATATGTTTAGGTACCTTACTCTCTGGTGACCATGTATCTCCTATATTCCAGTCTCATAAACTCTTAGTCATTTTTGAGTTTTTATTTTTAACCATTTCGGAAGTGCTTTTAATCACTTTTTTTTGACAAAAAGAAAAACAAGATTCAGTTTCACACACTTTGACACAAAGATAATATTGCAAGGTGAGTTAGCTCCACTTCATGCGCAATTCTCCTGAGATGCATTTTTTTTTTTTTGAGATTGTATTTCTTATATATTTTAGATATCAAGTATTTTTTATTTTTCAATTTTGGATATTAAAAATTATTTTAAATTTTTATCTATATTGCTATCACATTCCAAAATCACATTTAATAATCATATTCATCGATATTAAATATAAAAAATAGCTATAATTAAACTCTTAACTTTCCAATGAAAAAAGTCCTAATACTCAAATCTTAATAATTAACACAAGTTTTAATTAAAAATATACAGGGAGTGATAATAGACAAAAATTTAACACAAGTTTTAATTAAAGACATTTGGGAACATATCAAAATGAATGCAATTAAAAGGGTGCGGGCAATAGACGTAAGGGCATATAGCAATAGCTACTCCCCATATTATAAATGTAAAACTAATTTTTCATATAAAATTATAATTGAGGATATAAAATGTCACTTCTCAATAGAAATATATTTGTATTAAAAAAATTTTACACAACAATTTTTTTAAAAAAATCATGATTTATTTCTATATTCTTTATTTTTAATTAAAAATAATCTTAATTAAATATATCATCAATAAAAGTGGAAAGGACGATAATGAGGTATTCTTCTCCTCTAATAGATAAATAGAAAGTAGATAAATAGAAAGTAGATAAAATTAATATTCTCAAGGACTTATTAATAAGAATTAATTAAGAAAAGATAAATTATACTAAAAAGAATTATTAAAAAAAGAGACACCAATATTAAATATTATTTAAGAAGAATGATAAATTTTTTTATAAAAAGACAACAATATCTTTAAATTATTCGCTTTAATAATTGTGTTAAAAAAATAAAAATACCATAATTTAATTAATATTACTATTTTTTTCTCTCTTGCTCCATGTAAGATTACATGGTAATAATTTGATTTCCAATATCTCTTGATTTTATTATTTCGTCTATCCTAATAAAGATCTCTTAAAGAAAAAGAGTTTCTTTGTAATAGTAACGAGATGTTAATGTAAGTGTGTACGTCCCTTGCCACGTCGCAGTAGTTGCCTCGGGGATTTTTAGCCTCTGTCACGCTTGCGCATTCCCTACGGAAGGGAAAAATCATAAAACTCAAGGCTCCCAAATGGAATAAGTCCACTGTGGGGGATCCTTGCCGGACCGAGAATTTTTGCCATCCCTTACCACATGGACACTCGGTGGACTCAGGCGACCGATGCGGCAGCAAGCAGAGCAATGTGTGGTGACGGCGACCTCAGGAACTGGCAACACCCAGACCGGCGTGGACACTTTGTTTTTGAATATTCGACTCTTTCTCTTGACTCTGTTTCTGAAAAGAGAGAACTTTTCTAATTTTCTTTTGATATCTTTTTGTTTCCTTTACCATGTTATGTATACTCTATTGCAAGATTTGATTTGACTTGATTTTTGAGTATAAAGTTAATTGGTATATATTATCTACAAAGATAAAATGTTAATTTTATATTATCAATTAATAAAAAATAATAATTATTATTTTTATTAATTAATAATATAAAAATTATTTTATATTATTAATAAATTTATATTAAATTTTTTAAATATTTTTTATTTATTTATTAAATTTAATTTAAATATATTTAAAAATATAAAAATAATTTTTTATATTATCAATTAATAAAAATAATAAAAAATATCAATTCAATATAAATAATTATTCATTATAATAAAAAATTTATCATAATTTAACTTTCTTTTCTCCCCCATTTTTATTAGGGCTTTAGGGTATCACCGATTTGACAAATTCTATTTATTTATTTATTTATTTTTATTATTATAATGCTATGTTGCCGTGCAAGTGTGGATGAATCACGTTAACCTTTTGAGTTCCTTTTACAGGACAACCTGCCTCACGAGAACCCACTTCTTATTTTTTGTGTTACGTGTCTCTCCTATTTCTTTTCTAATTTCATTTCAATATTTGGATTTTCTAATATTAAAATATAATAATAGCAATCTTAAGTATATATATATATTTTGTAAAACAAGTAAATAATCGCAATGATTGTATCGTATTAAAATTTGTTTGTCACTGATATGTAAAACATATCTATTTTTATGTTTATAATATTTTTTTATTCATAATAAATTCAATTACCTATTCCCGTGGCAGCTAGTTCACTGGAGGAATTGAAGAAGCTGAGGCTCTAGTGCCAAGAGAGTAGCCAGTTTTTTTAACCTTTTCTATTTTTATTTGTTTTAATCTCCATTTAAATCAAACTCAAGTCTATTTTTGTTTTTTCTAGGTTTTCTTTTTTAAATTTTTTATCAGTTCTTTTTGCTCTGATTCAATACCTTTTTCCATTTTTTTTTTTTTGCTACATTAATCTGGATTCAGTTGTGATTTCTGTTAACTCGGTCAGTTTCTTTGGCTTATCTTATTTTTATCTGCGATTGTTTTTGCTTGGAACAAGAACACACATGTGTTATTCCTGGTACTGTAAAATATCACATATCTCATGGATCCTGCTTTAAATTAAGTATACAGCAGTTTGAGGTTGAAATGAATTTACTGTTGATTCCTCAGAGTCGTTGAACTTCCTTAAATTGTGTATGGATGAAAAAGACAAATAGCTTGGAAATTTATTTATTTTGTGTGATCAGTATAAGCTTGATTAATCATCAATTGACAACCCTATAACGGGCTTCTCTGCATTTTGTGATTGGTTAGTTAAAGGAAACCTCGCTCAACCTAAAATTTTGAATGCATGTGCTTTCACTTATCCATATAAACCATTCGTAACCATAAATCTCGTAAAAGCAGCCTTTCAAACAAGTCGGTTTCTGACTTCTGTCATCATACCCTCGTTGCTGTGGAGAGAAGTTGGATTAAATTTTGGTTTAACTCTCGGAAGAAGGCCCCACATACGCTTTTTGTAAGCATATTTTATTCATTCTTACTGTTACCTCGACATCAGTAGAATAATATCGATTACTTAGTGAAAGAAATACTTAGTTGGTTAAAATATAACGATCTTGTTGTTTACAGATATCAATACTAATTTTTATATATTACAGAAATTTTTATTTTTATATAAAAATATCATTTAATATCAAGTTCATTATTTATCGTTATTATAACATCACTATTAGAGGTTATAATTTAGCAAAACATGTAAATGTGTGTTATTCTTATTCTTAATTTTAATTCTTATACTTTATATTAATTTTAGATTTGATCTTTTTCAGGTTCTGAATTTGGTAATTAATGGCGATTTTTTATTGATACGCAAACCTCTGCATTGAATGCTTGCACATATTCTGTAATAATACCCTCTTACAAAAACAAATAATAATAATATTATTTATACTGAGTGGGATTAATAGGTATGATACTTTTTATTTTATTATAAATAATTTATATTTAAAATTATTTTTGTTTGTTTTTCGAAAAAAAGAAATTAAAAATAAAAATTAATTTCTTAAATATATGAGTAGTAATGTTTTGAATTAATTTATTCAACATTATTGTTATATAATTATTGAATTTTGAAAAATTTAAAATATTAAAATAATAACTTCGTTGAAAGTTAAAAGTTACAAAAGATGAGTCGGATAAGCTTTAAAGCCCGCCTATATGAATTGTAAGTTATTGCGACTTTGAGCTCGGTAAGTAATAAAAACCATATGAATTGTGCTATAGTTGCAATTTTAACCTTTCTCTTTCCTTTTTCTAACATATAAAAAATAAAATATAAAAACAAAATCAAAAGTTAAAATTGGACACGCTAAGTAGTTGATGAGGGAAGTCCTTCATTATTAGTACAGATATACTTTAGTCGCTTTTATTATTTAACAACTGACGGTTGATTTGGTATCAAAACTGTTTTAGTACTCTTTTATACTATCAAGATTTCTCACCAAAGTAACTTATGTGTAGAAAAGAAGAGTTAATGAGAAACATAGAATATAATTTGTAGTGGATATTGAATGTCAATTTTATCTGTTTCATTTATTATTGGATGAAATATATATTCAATTAAAGTGTGGTTTATATTTTTATTTAATAATAAATAGTAAGTGAGTTAATATTAAAAAATTATATTCATGTAATATTTTTTCCATGAAAAATATGCAATTAATGTGTTACTAAGCATTTTTGGGGAAAAAACAAAAGAAATAAATGCTAAATATTAGACTGCCGACACTCAATATTGTAGTACAACTACAGAAGTTAAGGCAGCTTTTATATTAAGGGACGATGTTCAATATCCCTATATTTTGTGGCTGGCTGAAAGAAGTATCTTGTCTAAATTTTTGTAGCTAGCTTAAAGCGAGAGACCAGAGAGATGATGAAGAAGCAAAGAGAAAGGCAATTCAACAGCCATGGTGATGTGGGTGATGATCGCTTTTGGTGCACGCACATCTCAGCGTTAGCACTGCTGCAGCGCATGAGATTAACAACCACCACTCATTTCAATTATTGCGTGCAGTGGCTCCGTACAAGACTGCCTCCTGATAGTTGCAAGACGACGACTTTGACTCACGAGTTCCCCGGACGCCATCAGCTCCCTACTTCCACCGCAGATGTGCTTCAACCGAAAAAACAACCTGTGATTTATAAAACGCTGAATCCTCAGCCGGTAATAAGAGGCTTTCAGGAAACCTTATCATCGTGGGAGTTCGGTCTTAAACGGCACAAAAAGTTGGATTCCGTAATGACGTTACGTCGCGATCAGTACAACAGGAATTGCCCCAGTGAAATTACCATTAATTTTACTAAGTTTAAAATGTTCTCCTGTCAAGTTGTATGTTTGTGAGTTCTAATGCTTCTTTGCGTGTATCCTCATGGATGGGTATGTATCTCTTTTCTGTTATTATTAATTAATGTACTTGAATAACTAAGATCTCGAATTGTCATGCTTCCTCCGGGTAGACATTATTGTCAACTTTCAGTTAGTTGAACTGACCAAAATGGTCGCCTTGTAATATTATAATGAATAAGAATGGTAAAATATATCCATAATTCTCACTCACTTTTCTCTCTTGTCACTCCCTCTCCTCCCACTCTCTACATTCCTTGCACTGTGATGGTCAACACGCCGTTCCGAAATCACCCTCTCACCATTTACGGCCAGTGCCTCTACTGCGCTTCATCTACTTTGGGCCACCGTGTTTTCGGCGCTTTCCCCACCAGATGAGAAGTCTCCCAAAACTAAAAGCACCCTGACAACACAAGCACCACTACCTCCACTGGATTGGAAGCCTGAGCACAGACATGTTCAACCCTTGCCATGGGCATGGAGTGATGGATATGTTCAAAGCTTCATGGAACTTGGCAAGTAATTGCAGACTTTGGAGTTTATTGTGGTTGTGTGGGAAATTAGCCACATTGCTACCAAATGAAAATCTTGAAGAAGTTCCAACACCCAAAACATACATTCGTCAACAAAATTTTCAAGATTTTGTGTCTGCTGCTGTTGCTGCATTTTCATTGACTACGCTATTTTTTATTGCAGCATATTTAGATTATGTTGCTGATGTTTTTTGTAGAAACTTAGTTCATTTGCCCCCATTTCATTGCTCTAGATGGTGGCGGCTTTGGGAGGTAGGGAAGCGCCGGAGAAGGAGGTGCCTTATGGCGCCTGAGCGGTGTTGATTGCGGTGGGAGGAAGTGGCTATATAGATAAATTTAAAAAGTTTTTTTCATTCTTAATATTTAGAAATTGAGATTAATTTATTTTTTAAAATTTTTTAACATTAAATTAATCCTATTATTTTAAATTTTAACATTAATTTAATTTAATAAAAAAACACCTCTCTCTACTCATGATTGAAGAAGATAAGTAGATAGATATTATGACATAGACACTAGCCTCTTTCATCACATGTGTCAAGCTTTGATGTCAGCGACGTAATTTTTTTTTAATTCTTTTAAGTCACTTAATTTTCATGCAATGCGTTAATACTTACTATTGACGACATAAACTGTTTGTCTTTTTTTAGTAATGTGGAGTAAAGAGATAAACAAAGCAAACAAAACAAAAAATTACACCTTCAAGTACACGTGAACCCTTCTCTATCTTAGATAGAAGCCCTCACAACCCTTTCTGAGAGGAAGTTTTCCCAGATCCGCAACTTGTCATCACCCAGACGCGCCATTGCAGGTAATGCATCAGCACAAAGTGTTTTCTTCCGCCATACAGGCTTTAGAGAGAGAAACAAATCTGTCATTGCCTGTTTAGCTATCAAGGAGCGAGATGTCTCAACACCACATCAGCATAATCATGGATATTTAATGTCTGTGGGTCGCATTGAGGGAGGAGAGTCACTTCTTCACACCCAAACTCTGCCATGACCCTTAAATCCCAAAGCCAAATCTAAGACATGTTTATTGCTTGTAATTCTACCAAATAGCCTTACTGGAAGTGACACTCAAGATGCCCAGAAAAAGCCCTCCACCAACTTCCCATCATCATCCTTGAGGACGCCACTGCAGACTCAGCCCTGAGGAGGGATCCACAACAACTGCCATCCGTATTAATCTTAACATCACCCGTAAAAGGCTTTCATCCAAGTCACCTGCTCTGGGCTAATTCCCACCTCACTAGCTGGAGTTCACCTGCATGCCAACCTTACAATAGCATAATCACTCCAAATATGATGAATCAAAAACTGCAAAGTCCAGGAGTCTTCCATCAAAAAACACTTTGGTTGCGCCATCTCCAAAGCCGCCACCACAAGGTCACCAGAAAACAAAGGATTACAGGTACAACTTAAGGTTCCTCTTCCACCCAAGAAATACAGCCCGAATGGACGAAGCAAGCATCAACACTAGAGCCCAAGACACACCACACTTTCTTTGGCCAAGGAACAATCACGCGAACAATGGAGAGGAGTTTCTTCCAGCACTTCTTGACAATAATGCTGGCACACATCCGTGGCTGCTACATGACAGTAAGGCAAAACAAAGAGAATTACTTTGGCAAAGCATTCTGATTGAGATCCAACTGGATAGATAACCGGAACTTCTCTGGCCTAACAAGCTTCAAACTCCAGCCTCCAAGATCTTTACAGTCCATGAGACCCACAGATCTCCAAAAGCCACTTATAAGCACTTGAAAGCAGCAATAAATCCTGTAGACTCATCCCTTGCATCTCCAATAGTGATCTTGGTGGTCAAATATCAGGTCAAGCACTTATTTTCCAAATAAGTTTGTGTACAATTTAGGAACTCAGGCCTCACAATGATATTGAAAATACCACTCATTATCCCGCCACAAATGTCAGTACAAAAGTATAAGCAGAATCAAGAAATATGGACATAGTCCACAAAGAGAAGATCCACAAGAGAACCCTAAGTCCCCATCACATGATGCCACAACTCAAACCAAAGAGAGATATTGCCAGATCCCAGATTACAATGGAAACCAGATCCTTAAAGAGCTCAAAGCTTTCATAAAACATTGCCAAACATAAGATGCGTTTCTAAATTCCTTAGCTGAAAAAATCGAACCATACTTCAAGTATTTAACCACTCAGAATTTGCACCCAAAGTTTTCCTCTTTGATATTCTACCGCCCAAATCACCTTCCTTGACAAAGAAATATTCATCATCCTAGCTGCTTACCTCAATCCCAAGCCACCACAACACTTGGGCTTAATAACAGCTTTCCAACTCACCAAGTTCCAAGTTCTCTCCTCCAAACCTTCCTGCCCCAAACAAAATTCCGGGTGCATTGAGTCAATCCTCTCATAAACGCCTTGGGGAAACCCTAGAGATTTTGCACTACATAAATTGGAATTGAAGAAAGCACTGACTTTGCCAAACAAACTCTTCCAACCTTGCTGTAAGTAAGTTTAACACTCTTTTTCAGGAAAGCCAATTTAGAGCTAAATCCTATCCTAAAAATAGGATTGAACACAGCTCTAGTAACACTCCTTTTCAAGATAGGAATGCCCAGAAGTACTTAAGCCAATATGTCCATAAAATGGACTTCTAGGTAAACTTGCATCAAAGAATCCTTCTTTTTTTCGAGAGGTTCCCCATAGTTCTAGCAAAGCCATAGCCTCTAGACTTTTAGATTGATTTTTAACTTCCCAACATTCACGCCAAAAAAATCCTCCATTGTTTTCATGACCTTTCAGAACCAAAGATGTTCTTACCATTACAAACATAATAACACATCATCTGCAAAAGGAGTGTGTACCACAAGAAATCCCAGAAGGGGCCATTTCTACACACTAACATGGATGATGAGGCTTCCAGAACTCTCTGCCACCTTGTTTTGAAATCTCATCATGGAAAGCTTCTCTCACATGCAATGTAATACAAACAAATAAGGAGACATGAGGTCCCCTATGGACGAAGAGCCCCTATAAAGGCTAAGAAACTCTCTAATTTAGATCTATTCCAAAGAATAGACAAAATGATGAAGACCCTAACACAATATATGATTAACTCAACAATAATATGAGGAAATCCAAAATCCTGCAAAGTTATCTGCAAGATCTCACCCTATCATACTTATGCTTTCTCCAAGTCCAACTTAAAGCCACAACTCCCTTTCTTGTTGTAAGATTTATGCATTTAATGAAAAATCTACTTTGCATCACAATAATATTCTCAGTTGTATTGCTCTCCCAGAGAATAAAAACTACCTTGGGAAAGGAGTCCAGTAATTCTAGAAAAAGAACATACTTGCATATGGTTAACCAACACCTTAAGTTATTATTTTATAAATCACAGTACATAGGTTCATAGGTCTACAAAATTCTTTAAGGTTGGTGTCAGGATTATCCACCCTATGGGGAATAAAGTGACCAAAAAAAGTCTATGCTAGAGATAGGATCAAAAGCTTCCCATAACAAAGTTGAATGCACTAGGTGCCGAAACACATCATCTACATAAACGTTTGGTCTTATTTGTTAAGTGGTTTTATTTATTTATTTATTCATTTTAGTTTAAATAATTACTAAAAGATAACTAATAACTCAAAATCACAATTCGAAATATCCAATTAAGGAAATACAATCATTAAAAAAAAAGAAGTACATTTAGAACCTTAAAAAGGTTAACTCTACTTACAAATAGATATTTAAGCCACAAAACCTTCTTACTTAATTTATATATAATAGGCCTTGCATCTAATTTCCATGACTAAACTACAGTTTTGGAGTCATTCAAAGATTAAATTGACATAAATCTATGGCGTGGTTTGGATTGTAAAATGTAAAAAATGTGTAAATGGTGTGTCCCTCTCCCCCTATGGGGGTTCGTAACCAGTATAATTTGAGTACAAGTTTTCCCATGTAACTTTTGATCAAACTATAGTTTTGAAATTGCAACAAACGAAAGGATGTTATACATATTCCATTTTCGCATCAAATTAAATCACAGTAATGTAAAATTACATTACTTCTGTCACCTTCCATCAAGTTTTGTCCCTCAACAGTCACTAAAATGCCTTTGTGACATGTTATCATATTCTCCACATCAGAATGAAGAAGACGTCGATGATGAGAAGAATGACGCTGAGGCACCGAAGCTGGCAAGGTTTGGTCTATGGGCAGAGTTAATGGGCTTTTGAGGCTGAAGATGATTTAGAATTTAACGAAAGCTCTGGTTAGAAGGCTAAGAAAAGGTAAAAACAACGAATGGAGGGTTTCAAGCAGAGTAGGAAAAGGTGGAAAACCAGGAGCTTAGGACTGGTTAGGGGGCCTGCAGGTATGTTTTTTTTTGTAGCCATCGAGAGTTATGATTTGCTGGGTTATTGTTGGAAGCTCAGAAGGGCGAGACTAGTAGTTTTGGTAGCTTTGAGCTGTGTCTTTCGATGTTTTGTGGATTGGATTTATGAATTGGGGAATGTTTTTTATTGGCGTGGATTTGAGATCTTTTTCAATGTTTGTGGGTCTGCTACAATGGCAGTGAATCTTGGGAGCTGTTGGATGGCTGAAGGCGTTTCTTGTTAAGGTTACCGGGTGTATTTATGGTAAGTACCAATTGCTTTTGCATCTGCACTTTTCCAGATTGTGTTCGATTATGGTTTTCCAGTGGTTGGTGGTCGTTGATTTTGGCGTTTGGCGCTAGTCGGTGGAATTTGGGTGCTTGTGAATAGTGATTCTTGTTTTTATCGGGAAGATTAAGATATTGGTGAATTTCTTTGGTCATTTATACGGAAGGGCTCAGTTTCCTTGTATGAATCAACAGGTGTAATAGCCAAGGTTTGGGTTGAAATGGTGCTCTAAGTGGATTTCACCAGGATCTGCGATAAGTTTGCTTGATTGTATATGCTTGGCTTAGGTTGGTCTTTGGTTTCTTAGTTTGTTTTGTATTGTTTTCTCATCTTCTCATGAAGCCTTCCTATGATTCTGTTTTTTTAGTTAAAGTTTAGGGAATGAAAAGGAAATTTGTAAAAAAAAATGTTTGGAGAATTAGAATTTTCGTTTCCTATAATAATGTGATTTTTTTTTTAATAACCATTATTGTACTTTGCCAAAATTTTTGAATGAACTTTTAATAACGAGCTCCTGATCACTTATCAACTTTACATTTTGTTGTTTTTAAATCTTTTCCAACTAGTTTATGCAACACTTCGTTTTGTTTTTTCCCAACATGTAGGCTGGGTATTTAAATAAAATAACACTTACTATAGTATTTAAATATTTATTTGTATATGAATCAAAACATAATAATTGATAATGATAATAAAATAACTTAAAAGTAAGTAATTTTATTTTATTCTTGATCTTAATATTTTGTAGAGTTATTTATTATTTTAATAAATATTTTTAGCATATGAACAAATATGTAAATCAAATATATATTATTTTTATTATTTAACAATAAATATAATGTTATTATCACAAATTTGATTCTTTGAAAATCATATTTAAAAATAAGCAAACCAAATATATTTTCATTATTTTTACTTTTTAAAACAGAATATACTTTATAAACTAAACATATTTCCTAAATTTTTGAAAAAATTAAAAATAGAAAACCATTTTCAGAAAAACAAAAACAAAAATATTTTCACAAACCAAACTATCATCCAACAAAATGTTTATGCTCTTCAGATCATGGTGCACCTTCATGGCGATGACAATGTAGTGCCTCTCTTTGTGAGGGCAAATTGTGTGATCTCGTCACTGCTTCCATGGAAGAGGTTGATTATCAGAGCCATAGAGATACCAATCGAGTGCCATGTTGCATGAAGTCATAGACAAGGATCAATTCTCTGCGCCATCATTGCAGAAACCAATGAGAGATACTTCACATAAAGGTGGCGAAGCTGGGAAAGCATCTTTGATCTCGTTCAAGAACTCGTTAACCCCTTTACTGTGAACCAGGTTTATGGCGTTTAATAGTACTGAGTGTGGCTCTGTCATCGATGTAGCTCCTTTGTACACGTTGCCAAAACCTCGTACCCTAATGATGAATGCATGATCGAAGTCATTAGTGGCTGCTCTTATGTCTGAGATTGAAAAGTAGTGGCACAAGTGTTGGGCAATGATGGCACTAGTCTGATAATTTCTGCCATTGAAATTGGAAAGTAGCAAAGTAACGCGGTGATGGCCCTTCAGTTTTCGCTGTGTTTTCTGTCCTCTCAAGACCTTTTCCTTTCCAAGGCAAAAACGACGACCCCAATAACAGATGCTAGAATAATTGTCATGAACCATGCAAGGACCAATGCAGGAGGGACGTCCAACTCTCGGTTACGTGGGACACCTTAGTTGGGCAGTTGACTTTGTTGCAAGGTATGAATTCTAAACAGATGCTATTAACTCTTCATCTATCCATTATTAGATTTCATTAGATATCATTATCGGTTGGTTTATCTTTAGATAGGATCATTATCTAAGAGCTACAAAAGCTGCACGTAGATTTTGTGGTAAGTTAGTTATTGCTTTATAAATACCTATGCAGACTTGATTTTTTCATAAGGAATTAAATACATTTTTCTTGATCATTCAAGATCCTCAAAAAGCTGACACTGGTACTTCTTCATTGACCTCCTTTTACTTGTGGCAGACGGCACACGCTTGGCCAAGATTAAAGCTGCGATCTTTATCCGTATAGAGAATGAGTTGTACGTGGATAAAGAGCAATGGCAACTTTTTTTCAACGTATATTGCAATTGCATATTTGAAAAATTTTGGATTGGGTTACCCGAAAAAAAAATTGTTCTTCGATTGTTCAAGAAATACGTTATAAATATGTAATGTGTACTAAATAATTCTCGAAAATACCACTACAAAAACAATACTCAAAACATTTTTTCACATTTTTGTGAAATCGATTATATAGATCAAACATCAATATTGCATAATAATAAACTACATCTACGAATAAGTCATAAAAGCTTAAATAATTCTTAATAGTTTCATTATGGTGTTTCCTAGTTTTTCTATATATTTGTACTCTTTTGGGCTACCTTCTGTTAGATATACTTTTCTCTTTGTGGTAACTTCTTTACATGTCTTTTAATCAAATGATAAACTGAAATCATCTAAATATGTGATTCAACCATCTTTTTTTTTTTATGGTAAGTGTTATTCCAAGCTTTCACTTTTAATTTTATCTTTTTCTAGTGTGCTCACTCTTTTATTGCAACATCATCATCATCTTGCAAATATTAAACTCATTTGTTTGTTGACTTTTTCTCACCCAACATTCAATTCCCATACGATTTTGCAAGTCTTTTAAAGCAGTGCAGTAAAATTTTTCCTTGAGTTATACTTTTCTATCAAAAATAATACTATGAAACATTCTTTTTGTTTTATCTACCTAATTTGAATCTTATGATTTGCATTTCTCCTTAATTTAGATTGGAGGAGAAGAGTCACCTCACTTTAGGATAAGTATATGCCTCCAAACTTAATGGAGGCATTAGGTAAGTAACGATGATTCAACACAAAGAAACCCAAGAATCAAATTCAAATCATGATTATGCATAAGTAAAAGTCATGTGATTTAACTTCATGGGATAATACAATATCCAATTTTCACTTTTATTTTAGCATTATGTTGCCTCTTGTTGAACTTATGTAATAGATGTAACTTAAATAGAAACTATATACTTCTTAAGTTTATATTTACAACTTTAATATCTTACATAGTTCCTCTCGTAGTTCTTTAACTAGGATTAGATCTTCTACCAAAAATATGCATCAAGGCATAGATTTTTAGACATGTACAATAAGCACATCCAAGTGTTGACCAATCTAGAAAAATGGCTCAGGTAAGTATAACAGGTCACAAGTAATAAAGTGTAACTAAGAATGTTATCTCGCAAGTATTGTAATTATCAAATATCAATTTGTTTGGAACAAATATTATTTGGGCCATAAATTAAAAATGAGAATTTAATTAAAACTATAATTGAAGTAAAAAAAGTTCACAAAGATTAACACACATAATAGTAAAGAAGAGCATATGATAATTAAACTTAAAAAGTTCGCTTGATTTCCAAAATTATGTGTTACCTAATTATCAAACACATCTTTATAAATAATATTACTTATACTATTTTCGTAAACATATTTAAAGAGACAACCTGAAGTATTTTTGAAATGTTGATTGAGAGAAATAAAAATCTATATCAATTAATGTTTAAGAAAAAATATACTAAAAATGGTACATATAGCATTTTTTTTTTAACCATTGAAACCTTACACAATGCTTCCCTTGGACCCTTATCTTATGTCTTTCCGAAATTAATGAGCACATGTGAAATAATAAAAAATAAAAATTGAAAAAGTTCCAACTGCCGACACTATCGGGTGGATGTTCTAATAGTTTACTCTTCTTTGTCGTGAAAATATCTGTCTAGAGTTTTGTAGCAGCGAGGAGCAAACAGATGAAGAACCAAGGACACATCTCCTCGCCTGGTGACGTGGGTGATGATCATTTTGGTCCCATGCACGTGATCTCAGCATCACCATTATCAATTGCAGCTCATGAGAAAGGCACCGCTGATTCGGTGTGAAGCGGCTCCGTAGATGTAACTGCCTCATTGCAAACATCATGGATTCACGGTTCCCCGACACCATCAGCTCCCACTTCCGCGTAGTGCTTTACCAAGTCCAACACGTGACTAAGGGTTCAAGCTTTCCCAAGCAGAGAGTGACATTCTCAACCAAATCTTACTTAATTGAACAGCGAATACCTAACTTAGTATGACTTTCCTTGGTCCACAGCTTATATATTACATAAATATTATTTGTACACAAATTTTAGACATTTTTATAAAAATAACATGAGTTGTAATAAAATTAATAATAAACATATATTATTATAAGTCCAATTCTTTCTCTTACTTTTATCTTTTTTAAATGTTCTTTTATGATGTCTCATTTTGATTGCGAAGGTTTTTGTTGCGTGATTAAAAGGGCATTCCATCTTCAATGCAAGCTGTAAAGCGCAAGAAGGGAAAATGATAAAAGCATACAATATTTTTTGGAGGTCTCATCATATGCTTGGATTATACATGCGTTTAGAATATTTATATGTTTTATGCTTCTCATAGGCTTTTCTATAGTTTTACTCTCTTTATCACTCACATTACATCACATGCATGCATGTAATTTGCTCCCATTGCATTCAAATTATATTACGAGAAATTTCAGATATATAGATGAAAAAAAAAATCCATCACTAAATTATGATAATTTCATCTTTAAATGAATTAGAGATAAAATTTCTAACAGAAATATTTCTACCTTTAAATATGGTGTTGCTAAATTTTCAAAGACTAAATACATATTTTGGTCTCTGATAAAAATTTTAGAGGACAAATTAAGCCCTCAAGAACTTAAGAAGTTCAAAATAGTGCCTCACTATTAAACAAAATAAGACATGTTAGTCTCTTCCTATAGATTCATATTATTAAAAATTCTATATGAAAGGATTAATATATTTTTTTGAAATGGTGAGGAATCACTTGAGAAACTTTTAAATTTTAAGGACTAATTTCTCTCTTAAAAATTTTGTTAGGAAACAAAATGAGTATTTAGTCATTTTTAAAAGTAGATTAATATCTATCCCTAATTAGAGATGAATTTAGAAATTTTTTATCTACTAAAAATGGCTAAAATTTGGTCTCTCATACTAATCCGTCTCGCATTCCATCTCTGTTTTATAGATAGATATATTTTGTTTCTAAGTTAAAGATAAATAAATTTTATCCCCAAATTATAGATAGATATATTTTGTTTCTAATTCACATATACATACATTTCATCCCTAATTCCATTTTTTTTTTAATTTTATATCTAATCTCTCTCTCCCACCTTTCCCTTCCTTACCACCATTCCAAGTACAACATTATTATTAAAGATTATAATGGCATCATACATGAACCAACAAAGAAATATTTTCCCTGCAGAAAAGATAATGGACAGCAGCCAACAATTTCTAAAATCCTTCAAAGGTCTCAACCATATGCAATAATGTGTATAAATAAATAAATAAATAAATAAATGATATATATATATATATATATATATATATATATATATATATATATATATATATATATATATATATATATGACAAAACAGCCAGGCAACAAGGTTACTAATAACTGGAGCTGAAAAATTCCAAGATATTGAGTAAAAATCAAATTACATGAAGCAATGACTCCTAGAACACTCAATTTTATGCTATAGAGACTTATAATTAATTACTTAACAAATTATAATTAGAAATTTAAAACTACTGTCGTCAAATTTTAAAATATGCTTAAATTTTCAAAAGGAATTATATACATATTAAGAAAAATAGAATAAGAGACAAACTAAATTGCAACTAAAGTAATTTTTTTTTCACTTTTTATCATAAGCATTAACCCATGAAATAGCTAAACTAAATAATTGAGATAAGATATTATTATTTGGTTGATTTAAGTAGTTTGACACTGATTTGAATAAAGTAAAGTCTCAGGTTTAATACTAGAAAAGCTTTAAGTTACTCCAATAATAAGCCTAATTAACTTGAATTAGATTAGTTAGGGTTAATATATTTTAATTACTAGTGATATATATAAACTAATAACAATTGAGATGAGTTTGAGCGATGGAATTAAAACAAATTTGACCACACATACAAGCTCATGTAAATTTGACCAGCTAATTTAATGCAATGCTTTGTGCAAGGGTATATGGAGCTATATGGCAACTTCACGAACTGGAATAGTAGTGAACACGTTTACTCCACTGATTTTCCCCACTCATAAATGTGGTTGTCTTTTTAGGTTCCAATAATTTACTAAATATACAGCACTCCGTATCATTTTCCCTCAAAATTGACACTTCCTCCTCTTGACCTCATCGTCTGACTCAGCTGCTAGAATAAAATTGGCAAGTGATATTTATTTTTTTTTTGAAAAGCAATATGATCATTTTTATGATTGTTAAATAGAAAACCAACGCACCCATTGAACAACTCTAATGTTAGCTATATGATGCTCAATTGCTTTGATTCTATCCTACTATTTTTATAAAACAGAGTTTTATGTCAGTGGATTTGATGAGATTGTAGAATATGATGAACCCATTTTCCCACTCGAAAATTTGAGTCATTCCACTCAGCCAATTATAATTTTTTGTAATTTTTTTTTATTGATCTTATCTAAAAATTTCTCTTATAAGTGTTTATTATGTCACATATGCTGTAATTGGATTTGTTATTTACGTTTTTCCATATCTGTCTTTCAAGTCTCCTATTAAAATTTTTTAAATTTAATTTAAATCAATTCATATTTTGGAGAAGTAAAGTGATTCTTAAATGCTCATTGGAGAAATTTCTTCCTAAGCTTCCATGAGAAACTTTTATATGATTATCTTTCTCGTATCTCTTTCAAATATCTTTTTATTGTATATCATTTTTTAAAATAAGTTTTATTCTCTTTTTATTCATGAGTTTTAATAAATAGAATTATCAGTAGCTCATGCTTTAAAACAGGACTTGATTCATTGTATCTATATCACTAGATTATTTGAAAAAAAAAAATTCACTCTTGCCTAAATTGGTTTATGATTTGGTGTTTCAATTCAAGATTGCTTAGATTCCGAAGGTTGGTCTTCATGGAGTGCTTCTTGAAGTTGGATTTTTATTAGCATATTTTGATCCTTACGAAGTGCATCTTTTGGAAGACTAGAACATGTATAGCAGCAAATTCCTTATATGATACCAAAAAGATTACGATTAAATTGATGCCTTTAATTTGTGTTTTCTTGCATGATTTCTTTCTCCTTTTCAACAAAGATGAAAATAGTGCATATTTCAATGTTGTAGCTTGTCATTTGTATATTGAAGGATTAAATATCTTGATATCGTCAAAGGCTTCTAAACCACTTTCTTTTGTTTCAACATCCTGAATATAGAGTAATAGTCCCTTGAAAAATTCACCATCTCTTCTTGTATTTAAAATTTTCAATATGTTACTAACTAGGAAGCATAGATAGACTTGACATGATACATTTGGAGACATTCATAAAATTACATGACATGGACATGAAATAATTGAAGAAATATATATATATATATATATATTGAAAAATTCATAATTCATAATATCATATTACAATATTTTTAGATATTTCTAATATTAAACTACTTTTATTACATCTCCAAAAAAATGGAGTATTCTTAATATATGTTATGTATACTTCCATACCCTTGAAAAATATGAGATATTATTTATATTGACCTTTGAAAAAATAAATCCTTAAACTTGGATTTTGAGCCTTTGAATTCATTTTGGTCCATCAAATAATTAGAAAAAGTACTAGGTCATCTCTATATAAGCTATGTTCAAGTGTCAGAATGTTCAAACTGTGTCACACATATCAGTCAAAACTAATATTAAATAGGTCATGTAAAACTACATATCGGATACATGAACACACTATCAAATTTGTGTGTCTATGCTTTATAGGTAACTAAAGATAGATGATACTTAAAGCAAAGTGCAAATGAAGAAGTTCCTAGGTTTTATCAAATATTTTATTAGGAAGAGATGCAATAATAATTATATGGGTAATAATTATCTCACATTACTCAATTCTAATAATAAAGCAGTCAATATGTTTCATTGTGCTATTATATTGACTCTTCAAATTGAGATTTCAAAAGACAAGAGATATTATTAGATGCTCTAAGAGTAAGATAAAAGTTTTGTTTTATACTATTCATAGTTTAATATATTAGTTTTTAATGATTCAATTAATTTTTAACACAAATTTTATTTTATTAAATTAATTAAATTTTTTATATTTATTTTAAGGATTACTCCCAATTTTTTTATCAAAGTGTAAATAAGCATGTATTGCATGGGTGATGCAAACATAATAATTGAACTTTGAGGTGATACTATACATATATTACATATATGATACAAATATATAAATTGTATGAATAATAATTGATATACATTATAATTAGTAACAGTTAAAATTAAATTTAAAATTAAATATGTCAACTTAAAGCTTATAGCATATCGTAAAGTTATATCAATTCAGTTTTATAATTAGTGATTTAAATTTTTTAATTAATTTTTTAATCTTATAAAACTTAAATTATAGATCTATATCATATATTTATATCTATATAAGATTAGATATTGGAAGCTTTAATATGCAATATTATTTACTTTTTATTAATGAAAATATCATAGAATTAATGGCTTGAAAAGTAAAGGATAAAAATTTTATAAATTTGTTAAATAACATAAAGAATTTTAATGACAAAAAAATAACCATAGAGTGGTTTTCTAACAAATATAGATATCTCAAATAGGTGATATTAAAAATATATTATACAAGGTGATACAAACATAAAAATTACACTTTGAGATAATACTAAACATATATTACATGGGTGATGTAAATATATAAATTATGTCAAACAATAATTAATATACATTAAATTATTAATAGTTAAAATCAAATTTAAAATTAAATATTTGAATTTTAAAACTTATAGTATATTGTAAAGTTATATTAATTCAGTTTTTAATTAGTGATTTAAATTATTATTATTAATTTTTAATTTTACAACACTTAAATTATAGATCTATTCATATATTTATATCTATATAAAATTAGATATTGAAAGATTTAATATGCAATATTATTTACTTTTTATTAACAAAAATATCATAGAATTAATGGCTGGAAAAGCTAGGGATGAAAAATTTTATAAGTTCTTTAAAACTTATTTATAGATTGGAATTTTATAAGTTCATTAAATAATATAAAAATTTTAATAACAAAAGAAAAATAGTTATAGAGTGATTTTCTAATAAATATAGATATCTTGAATAGGTGATACTAAAATTATGCACGGATTGATATAAACATAAAAATTGTACTTTGAGATGATACTAAATATATATTATATGAGTGATGTTTAACATGTAAATTACAAGAATAATAATTACTATATATTATAATTAATAGTCAAAATCAAATTTAAAATTAAATATTTAAACTTTAAAATTTATAACATATTATAAAATTATATCAATTCAGCTTTTTAATTAATAATTTAAATTATTATTAATTTTTAATCTTACAACGCTCAAATTGTAGATTTATATGTTTAATCAGTTGGGATTTCTTAATCATAAAACATGATAAAAGGAGGTTGTAATTTTTCTCAGTCCAGTTCTTTCATTTATTTTGTTGGAAGATGACTGATTATTTTCCCAATTTTGACAGAAGGCATTTTGGTTGAAGTTTTCAACTACTGCCTTGACAAGGTATCATGCATTTGCAGATATTTTCATAATGGAGGTCACTGGTCCTCGTAGTCAATGTATACAATTTAACCTTTTTTTGTTTTCCAAAGAAATTGTGCAGCAAATGTTAGGTAATTTTTTTCGCATTGAAGGGATTTTTTTGAGCAGATTCATATGTTTTGATTCGACGATAGTAATATAGGGAATATTGACCATTCACACAACAGGAGGGCCGGATGTTATGAACTACCCAAAATTTGCTTTAATTCTTGTCAAGGTTGTACGGCTATTGATTTAGTATTGATCAGTCTTAGTGGAGCACTTCTATTATTCTTGAATGGGATCTTGGTAGACGCTCTGGTTTACCCGTTTGAACTTGAACCCCGTTTCTTGCTATGAATGAATCATGATGGTAAATGCCTTTAAGCTAAGCAGGAACATTTCTACCAGCCATAAAATTATCCTTGACTCAAGAACATGTTCTGTATTGTTAGTAACTAGATAGACCTTTAACAGATATGATTGCAGATGATAGTAAGGTTCTTACGTAAGCTCAAGTGTATTCAATTTGGGTGTATTAAAATGGTGAAGTATACATAATATTATTTACCAATGAAGACAATATTTGTTTAATACAAATTTAATTGCGTGTTAATATTTTATTAGATTAGTGTACTCATTTGTACAATAACTTTTCTAAGAGAATAATCAACATCACTGAATCTAATAAATATATATTGAAGTTCTTATAAAATTTACTTGCCACATGTAGTTACAAACTCCATGTAATAGACCCATATATTCATTATGTAAATTGCAATTGAAAGCAGAATGCAGGACCTAAGAAAAAAAAAAAAAATGCAAATACAGAGATTCAAGAACTTGAGCATCTTCCGACCGAAAAAAAAAAAAAAAAAAGGATCTTGAGCATCAACTTCTGGCCTAAACTTGAGCATCGCTGTAAGCTCATCGCCCCTTTGGGTCCCCGATCTCGGAGAAAACATTCTCAGACATTAACCATTGGGATCCATTACTACCATACGTATGATCTCCGCTGCTTGTTATGCTCAATCCACTGCTCTTACTATTATCGTAAACATGCCTACTACTTGTGCTGCTGCTAAACATGTCATCGCTGTCCTCATAATTCCCACGACCCTCCACCAGTACTCCTCCGCTAACAGAATGCTCTTGAAGCTGCATAACAAACTCCAGCACCCCAACGACGTCGTTCATTGAAGGCCTTTGAGTCCCATCATCAAGCAAACAGCTCAAAGCAAGGTCACCAAACTTGCTCAAACACTCAGGTGCAATCTCTCCCTTAATTGCAGGGTCCACAATCTCCCAAGGTTGCCCAGCTGGTAGCAACGCCGTGCCCAATCAACAAGTGACACCTGTTTCTTCTCCACATTACGTAGCAAAGGCTGCCTCCCACACAACACCTCCAACAACACCACCCCAAAAGAGTACACGTCAGACTTCTCAGTCAAACGCTGTCGTTTGTAATACTCTGGATCCAGATACCCCACACTCCCTTTCACTACGGTGCTCACGTGAGTCATGGAATTACCCATAGGTCCAACTCTGGATAACCCGAAGTCCGAAACCTTAGCCGTCCATTTCTCGTCCAACAAGATATTTGCACTTTTGACGTCACGGTGAATGATCATGTGCTTCGCGCCTGTATGGAGGTAATGCAGCCCACGCGCAGCACCTATGCATACCTTGAGCCTCTGCTTCCATGAGAGGGAAGGGTTGTCGGTGTTGTAGAGATGGTCACGCAGCGTTCCACGTGCCATGAAATCGTACACCAAGATCATCTCCTTCCTCTCGTAGCAGTAACCAATGAGCGACGCGAGGTGAAGGTGGCGCAGCTGAGAGAGCATCTCAATCTCGTTCAAAAACTCGTGAGCACCTTGTTGAGAACCTGGTTTGAGGCGTTTGATCGCAACCGGTGTTGCACCATTGTCGATGTAGCCTTTGTACACGTTCCCGAACCCTCCCACACCCACCACGAAGAGTTCGTCGAAGTTGTTGGTGGAGGCTCTGATTTCTTCTATTGAGAAGTAGCGGCAGAGTTTTGTGGGTAGTGAAGATGATCCACCTGATTTGTGCTTGGAACCATTGTAACCCTTGTCGTTCTTACTCTTGGATTTGATAAGGAAGAAAGCGACAACGGCGACAACCACGAGCAAAACAACAGCAGAAACTGCACCAGCAACAGCAGCAAGGACTTCTTGTTGCTGCTTTTCTTTGAAGGGAAACCTGTGGGTTGGACGGTGTTTTCGTAATAGGGTCAGGGTTGGGTCCAGCAAGACTACCTTGCGGGTAGGTGATTTTGAAGAGTTCAAGTCCGTCCAGAACTGCGTCAACGTAGGGGCTGTTTGGGCGAGGACTCATTTTCAGTGAAATCTTTGCGTTTTTCTGATCCTCTAATGGGACGATCACTGCGTAGTCTTTAACTATCGGCATACCCCTTTGTCCATTGGTCCATATGAGAACGTCTGCGTCATGCTCAGCCACCTGATCCTCTATGAAGATGAAGAATCGTCTGTCACCGATGTTTTGAATCACCGGGTCGAGCTCACAGAAGTGGAGCCTTAGCATGTAGATGAAGCCAGAATCAACTGGAAGCTCCCAAGTGAGGTTGAAGGTCATGACCGCGGTGGCATTCTCTCCCATGTGCGTAGGGTTCGGTAGAGCTGTTCGGGTGCTGTGTAACTAGGGGTCATCAGGGTGAAGCTGAGGTTCGTCGTTGGCACGAACTCAGAGGCCAGCGCATTTGTTGAAGCTAAGTGGTTACCATCTCCTTCCCAGTACCTCAGCATGCCCGTGTCTTCGCAAGGGGTGATTATTCTCCCTTCAACGTTAAAACGGTACTTTGTCTCAAGTGCTAAGTTGTTCTCCACGCGGTATTGGGTGTTTGACCTCACAAACTGCGGTCCTCTGTCGTCAGATTTTGTGTGGTAGAGATAAAGGGGCGTGTAGACCACCTCAACTCCATTGATGAAAGCATAATAGGGATCTGTTTGGTTCTTGGGTGTGCTTGGAATGAAGGTTATGTTGAGGCTATGATCACCATCTTGGACATAGATGGAGTACTCTCTGAAGAAAGCATCGGACGAATGGTCGTCATCAGCTTCAGCATAGAGCGTGGCGTTGAAGTCTTTGAGGAGGGTGTATTCACCTGATTTGACTGAGAAGTAGGCTCTGGTGGGGTCGTCGAAGTTTTGATATGAAGTTGGGTTGAAGAAGAGGCGAATGAACTTTTGGCCTGGGGCGGTTACAGGGAATGAGTAGGTGAATTGGGAGTATGAGAGACGAGCTGAGGCGAAAGGGCCGTCGATGGTCGTTGGTGTGAGTGCTTCTGCAGCAAATGATGATGATGATGCCTCTAACAAGAGTTTCGTGTTGGTGTCTGCAGTCCAAATCCGACCATAGTCGTATAAGTTGTTGGAGGAGCCACAGTTGATGCTATAGAGATCATCAGGATGGTAAATTTCGTTTGCTATGAAAAGGTAAGGGAGGCACAAAAGGAGGAAGAGAGTAGCAGTGGCTCTTAAACCAATCCGTGTGCCTCCTGTGGCCATGTCAAGAAACTGCAACTGAAGTTGTTCAGATAGTAAAGCAGAGTTGAACACTTTAAGCTTATCACGATTTCGTTATGCATGTGATATCCGCATCTAGCTTTATTAGGGTGCATTAGGTTATGACTTTTTAAATAAATTTTTTTTTATTAAAAATTACTTCTCATATATTTTGATAGGCATAATTAAAATTTTACAAAATCTATTTTCAGGTTTTATATAAAAGATGAAAAGAGTAATTTTCAAATAACAAAATAATCAATTTTCAAATTTTTTTATTATATATAAAATTTAAGTTTTATAATCACTTTTTTAAAATAATAAAATAAATAGACCCTTAATTTTATCACCTTTTTCTATTTTATAAAATTATTTAATAATATAAAATTCATATAAAGGAAGAATTTTCTTCCTCCATAGAACATCTAAGAATTTTTCTTTATTACCTCTGTGGTTATGGTGGCTAGCTATCGTTTCTGAGGGACTGCAAGAGTTCAAATCTACACGTGGATGCAGGCTAAGTCAATGTATTTTTCTTCTTTCCTTCCTTTTTTTGTTAATGGTTTATAAGGTTCTTTTAATTAAAAGAAAAGGAAAAAGATTTTTGGTACAAAATTTTTAATTACAAATAAACTTACGAACAATATGCGGCTGATTTTTTTTAGGTAAGGATCTGTTGCAGATACTTTAAAAATCTTCATATGAAGATCTTAGTTGTAAGTTGTAACAAGTAATAATGTCACAGGTGGATGTTATGAGGTCCACATGCAGTGGTGGATTAAAGAAAGAAGGAATTAATTATATTGGTTAGTTTTAAACATTAAACATTAGAAAACGTTAAAAAAAAATAGAAAATGTAATATTTTGAAAATTGAAATTGGGTTCTTCGACGGTATCCAGAACGAGGTCATCGGAACTGTGGATCAGCGAGGCCATGGTGGCTAGCCGTTAAGCTTCAGCAGCGGCACAAATTTATCTCCACCACACTCAATTTAGTCACGAGTCGCAAGTCCCGGCCTGAAGCATCCTCCTCTGCCTTACGCCGATCTCTGCCTAGCCGTGTCCACCACCGTCTCTTCCAGGCAAACCACAAAGCTCCAACACCTTTATAAAGGGTAGTCCTCCTTCATGCCCTCACCTCATTCAACTCCTCGCGTCGCAAGGGCAACGACCACGAAATTCTAGAACTACTGTCGAGGGTAGTCTATGCTCGAAGATGGTGTTCAGAGGTAGGCCATGCTCAATGTCTCCTCCTGCTCTCACGTGAAAGCAATCACTATTGAAAATTTTTTACCTTTTTTTTTGGTTTTTTCTTTTTCCAGTTTTAAATAAATTTAATCCATAATTAAGATGTTGATTAACACCATAACTTCTGCAGACCAAGCATTGACCCATTCAAACTTAATTCCACATATCATTTATTTACTAGATACAATTAGAATCTTCATGTGAAGATTTTTAAAGCATATGCACATGAGCAAACACCTTTTCAATATGATTTTTTGAGTTGTTTATTGGAAATATATTAAATTTTTGGCAAATTTGGAAAAATGTAGTGTTTGGGGAGGATCTGATTAAATATGCAGCGGATTCCTTTAGCTTAAAAAAAAAGGGATTCCTCCGGCTAAAAAAAAGTATTAAACCTAGAACAAAGCCAATCGGATTTTAAAAATAAAAGGGGAATCAGGTTTGGGAAATACCGGATAGCATGGCAGCGATGTTACAGGATTTGATTTTGCGTAAACTGGATTGGAATCTGGACACCTCCCATTTTTCCAAAATCCATACAATCCGATTTTAAAAGTACCTGATCCCATTATTTTACTCAAAATCTCTTATTTGGATCAGATTGCTGGAATCCTTGACCAAACTTACTGGATCCCTGACAAAACGTGACTAGCAATGACAGATCCCCGATAATTTGACTCATGTGGCAGCGGCTTCGTGTCACCTCCAACCCATATATAAACACCCCTACCATTTGAAGATACATGGACAAATTACAAAGAGAGTGCGAAAAACGCAAGGTTAAGAAAATTGGATTAGGATCGAATTGGTTAATATAAGAATTAAAGGTTGGAGATTCAATCGGGATTTGATTGAGATATAATAAAATATATATATTTTTAATTATTTATATATATAAATATATATATATGATTAATTAGAAAGTTAAAAATTATATTAAACAATTAATAATAACATAACTAATGTAAAATAATATTTATTATGATGAGGGACTTTATTAAATATCTTAAATGTAAAATTTATTTATTTTAATTTTTACGTATATTTTTTTGAAAAGTATTCATAAACACTATAACAATCATTTTTAGTTTTTAATTTTTAAATTAATTTAAGAGTATATAGCAAATAAGCATATTAAAAGAATTAAGATTCCAAAAGAAATGAATTTTTGTTTTGATTGAGCTTCTTCTTTTTTTCTTTTATAAAAGAAATAATAGCATTTTTATCAAAATTTAAAAAATGAATAAACCGGTCAACCAATTTGACCCATCCAGTTCACCTGTTCACCAATTTTCTCTATTTTGACCGCATCTAGTTTTATGGTGAAGACCAAACCGGCCTGGGATTCGATTCCCGTTGGACTAGTCCTGTTCTAGTCCTCTTAACATTGGAAAAAAGAGAGGGAAGATAGCGAAGGAAAAAAAAAAGCAAGTGAATAGTAAAGAGAGATTAAAAAAAGGATTATTTTAAAAAAAGAAGAGAAAAAAAGATAGCTAATAGTTTAGAGATTACAGTTCTCGTATATCATAATGGATCTATTATTTAAAATGCAGATGAACGTGTAATATTTATAGCCAGTAAGCAAGCATATTTTTCGATTCCACAAACTATTTCGTTTGAGGAATTGAATGTTTGACTTTTATGAAAGCATAAATGTTGGCACTAAAAAAGGAGTGGTGAAAATAAAATGTAGATGTCCAATATCGATTGTTAATGGAAATATAAAATATTGAGCGGTTAAAATAAGAAGTGATAAGGATGTGCAAGTAATGGTTAGGACATATTGGTAACATATAGAATACATTTCTGCCAATGAGTTGTACATTGATTTTGAGAAAGTTGTTGCTCAACTAGGCTTAGTTCATATATGGCTAGCCAACATCGTGATGAATTTGTTCTCAGTTCATATCCAGTAAGTCATTGTACATTATGTAAATACTTTTTATTTCAAACTTAATTAATTATGTCTATTTATTGGCAAGTTTTTTTCCTATTATTAATCTTCAAGAATCTATTATTGTTTTACTAATTTATTTATTTGGTTGCTAAATAGTTATTTGTTTATTTTATTATTATTTTGTGTAACTATTTTATTTGAATTAATGTGTGTTAGGTTAGTTAATTAGTTATTTGAATTTGTTAATTAGTTATGTGAAATTTCCATATCTTTGTATTCATTTATTTATTTACTTATGTAGTTATTTATTCCAATAATTAAGTAATTGTAAGATTTGTTGACTATTATTTTGTGTAATTGTGTTAATATTTATTTATTAAATTGTTGTGACTTGTTAATCAAAATATTTTGCTTAACATTGGAATTTAATTTTTAGTTGAATATAATATTGGTATTGCACAAGTTTATGTTAAACAACATTCTGATGAAGCTGGGTGAGCCCATTTACAATAAGAGGTGTAGAAGAATGTGAAATTAGTGAAAATGATAGTAAGGATGAGTATTTAGAAGGACAACATGAAAGCAAAGATGAGGGTGCAAATGAAAATGCCAATGATGAGGA
>JAVHNO010000035.1:0-35409 GCA_031439595.1 Pterocarpus santalinus | reverse complement strand
CAAGTCTTATTCTTAAGGAATTGGTTTCTTCTTTGACCTTTAAGTTCTTTGGAGATTGATTGAAGCAAGTCTTAATCCATAAGGAATTGGTTTCTCTTTGTTCTTTAAGTTCTTTAGCCATTGATTGATTGAAAGCAAGTCTTAATCCTTATGGAATTGGTTTCTCTTTGAACTTTAAGTTCCTTTGGAGATTGATTGGAAGCAAGTCTTAATCCATAAGGAATTGGTTTCTCTTTGTTCTTTAAGTTCTTTTAGCCATTGATTGAAAGCAAGTCTTATTCCTTAAGGAATTACTTTCTCTTTGACCTTTAAGTTCTTTTGGAGATTGATTGGAAGCAAGTCTTAATCCTTAAGGAATAGGTTTCTCTTTATTCTTTAAGTTCTTTAGCCATTGATTGAAAGCAAGTCTTATTCCTTAAGGAATTGGTTTTCTTTGACCTTTAAGTTCTTTTGGAGATTGATTGAAGCAAGTCTTAATCCTTAAGGAATTGGTTTCTCTTTATTCTTTAAGTTCTTTAGCCATTGATTGAAAGCAAGTCTTATTCCTTAAGGAATTGGTTTCTCTTGACCTTTAAGTTCTTTTGGAGATTGATTGAAGCAAGTCTTAATCCTTAAGGAATTGGTTTCTCTTATTCTTTAAGTTCTTTTAGCCATTGATTGAAGCAAGTCTTATTCCTTAAGGAATTGGTTTCTCTTTGACCTTTAAGTTCTTTTTGGAGATTGATTGAAGCAAGTCTTAATCCTTAAGGAATTGGTTTCTCTTTATTCTTTAAGTTCTTTAGCCATTGATTGAAAGCAAGTCTTATTCCTTAAGGAATTGGTTTCTCTTTGACCTTTAAGTTCTTTTGGAGATTGATTGGAAGCAAGTCTTAATCCTTAAGGAATTGGTTTCTCTTTATTCTTAAGTTCTTTTAGCCATTGATTGAAAGCAAGTCTTATTCCTTAAGGAATTGGTTTCTCTTTGACCTTTAAGTTCTTGGAGATTGATTGAAGCAAGTCTTAATCCTTAAGGAATTGGTTTCTCTTTATTCTTTAAGTTTTTAGCCATTGATTGAAAGCAAGTCTTATTCCTTAAGGAATTGGTTTCTCTTTGACCTTTAAGTTCTTTTGGAGATTGATTGAAAGCAAGTCTTAATCCTTAAGGAATTGGTTTCTCTTTGACCTTTAAGTTCTTTTAGCCATTGATTGAAGCAAGTCTTAATCCATAAGGAATTGGTTTCTCTTATTCTTTAAGTTCTTTAGCCGTTGATTGAAAGCAAGTCTTATACCTTAAGGAATTGGTTTCTCTTGACCTTTAAGTTCTTTTGGAGATTGATTGGAAGCAAGTCTTAATCCTTAAGGAATTGGTTTCTCTTATTCTTTAAGTTCTTTAGCCATTGATTGAAAGCAAGTCTTATTCCTTAAGGAATTGGTTTCTCTTTGACCTTTAAGTTCTTTGAGATTGATTGAAGCAAGTCTTAATCCTTAAGGAATTGGTTTCTTTATTCTTTAAGTTCTTTAGCCATTGATTGAAAGCAAGTCTTATTCCTTAAGGAATTGGTTTCTCTTGACCTTTAAGTTCTTTTGGAGATTGATTGGAAGCAAGTGTTAATCCATAAGGAATTGGTTTCTCTTTATTCTTTAAGTCCTTTAGCCATTGATTGAAAGCAAGTCTTATTCCTTAAGGAATTGATTTCTCTTTGACCTTTAATTTCTTTTGGAGATTGATTGGAAGCAAGTCTTAATCCATAAGGAATTGGTTTCTCTTTGTTCTTTAAGTCCTTTTAGCCATTGATTGAAAGCAAGTCTTATTCCTTAAGGAATTGGTCTCTTTGACCTTAAGTTCTTTTGGAGATTGATTGGAAGCAAGTCTTAATCCTTAAGGAATTGGTTTCTCTTTATTCTTAAGTTCTTTAGCCATTGATTGAAAGCAAGTCTTATTCCTTAAGGAATTGGTTTCTCTTTGACCTTTAAGTTCTTTTGAGATTGATTGAAGCAAGTCTTAATCCTTAAGGAATTGGTTTCTCTTTATTCTTTAAGTTCTTCTAGCCATTGATTGAAAGCAAGTCTTATTCCTTAAGGAATTGGTTTCTCTTTGACCTTCAAGTTCCTTTGGAGATTGATTGGAAGCAAGTCTTGATCCTTAAGGAATTGGTTTCTCTTTATTCTTTAAGTTCTTTTAGCCATTGATTGAAAGCAAGTCTTATTCCTTAAGGAATTGGTTTCTCTTTGACCTTTAAGTTCTTTTGGAGATTGATTGGAAGCAAGTCTTAATCCTTAAGGAATTGGTTTCTCTTTATTCTTTAAGTTCTTTAGCCATTGATTGAAAGCAAGTCTTATTCCTTAAGGAATTGGTTTCTCTTTGACCTTTAAGTTCTTTTGGAGATTGATTGGAAGCAAGTCTTAATCCTTAGGGAATTGGTTTCTCTTTATTCTTTAAGTTCTTTTAGCCGTTGATTGAAAGCAAGTCTTATTCCTTAAAGAATTGGTTTCTCTTTGACCTTTAATTTCTTTTGGGGATTGATTGGAAGCAAGTCTTAATCCATAAGGAATTGGTTTCTCTTCGTTCTTCAAGTTCTTTTGGCCATTGATTGAAAGCAAGTCTTATTCCTTAAGGAATTGGTTTCTCTTTGACCTTCAAGTTCTTTTGGAGATTGATTGGAAGCAAGTCTTAACCCTTAAGGAATTGGTTTCTCTTTAAGTTCTTTAAGTCTTTAGCCATTGATTGGAAGCAAGTCTTAATCCTTAAGGAATTTGTTTCTCTTTATTCTTTAAGTTCTTTTAGCCATTGATTGAAAGCAAGTCTTATTCCTTAAAGAATTGGTTTCTCTTTCACCTTCAATTTCTTTTGGAGATTGATTGGAAGCAAGTCTTAACCCTTAAGGAATTGGTTTTTCTTTATTCTTTTAGCCATTGATTGAAGCAAGTCTTAATCTTAAGGAATTGGTTTCTCTTGTTCTTTAAGTTCTATTAGCCATTGATTGAAAGCAAGTGTTATTCCTTAAGGAATTGGTTTCTTTTGACCTTTAAGTTCTTTTTGGAGATTGATTGAAGCAAGTCTTAATCCTTAAGGAATTGGTTTTCTTTATTCTTTAAGTTCTTTAGCCATTGATTGAAAGCAAGTCTTATTCCTTAAGGAATTGGTTTCTCTTTGACCTTTAAGTTCTTTGGAGATTGATTGAAGCAAGTCTTAATCCTTAAGGAATTGGTTTCTCTTTATTCTTAAGTTCTTTTAGCCATTGATTGAAGCAAGTCTTATTCCTTAAGGAATTGGTTTCTCTTTGACCTTTAAGTTCTTTGGAGATTGATTGAAGCAAGTCTTAATCCTTAAGGAATTGGTTTCTCTTATTCTTTAAGTTCTTTTAGCCATTGATTGAAAGCAAGTCTTATTCCTTAAGGAATTGGTTTCTCTTGTTCTTTAAGTTCTTTTAGATTGATTGAAAGCAAGTCTTAATCCTTAAGGAATTGGTTTCTCTTTATTCTTTAAGTTCTTTAGCCATTGATTGAAAGCAAGTCTTATTCCTTAAGGAATTGGTTTCTCTTGACTTTAAGTTCTTTGAGATTGATTGAAGCAAGTCTTAATCTTAAGGAATTGGTTTCTCTTTATTCTTAAGTTCTTTAGCCATTGATTGAAAGCAAGTCTTATTCCTTAAGGAATTGGTTTCTCTTGACCTTTAAGTTCTTTTGGAGATTGATTGAAAGCAAGTCTTAATCCTTAAGGAATTGGTTTTCTCTTATTCTTAAGTTCTTTTAGCCATTGATTGAAAGCAAGTCTTATTCCTTAAGGAATTGGTTTCTCTTGACCTTTAAGTTCTTTTTGGAGATTGATTGAAGCAAGTCTTAATCCTTAAGGAATTGGTTTCTTTTATTCTTTAAGTTCTTTAGCCATTGATTGAAAGCAAGTCTTATTCCTTAAGGAATTGGTTTCTCTTTGACCTTTAAGTTCTTTGGCCATTGATTGAAGCAAGTCTTAATCCTTAAGGAATTGGTTTCTCTTTATTCTTTAAGTTCTTTAAGATTGATTGGAAGCAAGTCTTAATCCATAAGGAATTGGTTTCTTTATTCTTTAAGTTCTTTTAGCCATTGATTGAAAGCAAGTCTTATTCCTTAAGGAATTGGTTTTCTTTGACCTTAAGTTCTTTTTGGAGATTGATTGGAAGCAAGTCTTAATCCTTAAGGAATTGGTTTCTCTTTATTCTTTAAGTTCTTTTAGCCATTGATTGAAGCAAGTCTTATTCCTTAAGGAATTGGTTTCTCTGACCTTTAAGTTCTTTTGGAGATTGATTGAAGAGTCTTAATCCTTAAGGAATTGGTTTCTCTTTATTCTTTAAGTTCTTTAGCCATTGATTGAAAGCAAGTCTTATTCCTTAAGGAATTGGTTTCTCTTGACCTTTAAGTTCTTTGGAGATTGATTGGAAGCAAGTCTTAATCCTTAAGGAATTGGTTTCTCTTTATTCTTTAAGTTCTTTAGCCATTGATTGAAAGCAAGTCTTATTCCTTAAGGAATTGGTTTCTCTTATTCTTTAAGTTCTTTAGCCATTGATTGAAGCAAGTCTTATTCCTTAAGGAATTGGTTTCTCTTGACCTTTAAGTTCTTTTGGAGATTGATTGAAGCAAGTCTTAATCCTTAAGGAATTGGTTTCTCTTTATTCTTTAAGTTCTTTAGCCATTGATTGAAAGCAAGTCTTATTCCTTAAGGAATTGGTTTCTCTTGACTTTAAAGTTCTTTGGAGATTGATTGAAGCAAGTCTTAATCCTTAAGGAATTGGTTTCTCTTTATTCTTTAAGTTCTTTAGCCATTGATTGAAAGCAAGTCTTATTCCTAAGGAATTGGTTTTCTTTGACCTTTAAGTTCTTTTGGAGATTGATTGAAGCAAGTCTTAATCCTTAAGGAATTGGTTTCTCTTTATTCTTTAAGTTCTTTAGCCATTGATTGGAAGGGAGTCTTAATCCTTAAAGTATTGGTTTCTCTTTATTCTTAAGTTCTTTTAGCCATTGATTGAAAGCAAGTCTTATTCCTTAAGGAATTGGTTTCTCTTTGACCTTTAAGTTCTTTGGAGATTGATTGAAGCAAGTCTTAATCCTTAAGGAATTGGTTTTCTTATTCTTTAAGTCCTTTTAGCCATTGATTGGAAGCAAGTCTTATTCCATAAGGAATTGGTTTCTCTTTGACCTTTAAGTTCTTTTGGAGATTGATTGGAAGCAACTCTTAATCCATAAGGAATTGGTTTCTCTTTGTTCGTTACGTTCTTTTAGCCATTCATTGAAAGCAAGTCTTATTCCTTAAGGAATTGGTTTCTCTTTGACCATAAGTTTTTTTGGAGATTGATTGGAAGCAACTCTTAATCCATAAGGAATTGGTTTCTCCTTGTTTTGTAAGTTCTTTTAGCCAATGATTGAAAGCAAGTCTTATTCCTTAAGGAATTGGTTTCTCATTGGCCTTTAAGTTCTTTTGGAGATTGATTGGAAGCAAGTCTTAATCGTTAAGGAATTGGTTTCTCTGTCTTCTTTAAGTCCTTTTAGCCATTGATTGGAAGCAAGTCTTATTCCTTAAGGAATTGGTTTCTCTTTGACCTTTAAGTTCTTTTGGAGATTGATTGGAAGCAAGTCTTAATTCTTAAGGAATTGGTTTCTCTTTATTCTTTAAGTTCTTTTAGCCATTGATTGAAAGCAAGTCTTATTCCTAAAGGAATTGGTTTCTCTCTGACCTTTAAGTTCTTTTGGAGATTGATTGGAAGCAAGTCTTAATCCATAAGGAATTGGTTTCTCTTTATTCTTTAAGTTCTTTTAGCCATTGATTGAAAGCAAGTCTTATTCCTTAAGGAATTGGTTTCTGTTTGACCTTAAGTTCCTTTGGAGATTGATTGAAGCAAGTCTTAATCCATAAGGAATTGGTTTCTCTTATTCTTTAAGTTCTTTAGCCATTGATTGAAAGCAAGTCTTATTCCTTAAGGAATTGGTTTCTCTTTGACCTTTAAGTTCTTTTGGAGATTGATTGAAGCAAGTCTTAATCCATAAGGAATTGGTTTCTCTTTAAGTTCTTTTTTGGCCATTGATTGAAAGCAAGTCTTATTCCTTAAGGAATTGGTTTCTCTTTATTCTTTAAGTTCTTTAGCCATTGATTGAAAGCAAGTCTTATTCCTTAAGGAATTGGTTTTCTTTGACCTTTAAGTTCTTTTGGAGATTGATTGAAGCAAGTCTTAATCCTTAAGGAATTGGTTTCTCTTTATTCTTTAAGTTCTTTTAGCCATTGATTGAAGCAAGTCTTATTCTTAAGGAATTGGTTTCTTTTGACCTTAAGTTCTTTGGAGATTGATTGGCAGCAAGTCTTAATCGTTAAGGAATTGGTTTCTCTTTATTCTTTAAGTTCTTTTAGCCATTGATTGAAAGCAAGTCTTATTCCTCAAAGAATTGGTTTCTTTGACCTTTAAGTTCTTTTGGAGATTGATTGGAAGCAAGTCTTAATCCTTAAGGAATTGGTTTCTCTTATTCTTTAAGTTCTTTAGCCATTGATTGAAAGCGAGTCTTAATTCTTAAGGAATTGGTTTCTCTTGATTCTTTAAGTTCTTTTAGCCATTGATTGAAAGCAAGTCTTATTCCTTAAGGAATTGGTTTCTCTTGACCTTAAGTTCTTTGGAGATTGATTGAAAGCAAGTCTTATTCCTAAGGAATTGGTTTCTCTTGACCTTTAAGTTCTTTGGAGATTGATTGAAGCAAGTCTTAATCCATAAGGAATTGGTTTCTCTTTATTCTTTAAGTTCTTTTTAGCCATTGATTGAAAGCAAGTCTTATTCCTTAAGGAATTGGTTTCTCTTGACCTTAAGTTCTTTTGGAGATTGATTGAAGCAAGTCTTAATCCTTAAGGAATTGGTTTCTCTTTATTCTTTAAGTTCTTTTAGCCATTGATTGAAAGCAAGTCTTATTCCTTAAGGAATTGGTTTCTCTTTGACCTTTATGTTGTTTAGATTGATTGAAAGCAAGTCTTAATCCATAAGGAATTGGTTTCTCTTTGATCTTTAACTTCTTTTGGCCATTGTTGAAAGCAAATCTTATTCCTTAAGAAATTGGTTTCCCTTTGTTCTTCAAGTTCTTTTGGAGATTGATTGAAGCGAGTCTTAATCCATAAGGAATTGGTTTCTCTTTATTTTTAAGTTCTTTTAGCCATTGATTGAAAGCAAGTCTTATTCCTTAAGGAATTGGTTTTTCTTTGACCTTCAAGTTCTTTTGGAGATTGATTGAAGCAAGTCTTAATCCTTAAGGAATTGGTTTCTTTATTCTTTAAGTTCTTTAGCCATTGATTGAAAGCAAGTCTTATTCCTTAAGGAATTGGTTTCTCTTTGACCTTAAGTTCTTTTGGAGATTGATTGAAGCAAGTCTTAATCCATAAGGAATTGGTTTCTCTTTATTCTTTAAGTTCTTTTAGCCATTAATTGAAGGCAAGTCTTATACCTTAAGGAACTGGGTTCTCTTTGAGGTTAAGTTCTTTTGGAGATTGATTGAAGCAAGTCTTAATCCATAAGGAATTGGTTTCTCTTTATTCTTTAAGTTCTTTTTAGCCATTGATTGAAAGCAAGTCTTATTCCTTAAGGAATTGGTTTTCTTTGTCCTTTAAGTTCTTTTGGCCATTGATTGAAAGCAAGTCTTAATCCATATGGAGTTGGTTTCTCTTTGCTCTTTAAGTTCTTTTGCCACTGATTGAAAGTAAGTCTTATTCCTTAAGGATTTGGTTTATCTTGACCTTTAAGTTCTTTTGGAGATTGATTGGAAGCAAGTCTTAATCCTTAAGGAATTGGTTTCTCTTTATTCTTTAAGTTCTTTAGCCATTGATTGAAAGCAAGTCTTATTCCTTAAGGAATTGGTTTCTCTTTGACCTTTAAGTTCTTTTTTGGAGATTGATTGAAGCAAGTCTTAATCCTTAAGGAATTGGTTTCTCTTTATTCTTTAAGTTCTTTAGCCATTGATTGAAAGCAAGTCTTATTCCTTAAGGAATTGGTTTCTCTGACCTTAAGTTCTTTTAGATTGATTGAAGCAAGTCTTAATCCTTAAGGAATTGGTTTCTCTTGACCTTAAGTTCTTTAGCCATTGATTGAAAGCAAGTCTTATTCCTTAAGGAATTGGTTTCTCTTTGACCTTTAAGTTCTTTTGGAGATTGATTGAAGCAAGTCTTAATCCTTAAGGAATTGGTTTCTCTTTATTCTTTAAGTTCTTTAGCCATTGATTGAAAGCAAGTCTTATTCCTTAAGGAATTGGTTTCTCTTTATTCTTAAGTTCTTTTTGGAGATTGATTGAAGCAAGTCTTATTCCTTAAGGAATTGGTTTCTTTGACTTTAAGTTCTTTTGGAGATTGATTGAAGCAAGTCTTAATCCTTAAGGAATTGGTTTCTCTTATTCTTTAAGTTCTTTTAGCCATTGATTGAAAGCAAGTCTTATTCCTTAAGGAATTGGTTTCTCTTGACCTTTAAGTTCTTTTTGGAGATTGATTGGAAGCAAGTCTTAATCCTTAAGGAATTGGTTTCTCTTATTCTTTAAGTTCTTTTAGCCATTGATTGAAGCAAGTCTTATTCCTTAAGGAATTGGTTTCTTGACCTTTAAGTTCTTGGAGATTGATTGAAGCAAGTCTTAATCCTTAAGGAATTGGTTTCTCTTATTCTTTAAGTTCTTTAGCCATTGATTGAAAGCAAGTCTTATTCCTTAAGGAATTGGTTTCTCTTTGACCTTAAGTTCTTTGGAGATTGATTGAAGCAAGTCTTAATCCTTAAGGAATTGGTTTCTCTTTATTCTTTAAGTTCTTTTGGCCATTGATTGAAAGCAAGTCTTAATCCTTAAGGATTTGGTTTTTCTTTGACCTTTAAGTTCTTTTGGAGATTGATTGGAAGCAAGTCTTACTCCTTAAGGAATTGGTTTTTCTTTATTCTCTAAGTTCTTTAGGCATTGATTGAAAGCAAGTCTTAATCCATAAGGAATTGGTTTCTCTTTGTTCTGTAAGTTCTTTGGAGATTGATTGAAGCAAGTCTTAATCCTTAAGGAATTGGTTTCTCTCTATTCTTTAAGTTCTTTTAGCCATTAATTGAAAGCAAGTCTTATTCCTTAAGGAATTGGTTTCTTGACCTTTAAGTTCTTTTTGGAGATTGATTGGAAGCAAGTCTTAATCCTTAAGGAATTGGTTTCTCTTTATTCTTAAGTTCTTTAGCCATTGATTGAAAGCAAGTCTTATTCCTTAAGGAATTGGTTTTCTTGATTCTTAAGTTCTTTTGGAGATTGATTGAAGCAAGTCTTAATCCATAAGGAATTGGTTTCTTTATTCTTTAAGTTCTTTAGCCATTGATTGAATGCAAGTCTTATTCCTTAAGGAATTGGTTTCTCTTTGACCTTTAAGTTCTTTTGGAGATTGATTGGAAGCAAGTCTTAATCCTTAAGGAATTGGTTTCTCTTTATTCTTTAAGTTCTTTTAGCCATTGATTGAAAGCAAGTCTTATTCCTTAAGGAATTGGTTTTTCTTTGACCTTCAAGTTCTTTTGGAGATTGATTGGAAGCAAGTCTTAATCCTAAAGGAATTGGTTTCTCTTTATTCTTTAAGTTCTTCTAGCCATTGATTGAAAGCAAGTCTTATTCCTTAAGGAAGTGGTTTCTCTTTGACTTTAAGTTCTTTTGGAGATTGATCGGAAGGGAGTCTTAATCCTTAAGGAACTGATTTCTCTTTATTCCTTAAGTTCTTTTGGCCATTGATTGAATGCAAGTCTTACTCCTTAATGGTTTCTATTTTCTCTTATTCTTTAAGTCTTTAGCCATTGATTGAAGCAAGTCTTATTCCTTAAGGAATTGGTTTCTCTTGACTTTAAGTTCTTTAGCCATTGATTGAAGCAAGTCTTATTCCTTAAGGAATTGGTCTCTATGACCTTTAAGTTCTTTTAACCATTGATTGAAAGCAAGTCTTATTCCCGAAGGAATTGGTTTCTCTTGACTTTAAGTTCTTTTAGATTGATTGAAGCAAGTCTTAATCCTTAAGGAATTGGTTTCTCTTATTCTTTAAGTTCTTTAGCCATTGATTGAAAGCAAGTCTTATTCCTTAAGGAATTGGTTTCTCTTGACCTTAAGTTCTTTGGAGATTGATTGGAAGCGAGTCTTGATCCTTAAGGAATTGGTTTCTCTTTATTCTTTAAGTTCTTTTAGCCATTAATTGAAAGCAAGTCTTATTCCTTAAGGAAGTGGTTTCTCTTTGACCTTAAGTTCTTTTGAGATTGATTGGAAGCAAGTCTTAATCCTTAAGGAATTGGTTTCTCTTTATTCTTTAAGTTCTTTAGCCATTGATTGAAAGCAAGTCTTATTCCTAAGGAATTGGTTTCTCTTGACCTTTAAGTTCTTTGGAGATTGATTGAAGCAAGTCTTAATCCTTAAGGAATTGGTTTCTCTTTATTCTTTAAGTTCTTTAGCCATTGATTGAAAGCAAGTCTTATTCCTTAAGGAATTGGTTTCTCTTTGACTTTAAGTTCTTTTAGATTGATTGAAAGCAAGTCTTAATCCTTAAGGAATTGGTTTTCTTTATTCTTTAAGTTCTTTGGAGATTGATTGAAGCAAGTCTTAATCCTTAAGGAATTGGTTTCTCTTATTCTTTAAGTTCTTTAGCCATTGATTGAAAGCAAGTCTTATTCCTTAAGGAATTGGTTTCTCTTTGACCTTAAGTTCTTTTGGAGATTGATTGAAGCAAGTCTTGATCCTTAAGGGGTTGTTTTCTCTTTATTCTTTAGGTCTTTTTAGCCATTGTTTGAAAGCAAGTCTTATTCCTTAAGGAATTGGTTTCTTGACCTTTAAGTTCTTTTGGAGATTGATTGCAAGCAAGTCTTAATCCTTAAGGAATTGGTTTCTCTTTATTCTTTAAGTTCTTTTAGCCATTGATTGAAAGCAAGTCTTATTCCTTAAAGAATTGGTTTTCTTGACCTTAAGTTCTTTTGGAGATTGATTGAAGCAAGTCATAATCCATAAGGAATTGGTTTCGCTTTGTTGTTTAAGTTCTTCTAGCCATTGATTGAACGCAAGTCTTATTCCTTAAGGAATTGGTTTCCCTTTCACCTTTAAGTTCTTTTGGAGATTGATTGGAAGCAAGTCTTAATCCTTAAGGAATTGGTTTCTCTTTATTCTTTAAGTTCTTTTAGCCATTGATTGGAAGCAAGTCTTATTCCTTAAGCGATTGGTTTCTCATCCGCGTTTAAGTTCTTTTGGAGATTGATTGAAGCAAGTCTTATTCCTTAAGGAATTGGTTTCTCTTGACTTTAAGTTCTTTTGGAGATTGATTGAAGCAAGTCTTATTCCTTAAGGAATTGGTTTTCTTTATTTTTTAAGTTCTTTTAGCCATTGATTGAAAGCAAGTCTTAATCCATAAGGAATTGGTTTCGCTTTATTCTTTAAGTTCTTTTAGCCACTGATTGAAAGCAAGTCTTATTCCTTAAGGAATTGGTTTCTCTTTGACCTTTAAGTCATTTTGGAGATTGATTGAAACCAAGTCTTATTCCTTAAGGAATTGGTTTCTCTTTATTCCTTAAGTTCTTTTGGCCAATGATTGAAAGCAAGTCTTAATCCATAAGGAATTGGTTTCTCTTGACCTTAAGTTCTTTTGGAGATTGATTGAAGCAAGTCTTAATCCAAAAGGAATTGGTTTCTCTTTATTGTTATAACTTCTTTTAGCGATTGATTGAAAGCAAGTCTTATTCCTTAAGGAATTGGTTTATCTTTGACTTTAAGTTCATTTGGAGATTGATTGGAAGCAAGTCATAATCCATAAGGAATTGGTTTCGCTTTATTCTTTAAGTTCTTTTAGCCACTGATTGAAAGCAAGTCTTATTCCTTAAGGAATTGGTTTCTCTTTGACCTTTAAGTTCTTTGGAGATTGATTGAAGCAAGTCTTAATCCTTAAGGAATTGGTTTTCTTTATTCTTAAGTTCTTTTAGCCATTGATTGAAAGCAAGTCCTAATCCTTAAGAAATTGGTTTCCCTTTGACCTTTAAGTTCTTTTGGAGATTGATTGGAAGCAACTCTTAATCCTTAAGGAATTGGTTTCTATTTATTCTTTCAGTTCTCTTGGCCATTGATTGAAAGCAAGTCTTATTCCTTAAGGAATTGGTTTCTCTTTGACCTTAAGTTCTTTTGGAGATTGATTGAAGCAAGTCTTAATCCATATGGAATTGGTTTCTCTTATTCTTAAGTTCTTTTAGCCATTGATTGAAAGCAAGTCTTATTCCTTAAGGAATTGGTTTCTCTTGACCTTTAAGTTCTTTGAGATTGATTGAAGCAAGTCTTAATCCTTAAGGAATTGGTTTTCTTTATTCTTTAAGTTCTTTAGCCATTGATTGAAAGCAAGTCTTATTCCTTAAGGAATTGGTTTCTCTTTGACCTTTAAGTTCTTTGGAGATTGATTGAAGCAAGTCTTAATCCTTAAGGAATTGGTTTCTCTTTATTCTTTAAGTTCTTTTAGCCATTGATTGAAGCAAGTCTTAATCCATAAGGAATTGGTTTCTCTTTATTCTTAAGTTCTTTAGCCATTGATTGAAAGCAAGTCTTATTCCTTAAGGAATTGGTTTCTTGACCTTTAAGTTCTTTGGAGATTGATTGGAAGCAAGTCTTCACCTTAAGGAATTGGTTTCTCTTTATTCTTGAAGTTCTTTAGCCATTGATTGAAAACAAGTCTTATTCCTTAAGGAATTGATTTCTCTTTGACTTTAAGTTCTTTTGGAGATTGATTGGAAGCAAGTCTTAATCCAGAAGGAATTGGTTTCTTTATTCTTTAAGTTCTTTAGCCGTTGATTGAAAGCAAGTCTTATTCCTTAAGGAATTGGTTTCTCTTTGACCTTTAAGTTCTTTTGGAGATTGATTGGAAGCAAGTCTTAATCCATAAGGAATTGGTTTCCCTTTATTCTTTAAGTTCTTTTAGCCATTGATTGAAAGCAAGTCTTATTCCTTAAGGAATTGATTTCTCTTTGACCTTTAAGTTCTTTTGCAGATTGATTGAAGCAAGTCTTAATCCTTAAGGAATTGGTTTCTCTTTATTCTTTAAGTTCTTTAGCCATTGATTGAAAGCAAGTCTTATTCCTTAAGGAATTGGTTTTCTTTATTCTTAAGTTCTTTTAGCCATTGATTGAAAGCAAGTCTTATTCCTTAAGGAATTGGTTTTCTTTGACCTTTAAGTTCTTATGGAGATTGATTGGGAGCAAGTCTTATTCCTTAAGGAATTGGTTGCCCTTATTCTTTAAGTTCTTCTAGCCATTGATTGAAAGCAAGTCTTATTCCTTAAGGAATTGGTTTCTCTTTGACCTTTAAGTTCTTTTGGAGATTGATTGGAAGCAAGTCTTAGTCCTTAAGGAATTGGTTTCTCTTTTTCTTTAAGTTCTTTTGGCCATTGATTGAAAGCAAGTCTTAATACATAAGGAATTGGTTTCTCTTGACCTTTAAGTTCTTTTGAGAGATTGATTGAAGCAAGTCTTAATCCATAAGGAATTGGTTTCTCTTATTCTTAAGTTCTTTAGCCATTGATTGAAAGCAAGTCTTATTCCTTAAGGAATTGGTTTCTCTTGACCTTTAAGTTCTTTTGGAGATTGATTGAAGCAAGTCTTAATCCATAAGGAATTGGTTTCTCTTATTCTTTAAGTTCTTTAGCCATTGATTGAAAGCAAGTCTTATTCCTTAAGGAAATGGTTTCTCTTTGACCTTTAAGTTCTTTTGGAGATTGATTGGAAGCAAGTCTTAATCCTTAAGGAATTGGTTTCTCTTTATTCTTTAAGTTCTTTAGCCATTGATTGAAGCAAGTCTTATCCTTAAGGAATTGGTTTTCTTTATTCTTTAAGTTCTTTTAGCCATTGATTGAAAGCAAGTCTTATTCCTTAAGGAATTGGTTTCTCTTGACCTTTAAGTTCTTTGGAGATTGATTGAAGCAAGTCTTAATCCTTAAGGAATTGGTTTTCTTTATTCTTTAAGTTCTTTAGCCATTGATTGAAAGCAAGTCTTATTCCTTAAGGAATTGGTTTCTCTTGACCTTAAGTTCTTTGGAGATTGATTGAAGCAAGTCTTAATCCTTAAGGAATTGGTTTGTGTTTATTCTTTATGTTCGTTTAGCCATTGATTGAAAGCAAGTCTTATTCCTTAAGGAATTGGTTTCTCTTGACCTTTAAGTTCTTTGGAGATTGATTGAAGCAAGTCTTATTCCTTAAGGAATTGGTTTCTTTGACCTTTAAGTTCTTTGGAGATTGATTGAAGCAAGTCTTAATCCTTAAGGAATTGGTTTCTTTATTCTTAAGTTCTTTAGCCATTGATTGAAAGCAAGTCTTATTCCTTAAGGAATTGGTTTTCTTTGACCTTTAAGTTCTTTGGAGATTGATTGAAGCAAGTCTTAATCCTTAAGGAATTGGTTTCTCTTTATTCTTTAAGTTCTTTTAGCCATTGATTGAAAGCAAGTCTTATTCCTTAAGGAATTGGTTTCTCTTGACCTTAAGTTCTTTGGAGATTGATTGAAGCAAGTCTTAATCCTTAAGGAATTGGTTTCTCTTTATTCTTTAAGTTCTTTAGCCATTGATTGAAAGCAAGTCTTATTCCTTAAGGAATTGGTTTCTCTTGACCTTAAGTTCTTTTTGGAGATTGATTGAAGCAAGTCTTAATCCTTAAGGAATTGGTTTCTCTTTATTCTTAAGTTCTTTAGCCATTGATTGAAAGCAAGTCTTATTCCTTAAGGAATTGGTTTCTCTTGACCTTTAAGTTCTTTGGAGATTGATTGAAGCAAGTCTTAATCCATAAGGAATTGGTTTTCTTTATTCTTTAAGTTCTTTTAGCCATTGATTGAAAGCAAGTCTTATTCCTTAAGGAATTGGTTTCTCTTGACCTTAAGTTCTTTTGGAGATTGATTGAAGCAAGTCTTAATCCTTAAGGAATTGGTTTCTCTTTATTCTTTAAGTTCTTTAGCCATTGATTGAAAGCAAGTCTTATTCCTTAAGGAATTGGTTTCTCTTGACCTTTAAGTTCTTTTGGAGATTGATTGGAAGCAAGTCTTAATCCTTAAGGAATTGGTTTCTCTTTATTCTTTAAGTTCTTTAGCCATTGATTGAAAGCAAGTCTTATTCCTTAAGGAATTGGTTTCTCTTGACCTTAAGTTCTTTGGAGATTGATTGAAAGCAAGTCTTAATCCTTAAGGAATTGGTTTCTCTTATTCTTTAAGTTCTTTGCCATTGATTGAAGCAAGTCTTATTCCTTAAGGAATTGGTTTCTTTATTCTTTAAGTTCTTTTAGCCATTGATTGAAAGCAAGTCTTATTCCTTAAGGAATTGGTTTCTCTTTGACTTTAAGTTCTTTGAGATTGATTGAAGCAAGTCTTAATCCTTAAGGAATTGGTTTCTTTATTCTTTAAGTTCTTTAGCCATTGATTGAAAGCAAGTCTTATTCCTTAAGGAATTGGTTTCTCTTGACTTTAAGTTCTTTTGGAGATTGATTGAAGCAAGTCTTAATCCTTAAGGAATTGGTTTCTCTTTATTCTTTAAGTTCTTTAGCCATTGATTGAAAGCAAGTCTTATTCCTTAAGGAATTGGTTTCTCTTTGACCTTAAGTTCTTTGGAGATTGATTGAAGCAAGTCTTAATCCTTAAGGAATTGGTTTTCTTTCTTTAAGTTCTTTTAGCCATTGATTGAAAGCAAGTCTTATTCCTTAAGGAATTGGTTTCTCTTGACTTTAAGTTCTTTTGGAGATTGGTTGGAAGCAAGTCTTAATCCTTAAGGAATTGGTTTCTCTTATTCTTTAAGTTCTTTAGCCATTGATTGAAAGCAAGTCTTATTCCTTAAGGAATTGGTTTCTCTTGATTCTTAAGTTCTTTTGGAGATTGATTGAAAGCAAGTCTTAATCCTTAAGGAATTGGTTTCTCTTATCTTTAAGTTCTTTAGCCATTGATTGAAAGCAAGTCTTATTCCTTAAGGAATTGGTTTCTCTTGACTTTAAGTTCTTTTGGAGATTGATTGAAGCAAGTCTTAATCCATAAGGAATTGGTTCTTTCTTATTCTTTAAGTTCTTTTAGCCATTGATTGAAAGCAAGTCTTATTCCTTAAGGAATTGGTTTCTCTTGACCTTTAAGTTCTTTTTGGAGATTGATTGGAAGCAAGTCTTAATCCTTAAGGAATTGGTTTCTCTTTATTCTTAAGTTCTTTTAGCCATTGATTGAAAGCAAGTCTTATTCCTTAAGGAATTGGTTTCTCTTGACCTTTAAGTTCTTTTGGAGATTGATTGAAGCAAGTCTTAATCCTTAAGGAATTGGTTTCTCTTATTCTTAAGTTCTTTTAGCCATTGATTGAAAGCAAGTCTTATTCCTTAAGGAATTGGTTTCTCTTTGACCTTTAAGTTCTTTGGAGATTGATTGAAGCAAGTCTTAATCCTTAAGGAATTGGTTTCCCTTTATTCTTTAAGTTCTTTTAGCCATTGATTGAAAGCAAGTCTTATTCCGTAAGGAATCGGTTTCTCTTTGACCTTTAAGTTCTTTTTGGAGATTGATTGAAGCAAGTCTTAATCCTTAAGGAATTGGTTTCTCTTTATTCTTTAAGTTCTTTAGCCATTGATTGAAAGCAAGTCTTATTCCTTAAGGAATTGGTTTCTCTTGACCTTTAAGTTCTTTTGGAGATTGATTGAAGCAAGTCTTAATCCTTAAGGAATTGGTTTCTCTTTATTCTTTAAGTTCTTTAGCCATTGATTGAAAGCAAGTCTTATTCCTTAAGGAATTGGTTTCTCTTTGACCTTTAAGTTCTTTTTGGAGATTGATTGAAGCAAGTCTTAATCCTTAAGGAATTGGTTTCTTTATTCTTTAAGTTCTTTACATTGATTGAAGCAAGTCTTATTCCTTAAGGAATTGGTTTCTCTTGATTCTTTAAGTTCTTTTAGCCATTGATTGAAAGCAAGTCTTATCCTTAAGGAATTGGTTTTCTTTATTCTTAAGTTCTTTTAGCCATTGATTGAAGCAAGTCTTATTCCTTAAGGAATTGGTTTCTCTTGACCTTTAAGTTCTTTGAGATTGATTGAAAGCAAGTCTTATTCCTTAAGGAATTGGTTTCTCTTATTCTTAAGTTCTTTTAGCCATTGATTGAAAGCAAGTCTTAATCCATAAGGAATTGGTTTCTCTTGATCTTTAAGTTCTTTAGCCATTGATTGAAAGCAAGTCTTATTCCTTAAGGAATTGGTTTCTCTTTGTCCTTTAAGTTCTTTTGGCCGTTGATTGGAAGCAAGTCTTAATCCATAAGGAATTGGTTTTTGCTTAATTCTTTATGTTCTTTTAGCCATTGATTGAAAGCAAGTCTTATTCCTTAAGGAATTGGTTTTTCTTTGACCTTTAAGTTCTTTTGGAGATTGATTGAAGCAAGTCTTAATCCATAAGGAATTGGTTTCTCTTATTCTTTAAGTTCTTTTAGCCATTGATTGAAAGCAAGTCTTATTCCTTAAGGAATTGGTTTCTTTGACCTTTAAGTTCTTTTGGACATTGATTGGAAGCAAGTCTTCATCCTTAAGAAATTAGTTTCTCTTTATTCTTTAAGTTCTTTAGCCATTGATTGAAAGCAAGTCTTATTCCTTAAGGAATTGGTTTCTCTTTGACCTTTAAGTTCTTTGGAGATTGATTGAAGCAAGTCTTAATCCTTAAGGAATTGGTTTCTCTTTCTTCTTTAAGTTCTTTTAGCCGTTGATTGAAAGCAAGTCTTATTCCTTAAAGAATTGGTTTCTCTTTGACCTTTAAGTTCTTTGGAGATTGATTGAAGCAAGTCTTAATCCTTAAGGAATTGGTTTCTTTATTCTTTAAGTTCTTTAGCCATTGATTGAAAGCAAGTCTTATTCCTTAAGGAATTGGTTTCTCTTTGACCTTAAGTTCTTTGGAGATTGATTGAAGCAAGTCTTAATCCTTAAGGAATTGGTTTCTCTTGTTCTTTAAGTTCTTTAGCCATTGATTGAAAGCAAGTCTTATTCCTTAAGGAATTGGTTTCTCTTGACCTTTAAGTTCTTTGGAGATTGATTGAAAGCAAGTCTTAATCCTTAAGGAATTGGTTTTCTTTATTCTTTAAGTTCTTTAGCCATTGATTGAAAGCAAGTCTTATTCCTTAAGGAATTGGTTTCTCTTGACCTTTAAGTTCTTTTGGAGATTGATTGAAGCAAGTCTTAATCCTTAAGGAATTGGTTTCTCTTATTCTTTAAGTTCTTTTAGCCATTGATTGAAAGCAAGTCTTATTCCTTAAGGAATTGGTTTCTCTTCTTTTTTTAAGTTCTTTTGCCCATTGATTGAATGCAAGTCTTATTCCTTAAGGAATTGGTTTCTCTTGACCTTTAAGTTCTTTTGGAGATTGATTGGAAGCAAGTCTTAATCCTTAAGGAATTGGTTTCTTTATTCTTTAAGTTCTTTTAGCCATTGATTGAAAGCAAGTCTTATTCCTTAAGGAATTGGTTTCTCTTGACCTTTAAGTTCTTTTTGGAGATTGATTGAAGCAAGTCTTAATCCTTAAGGAATTGGTTTCTCTTATTCTTTAAGTTCTTTTAGCCATTGATTGAAAGCAAGTCTTATTCCTTAAGGAATTGGTTTCTCTTGACCTTTAAGTTCTTTTGGAGATTGATTGAAGCAAGTCTTAATCCTTAAGGAATTGGTTTCTTTATTCTTTAAGTTCTTTTAGCCATTGATTGAAAGCAAGTCTTATTCCTTAAGGAATTGGTTTCTCTTGACCTTAAGTTCTTTTGGAGATTGATTGAAGCAAGTCTTAATCCATAAGGAATTGGTTTCTCTTTGTTCTTTAAGTTCTTTTAGCCATTGCTTGAAAGCAAGTCTTATTCCTTAAGGAATTGGTTTCTCTTTGACCTTTAAGTTCTTTTGGAGATTGATTGGAAGCGAGTCTTAATCCTTAAGGAATTGGTTTCTCTTTATTCTTTAAGTTCTTTGGAGATTGATTGAAGCAAGTCTTAATCCTTAAGGAATTGGTTTCTCTTATTCTTTAAGTTCTTTAGCCATTGATTGAAAGCAAGTCTTATTCCTTAAAGAATTGGTTTCTCTTTGACCTGTAAGTTCTTTTGGAGATTGATTGGAAGCGAGTCTTGATCGTTAAGGAATTGGTTTCTCTTTATTCTTTAAGTTCTTTTAGCCATTGATTGAAAGCAAGTCTTACTCCTTCAGGAATTGGTTTCTCTTTGACTTTAAGTTCTTTTGGAGATTGATTGGAAGCAAGTCTTAGTCCATAAGGAATTGGTTTCCCTTTATTCTTTAAGTTCTTTTAGCCACTGATTGAAAGCAAGTCTTATTCCTTAAGGAATTGGTTTCCTTTGACCTTTAAGTTCTTTTGGAGATTGATTGGAAGCAAGTCTTAGTCCATAAGGAATTGGTTTCTCTTTATTCTTTAAGTTCCTTTACCCTTTGATTGAAAGCAAGTCTTATTCCTTAAGGAATTGGTTTCTCTTTGACCTTTAAGTTCTTTGGAGATTGATTGAAGCAAGTCTTAATCCTTAAGGAATTGGTTTTCTTTATTCTTTAAGTTCTTTAGCCATTGATTGAAAGCAAGTCTTATTCCTTAAGGAATTGGTTTCTCTTTGACCTTTAAGTTCTTTTGGAGGTTGATTGGAAGCGAGTCTTTATCCTTAACGAATCGGTTTCTCTTTATTCTTTAAGTTCTTTTACCCTTTGATTGAAAGCAAGTCTTATTCCTTAAGGAATTGGTTTCTCTTTGACCTTTAAGTTCTTTTGGAGATTGATTGAAAGGTAGTGTTATTGCATAAGGAATTGGTTTCTCTTGACCTTAAGTTCTTTGGAGATTGATTGAAGCAAGTCTTAATCCTTAAGGAATTGGTTTCTCTTGCTTGTTTAAGTTCTTTTATCCATTGATTGAAAGCAAGTCTTATTCCTTAAAGAAATGGTTTCTGATTGACCTGTAAGCTCTTTTGGAGATTGATTGGAAGCAAGTCTTAATCCATAAGGAATTGGTTTCGCTTTGTTCTTTAAGTTCTTTTAGCCATTGATTGAAAGCAAGTCTTATTCCTTAGGGAATTGGTTTCCTTTGACCTTTAAGTTCTTTTGGAGATTGATTGGAAGCAAGTCTTAGTCCATAAGGAATTGGTTTCTCTTTGTTCTTTAAGTTCTTTGAGCCATTGATTGAATGCAAGTCTTATTCCTTAAGGAATTGGTTTCTCTTTGACCTTTAAGTTCTTTGGAGATTGATTGGAAGCGAGTCTTGATCGTTAAGGAATTGGTTTCTCTTTATTCTTTAAGTTCTTTTAGCCATTGATTGAAAGCAAGTCTTATTCCTTCTGGAATTGGTTTCTCTTTGACTTTAAGTTCTTTTGGAGATTGATTGGAAGCAAGTTTTAATCCTTAAGGAATTGGTTTCTCTTATTCTTTAAGTTCTTTAGGCATTGATAGAATGCAAGTGTTATTCGTTAACGAATTGGCTTCTCTTTGACCTTTAAGTTCTTTTGGAGATTGATTGAAGCAAGTCTTAATCCATAAGGAATTGGTTTCTCTTTATTCTTTAAGTTCTTTAGCCATTGATTGAAAGCAAGTCTTATTCCTTAAGGAATTGGTTTCTCTTTGACCTTTAAGTTCTTTTGAGATTGATTGAAGCAAGTCTTAATCCATAAGGAATTGGTTTCTCTTTATTCTTTAAGTTCTTTAGCCATTGATTGAAAGCAAGTCTTATTCCTTAAGGAATTGGTTTTCTTGACCTTAAGTTCTTTGGAGATTGATTGAAGCAAGTCTTAATCCTTAAGGAATTGGTTTCTCTTTATTCTTTAAGTTCTTTAGCCATTGATTGAAAGCAAGTCTTATTCCTTAAGGAATTGGTTTCTCTTGACCTTAAGTTCTTTTGGAGATTGATTGAAGCAAGTCTTAATCCTTAAGGAATTGGTTTCTTTATTCTTTAAGTTCTTTAGCCATTGATTGAAAGCAAGTCTTATTCCTTAAGGAATTGGTTTCTCTTGACCTTTAAGTTCTTTGGAGATTGATTGAAGCAAGTCTTAATCCTTAAGGAATTGGTTTCTTATTCTTAAGTTCTTTAGCCATTGATTGAAGCAAGTCTTAATCCATAAGGAATTGGTTTCTCTTTATTCTTTAAGTTCTTTAGCCATTGATTGAAAGCAAGTCTTATTCCTTAAGGAATTGGTTTCTCTTGACCTTTAAGTTCTTTTTGGAGATTGATTGAAGCAAGTCTTAATCCTTAAGGAATTGGTTTCTCTTATTCTTTAAGTTCTTTTAGCCATTGATTGAAAGCAAGTCTTATTCCTTAAGGAATTGGTTTCTTTGACCTTTAAGTTCTTTGGAGATTGATTGAAGCGAGTCTTTAATCCTTAAGGAATTGGTTTCTCTTTATTCCTTAAGTTCTTTTAGCCACTGATTGAAAGCAAGTCTTATTCCTGAAGGAATTGGTTTCTCTTGACCTTAAGTTCTTTGGAGATTGATTGGAAGCAAGTCTTAATCCTTAAGGAATTGGTTTCTTATTCTTTAAGTTCTTTTAGCCATTGATTGAAAGCAAGTCTTATTCCTTAAGGAATTGGTTTCTTTTGACCTTAAGTTCTTTGGAGATTGATTGAAGCAAGTCTTAATCCTTAAGGAATTGGTTTCTCTTTGTTCTTTAAGTTCTTTTAGCCATTGATTGAATGCAAGTCTTATTCCTTAAGGAATTGGTTTCTCTTGACCATTAAGTTCTTTTGGAGATTCATTGAAGCAAGTCTTAATCCTTAAGGAATTGGTTTCTCTTATTCTTTAAGTTCTTTAGCCATTGATTGAAAGCAAGTCTTATTCCTTAAGGAATTGGTTTCTCTTGACCTTTAAGTTCTTTTGGCCATTGATTGGAAGCAAGTCTTAATCCTTAAGGAATTGGTTTCTCTTTATTCTTTAAGTTCTTTAGCCATTGATTGAAAGCAAGTCTTATTCCTTAAGGAATTGGTTTCTTTTGACCTTTAAGTTCTTTTTGGAGATTGATTGAAGCAAGTCTTATTCCTTAAGGAATTGGTTTCTCTTTGACCTTAAGTTCTTTTGGAGATTGATTGAAAGCAAGTCTTAATCCTTAAGGAATTGGTTTCTTTATTCTTTAAGTTCTTTTAGCCATTGATTGAAAGCAAGTCTTATTCCTTAAGGAATTGGTTTCTCTTTGACCTTTAAGTTCTTTGGAGATTGATTGAAGCAAGTCTTAATCCTTAAGGAATTGGTTTCTCTTTATTCTTTAAGTTCTTTAGCCATTGATTGAAAGCAAGTCTTATTCCTTAAGGAATTGGTTTCTCTTGACCTTTAAGTTCTTTTGGAGATTGATTGAAGCAAGTCTTAATCCTTAAGGAATTGGTTTCTCTTTATTCTTTAAGTTCTTTAGCCATTGATTGAAAGCAAGTCTTATTCCTTAAGGAATTGGTTTCTCTTGACCTTTAAGTTCTTTTGGAGATTGATTGAAAGCAAGTCTTAATCCTTAAGGAATTGGTTTCTCTTTATTCTTTAAGTTCTTTTAGCCACTGATTGAAAGCAAGTCTTATTCCTTAAGGAATTGGTTTCTTATTCTTCTTTAAGTTCTTTTGGAGATTGATTGAAGCAAGTCTTATTCCTTAAGGAATTGGTTTCTCTTGACCTTTAAGTTCTTTGGAGATTGATTGAAGCAAGTCTTAATCCTTAAGGAATTGGTTTCTCTTATTCTTAAGTTCTTTAGCCATTGATTGAAAGCAAGTCTTATTCCTTAAGGAATTGGTTTCTCTTTGACCTTTAAGTTCTTTTGGAGATTGATTGAAGCAAGTCTTAATCCTTAAGGAATTGGTTTCTCTTTATTCTTTAAGTTCTTTAGCCATTGATTGAAAGCAAGTCTTATTCCTTAAGGAATTGGTTTCTCTTGACCTTTAAGTTCTTTTGGAGATTGATTGAAGCAAGTCTTAATCCTTAAGGAATTGGTTTCTCTTATTCTTTAAGTTCTTTAGCCATTGATTGAAAGCAAGTCTTATTCCTTAAGGAATTGGTTTCTCTTTGACCTTTAAGTTCTTTGAGCCATTGATTGAAGCAAGTCTTATTCCTTAAGGAATTGGTTTCTCTTGACCTTAAGTTCTTTTTGGAGATTGATTGGAAGCAAGTCTTAATCCATAAGGAATTGGTTTCTCTTATTCTTTAAGTTCTTTAGCCATTGATTGAAAGCAAGTCTTATTCCTTAAGGAATTGGTTTCTCTTTGACCTTTAAGTTCTTTGGAGATTGATTGAAGCAAGTCTTAATCCTTAAGGAATTGGTTTCTCTTTATTCTTTAAGTTCTTTTAGCCATTGATTGAAAGCAAGTCTTATTCCTTAAGGAATTGGTTTCTTGACCTTTAAGTTCTTTTGGAGATTGATTGAAGCAAGTCTTAATCCATAAGGAATTGGTTTCTCTTTATTCTTTAAGTTCTTTAGCCATTGATTGAAAGCAAGTCTTATTCCTTAAGGAATTGGTTTCTTTGACCTTTAAGTTCTTTTGAGATTGATTGAAGCAAGTCTTAATCCATAAGGAATTGGTTTCTCTTTATTCTTTAAGTTCTTTTAGCCATTGATTGAAAGCAAGTCTTATTCCTTAAGGAATTGGTTTCTCTTGACCTTTAAGTTCTTTGGAGATTGATTGAAGCAAGTCTTAATCCTTAAGGAATTGGTTTCTCTTTATTCTTTAAGTTCTTTAGCCATTGATTGAAAGCAAGTCTTATTCCTTAAGGAATTGGTTTCTCTTGACCTTAAGTTCTTTGGAGATTGATTGAAGCAAGTCTTAATCCTTAAGGAATTGGTTTCTCTTTATTCTTTAAGTTCTTTAGCCATTGATTGAAAGCAAGTCTTATTCCTTAAGGAATTGGTTTCTCTTGACCTTTAAGTTCTTTTGGAGATTGATTGAAGCAAGTCTTAATCCTTAAGGAATTGGTTTCTTTATTCTTTAAGTTCTTTAGCCATTGATTGAAAGCAAGTCTTATTCCTTAAGGAATTGGTTTCTCTTTGACCTTTAAGTTCTTTTGAGATTGATTGAAGCAAGTCTTAATCCTTAAGGAATTGGTTTCTTTATTCTTTAAGTTCTTTAGCCATTGATTGAAAGCAAGTCTTATTCCTTAAGGAATTGGTTTCTCTTGACCTTAAGTTCTTTTGGAGATTGATTGAAAGCAAGTCTTAATCCTTAAGGAATTGGTTTCTCTTATTCTTTAAGTTCTTTGAGCCATTGATTGAAAGCAAGTCTTATTCCTTAAGGAATTGGTTTCTCTTGACCTTCTTTAAGTTCTTTTTGGAGATTGATTGAAAGCAAGTCTTATCCTTAAGGAATTGGTTTCTCTTTATTCCTTTAAGTTCTTTGGAGATTGATTGAAGCAAGTCTTAATTCCTTAAGGAATTGGTTTCTCTTTATTCTTTAAGTTCTTTAGCCATTGATTGAAAGCAAGTCTTATTCCTTAAGGAATTGGTTTCTTTGACCTTTAAGTTCTTTTGGAGATTGATTGAAGCAAGTCTTAATCCTTAAGGAATTGGTTTCTCTTATTCTTTAAGTTCTTTAGCCATTGATTGAAAGCAAGTCTTATTCTAAGGAATTGGTTTCTCTTGACCTTAAGTTCTTTTGGAGATTGATTGAAAGCAAGTCTTATTCCTTAAGGAATTGGTTTTCTTGACCTTTAAGTTCTTTGGAGATTGATTGAAGCAAGTCTTAATCCTTAAGGAATTGGTTTCTCTTTATTCTTTAAGTTCTTTTAGCCATTGATTGGAAGCAAGTCTTATTCCTTAAGGAATTGGTTTCTCTCGAAGTTCTTTGGAGATTGATTGGAAGCAAGTCTTAATCCTTAAGGAATTGGTTTCTCTTTATTCTTTAAGTTCTTTTAGCCATTGATTGAAAGCAAGCCTTATTCCTTAAGGAATTGGTTTCTCTTGACCTTAAGTTCTTTTTGGAGATTGATTGAAGCAAGTCTTAATCCTTAAGGAATTGGTTTCTCTTTATTCTTTAAGTTCTTTTAGCCATTGATTGGAAGCAAGTCTTATTCCTTAAGGAATTGGTTTCTCTTCGACCTTTATGTTCTTTTGGAGATTGATTGGAAGCAAGTCTTAATCCTTAAGGAATTGGTTTCTCTTTATTCTTTAAGTTCTTTTAGCCATTGATTGAAAGCAAGTCTTATTCCTTAAGGAATTGGTTTCTTGACCTTAAGTTCTTTTGAGATTGATTGAAGCAAGTCTTAATCCTTAAGGAATTGGTTTCTCTTTATTCTTTAAGTTCTTTTAGCCATTGATTGAAAGCAAGTCTTATTCCCTAAGGAATTGGTTTCTCTTTGACTTTAAGTTCTTTTGGAGATTGACTAGAAGCAAGTCTTAATCCGTAAGGAATTGGTTTCTGTCTGTTCTTTAAGCTGTTTTAGCCATTGATTGAAAGCAAGTCTTATTCCTTAAGGAATTGGTTTCTCTTGACCTTTAAGTTCTTTTTGGAGATTGATTGAAGCAAGTCTTAATCCTTAAGGAATTGGTTTCTCTTTATTCTTTAAGTTCTTTAGCCATTGATTGAAAGCAAGTCTTATTCCTTAAGGAATTGGTTTCTCTTGACCTTTAAGTTCTTTTGGAGATTGATTGAAGCAAGTCTTAATCCTTAAGGAATTGGTTTCTTTATTCTTTAAGTTCTTTAGCCATTGATTGAAAGCAAGTCTTATTCCTTAAGGAATTGGTTTCTTGACCTTAAGTTCTTTTGGAGATTGATTGAAGCAAGTCTTAATCCTTAAGGAATTGGTTTCTCTTATTCTTTAAGTTCTTTAGCCATTGATTGAAAGCAAGTCTTATTCCTTAAGGAATTGGTTTCTCTTGACCTTTAAGTTCTTTTTGAGATTTGATTGATTGAAGCAAGTCTTATTCCTTAAGGAATTGGTTTCTCTTGACCTTTAAGTTCTTTTGGAGATTGATTGAAAGCAAGTCTTAATCCTTAAGGAATTGGTTTCTCTTTATTCTTTAAGTTCTTTAGCCATTGATTGAAAGCAAGTCTTATTCCTTAAGGAATTGGTTTCTCTTGACCTTTAAGTTCTTTTGGAGATTGATTGAAGCAAGTCTTAATCCTTAAGGAATTGGTTTCTCTTATTCTTTAAGTTCTTTAGCCATTGATTGAAAGCAAGTCTTATTCCTTAAGGAATTGGTTTCTCTTTGACCTTTAAGTTCTTTGGAGATTGATTGAAGCAAGTCTTAATCCTTAAGGAATTGGTTTCTCTTATTCTTAAGTTCTTTTAGCCATTGATTGAAAGCAAGTCTTATTCCTTAAGGAATTGGTTTCTTTGACCTTAAGTTCTTTTGGAGATTGATTGAAGCAAGTCTTAATCCTTAAGGAATTGGTTTCTCTTTATTCTTTAAGTTCTTTAGCCATTGATTGAAAGCAAGTCTTATTCCTTAAGGAATTGGTTTCTCTTGACCTTAAGTTCTTTTTGGAGATTGATTGAAGCAAGTCTTAATCCTTAAGGAATTGGTTTCTCTTATTCTTAAGTTCTTTAGCCATTGATTGAAAGCAAGTCTTATTCCTTAAGGAATTGGTTTCTCTTGACCTTAAGTTCTTTTGAGATTGATTGAAGCAAGTCTTAATCCTTAAGGAATTGGTTTCTCTTTATTCTTTAAGTTCTTTAGCCATTGATTGAAAGCAAGTCTTATTCCTTAAGGAATTGGTTTCTCTTTGACCTTTAAGTTCTTTGGAGATTGATTGAAAGCAAGTCTTATTCCTTAAGGAATTGGTTTCTTGACCTTTAAGTTCTTTGGAGATTGATTGAAGCAAGTCTTAATCCTTAAGGAATTGGTTTCTCTTTATTCTTAAGTTCTTTTACCCATTGATTGAAAGCAAGTCTTATTCCTTAAGGAATTGGTTTCTCTTTGACCTTTAAGTTCTTTTGGAGATTGATTGGAAGCAAGTTGTAATCCATAAGGAATTGGTTTCTCTTTGTTCTTTAAGTTCTTTTAGCCATTGATTGAAGGCAAGTCTTATCCCTTAAGGAATTGGTTTCTCTTTGTCCTTTAAGTTCTTTTGGAGATTGATTGGAACCAAGTCTTAACACTAAAGGAATTGGTTTCTCCTTATTCTTTAAGTCCTTTTAGCCATTGATTGGAAGCGAGTCTTAATCCATAAGGAATTGGTTTCTCTTTATTCTTTAAGTTATTTTAGCCATTGATTGAAAGCAAGTCTTATTCCTTAAGGAATTGGTTTCTCTTTGACCTTCAAGTTCTTTGGGAGATTGATTGGAAGCAAGTCTTAATCCTTAAGGAATTGGTTTCTCTTTATTCTTTAAGTTCTTTTAGCCATTATTTGAAAGCAAGTCTTATTCCTTAAAGAATTGATTTCTCTTTGACCTTTATGTTCTTTTGGAGATTGATTGGAAGCGAGTCTTGATCCTTAAGGAATTGGTTTCTCTTTATTCTTTAAGTTCTTTAGCCATTGATTGAAAACAAGTCTTATTCCTTAAGGAATTGATTTCTCTTTGACTTTAAGTTCTTTTGGAGATTGATTCGAAGCAAGTCTTAATCCATAAGGAATTGGTTTCGCATTGTTCTTTAAGTTCTTTTGGCCATTGATTGAAAGTAAGTCTAATTCCTTAAGGAATTGGTTTCTCTTTATTCTTAAGTTCTTTAGGCCATTAATTGAATGCAAGTCTTATTCCTTAAGGAATTGGTTTCTCTTTGACCTTTAAGTTCTTTTGGAGATTGATTGGAAGCAAGTCTTAATCCATAAGGAATTGGTTTCTCTTTGTTCTTTAAGTTCTTTTAGCCATTGATTGAAAGCAAGTCTTATTCCTTAAGGAATTGGTTTCTATTTGACCTTTAAGTTCTTCTGGAGATTGATTGGAAGCAAGCCTTAATCCATAAGGAATTGGTTCCTCTTTGTTGTTTAAGTTCTTTTAGCCATTGATTGAAAGCAAGTCTTATTCCTTAAGGAATTGGTTTCTGTTTGACCTTAAGTTCTTTTGGAGATTGATTGGAAGCGAGTCTTAATCCTTAAGGAATTGGTTTCTCTTTATTCTTTAAGTTCTTTTAGCCATTGATTGAAAGCAAGTCTTATTCCTCAAGGAATTGGTTTCTCTTTATTCCTTAAGTTCTTTTAGATTGATTGAAGCAAGTCTTAATCCTTAAGGAATTGGTTTCTCTTATTCTTTAAGTTCTTTAGCCATTGATTGAAAGCAAGTCTTATTCCTTAAGGAATTGGTTTCTCTTTGACCTTAAGTTCTTTGAGATTGATTGAAGCAAGTCTTAATCCTTAAGGAATTGGTTTCTCTTTATTCTTAAGTTCTTTTAGCCATTGATTGAAAGCAAGTCTTATTCCTTAAGGAATTGGTTTCTTGACCTTTAAGTTCTTTGGAGATTGATTGGAAGCAAGTCTTAATCCTTAAGGAATTGGTTTCTCTTTATTCTTTAAGTTCTGTTAGCCATTGATTGTAAGGAAGTCTTATTCCTTATGGAATTGGGTTCTCTATGACCTTTAAGTTCTTTGGAGATTGATTGAAGCAAGTCTTAATCCTTAAGGAATTGGTTTCTCTTATTCTTTAATTTCATTTAGCCATTGATTGAAAGCAAGTCTTATTCCTTAAGGAATTGGTTTCTCTTTGACCTTTAAGTTCTTTTAGCCATTGATTGAAAGCAAGTCTTATTCCTTAAAGAATTGGTTTTCTTGACCTTTAAGTTCTTTTTGGAGATTGATTGGAAGCAAGTCTTAATCCATAAGGAATTGGTTTCTCTTATTCTTTAAGTTCTTTTAGCCATTGATTGAAAGCAAGTCTTATTCCTTAAGGAATTGGTTTCTCTTTGACCTTTAAGTTCTTTTGGAGATTGATTGGAAGCTAGTCTTAATCTTTAAGGAATTGGTTTCTCTTTATTCTTTACGTTCTTCTAGCCATTGATTGAAAGCAAGTCTTATTCCTTAAGGAATTGGTTTCTCTTTGACCTTTAAGTTCTTTTGGAGATTGATTGGAAGCAAGTCTTAATCCTTAAGGAATTGGTTTCTCTTATTCTTTAAGTTCTTTTAGCCATTGATTGAAAGCAAGTCTTATTCCTTAAGGAATTGGTTTCTCTTGACCTTTAAGTTCTTTGGAGATTGATTGAAGCAAGTCTTAATCCTTAAGGAATTGGTTTCTTTATTCTTTAAGTTCTTTAGCCATTGATTGAAAGCAAGTCTTATTCCTTAAGGAATTGGTTTCTCTTGACCTTTAAGTTCTTTGGAGATTGATTGGAAGCAAGTCTTAATCCTTAAGGAATTGGTTTCTCTTTATTCTTTAAGTTCTTTAGCCATTGATTGAAAGCAAGTCTTATTCCTTAAGGAATTGGTTTCTCTTGACCTTTAAGTTCTTTGGAGATTGATTGAAAGCAAGTCTTAATCCTTAAGGAATTGGTTTCTCTTTATTCTTAAGTTCTTTTAGCCATTGATTGAAAGCAAGTCTTATCCTTAAGGAATTGGTTTCTCTTTATTCTTAAGTTCTTTAGCCATTGATTGAAAGCAAGTCTTATTCCTTAAGGAATTGGTTTCTCTTGACCTTTAAGTTCTTTTGAGATTGATTGAAGCAAGTCTTAATCCTTAAGGAATTGGTTTCTCTTTATTCTTTAAGTTCTTTAGCCATTGATTGAAAGCAAGTCTTATTCCTTAAGGAATTGGTTTCTCTTGACCTTTAAGTTCTTTTTGGAGATTGATTGAAGCAAGTCTTAATCCTTAAGGAATTGGTTTCTTTATTCTTTAAGTTCTTTAGCCATTGATTGAAAGCAAGTCTTATTCCTTAAGGAATTGGTTTCTCTTGACCTTTAAGTTCTTTGGAGATTGATTGAAGCAAGTCTTAATCCATAAGGAATTGGTTTCTCTTTATTCTTAAGTTCTTTAGCCATTGATTGAAAGCAAGTCTTATTCCTTAAGGAATTGGTTTCTCTTGACCTTTAAGTTCTTTTTGGAGATTGATTGGAAGCAAGTCTTAATCCTTAAGGAATTGGTTTCTCTTTATTTCTTAAGTTCTTTTAGCCATTGATTGAAAGCAAGTCTTATTCCTTAAGGAATTGGTTTCTCTTGACCTTTAAGTTCTTTTTGGAGATTGATTGGAAGCAAGTCTTAATCCATAAGGAATTGGTTTCTCTTTATTCTTTAAGTTTTTTAGCCAATGATTGAAAGCAAGTCTTATTCCTTAAGGAATTGGTTTCTCTTTGACCTTTAAGTTCTTTTGGAGATTGATTGGAAGCAAGTCTTAATCCTTAAGGAATTGGTTTCTCGTTATTCTTTAAGTCCTTTTAGCCATTGATTGAAAGCAAGTCTTATTCCTTAAGGAATTGGCGTCTCTTTGACCTTTAAGTTCTTTTGGAGATTGATTGAAGCAAGTCTTAATTCTTAAGGAATTGGTTTCACTTTATTCTTTAAGTTCTTTTAGCTATTGATTGAAAGCAAGTCTTATTCGTAAAGGAATTGGTTTCTTTGACCTTTAAGTTCTTTTGGAGATTGATTGAAGCAAGTCTGAATCCATAAGGAATAGTTTTCTCTTTGTTCTTTAAGTTCTTTTAGCCATTGATTGAATGCAAGTCTTATTCCTTAAGGAATTGGTTTCTCTTGACCTTTAAGTTCTTTTTGGAGATTGATTGAAGCAAGTCTTAATCCTTAAGGAATTGGTTTCTCTTTATTCTTTAAGTCCTTTAGCCATTGATTGAAAGCAAGTCTTATTCCTTAAGGAATTGGTTTCTCTTGACCTTTAAGTTCTTTGGAGATTGATTGAAAGCAAGTCTTAATCCTTAAGGAATTGGTTTCTCTTTATTCTTAAGTTCTTTAGCCATTGATTGAAAGCAAGTCTTATTCCTTAAGGAATTGGTTTCTCTTTGACCTTTAAGTTCTTTTTGGAGATTGATTGAAGCAAGTCTTAATCCTTAAGGAATTGGTTTCTCTTATTCTTTAAGTTCTTTAGCCATTGATTGAAAGCAAGTCTTATTCCTTAAGGAATTGGTTTCTCTTGACTTTAAGTTCTTTGGAGATTGATTGAAGCAAGTCTTAATCCTTAAGGAATTGGTTTCTTTATTCTTTAAGTTCTTTTAGCCATTGATTGAAAGCAAGTCTTATTCCTTAAGGAATTGGTTTCTCTTGACCTTAAGTTCTTTTGGAGATTGATTGAAGCAAGTCTTAATCCTTAAGGAATTGGTTTCTCTTTATTCTTTAAGTTCTTTAGCCATTGATTGAAAGCAAGTCTTATTCCTTAAGGAATTGGTTTCTCTTTGACCTTTAAGTTCTTTTGGAGATTGATTGAAGCAAGTCTTAATCCTTAAGGAATTGGTTTCTTCTTGACCTTAAGTTCTTTAGCCATTGATTGAAGCAAGTCTTAATCCTTAAGGAATTGGTTTCTTTATTCTTTAAGTTCTTTAGCCATTGATTGAAAGCAAGTCTTATTCCTTAAGGAATTGGTTTCTCTTGACCTTTAAGTTCTTTTTGGAGATTGATTGAAGCAAGTCTTAATCCTTAAGGAATTGGTTTCTCTTATTCTTTAAGTTCTTTAGCCATTGATTGAAAGCAAGTCTTATTCCTTAAGGAATTGGTTTCTCTTGACCTTTAAGTTCTTTGGAGATTGATTGAAGCAAGTCTTAATCCTTAAGGAATTGGTTTCTCTTATTCTTTAAGTTCTTTAGCCATTGATTGAAAGCAAGTCTTATTCCTTAAGGAATTGGTTTCTCTTGACCTTAAGTTCTTTTGGAGATTGATTGAAGCAAGTCTTAATCCATAAGGAATTGGTTTCTCTTTATTCTTAAGTTCTTTTAGCCATTGATTGAAAGCAAGTCTTATTCCTTAAGGAATTGGTTTCTCTTGACCTTAAGTTCTTTTGGAGATTGATTGAAGCAAGTCTTAATCCTTAAGGAATTGGTTTCTCTTTATTCTTTAAGTTCTTTAGCCATTGATTGAAAGCAAGTCTTAATCCATAAGGAATTGGTTTCTCTTGTTCTTTAAGTTCTTTAGCCATTGATTGAAAGCAAGTCTTATTCCTTAAGGAATTGGTTTTCTTTGACCTTTAAGTTCTTTGGAGATTGATTGAAGCAAGTCTTAATCCTTAAGGAATTGGTTTCTCTTTAATCTTTAAGTTCTTTTAGCCATTGATTGAAAGCAAGTCTTATTCCTTAAGGAATTGGTTTCTCTTTGAGCTTTAAGTTCTTTGGAGATTGATTGAAGCAAGTCTTAATCCTTAAGGAATTGGTTTCTCTTTATTCTTTAAGTTCTTTAGCCATTAATTGAAAGCAAGACTTATTCCTTAAGGAATTGGTTTCTCTTTGACCTTTAAGTTCTTTTGGAGATTGATTGAAGCAAGTCTTAATCCTTAAGGAATTGGTTTCTCTTTATTCTTAAGTTCTTTTAGCCATTGATTGAAAGCAAGTCTTATTCCTTAAGGAATTGGTTTCTCTTGACCTTTAAGTTCTTTTTGGAGATTGATTGGAAGCAAGTCTTAATCCATAAGGAATTGGTTTCTCTTTATTCTTTAAGTTCTTTAGCCATTGATTGATAGCAAGTCTTATTCCTTAAGGAATTGGTTTCTCTTTGACCTTTAAGTTCTTTTGGAGATTGATTGGAAGCAAGTCTTAATCCTTAAGGAATTGGGTTCTCTTGTTCTTTAAGTTATTTTAGCCATTGATTGAAAGCAAGTCTTTTTCCTTAAGAAACTGGTTTCTCTTTGACTTTAAGTTTTTTGGAAATTGATTGGAAGGGAGTCTGAATCCTTAAGGAATTGGTTTCTCTTTATTCCTTAAGTTCTTTTAGCCATTGATTGAAAGCAAGTCCTATTCCTTAAGGAATTGGTCTCTTTGACCTTTAAGTTCTTTTGGAGATTGATTGGAAGCAAGTCCTAGTCCATAATGAATTGGTTTCTCTTATTCTTTAAGTTCTTTAGCCATTGATTGAAAGCAAGTCTTATTCCTTAAGGAATTGGTTTCTCAGTATTCTTTAAGTTCTTTTAGCCATTGATTGAAAGCAAGTCTTATTCCTTAAGGAATTGGTTTCTCTTTGACCTTTAAGTTCTTTGGAGATTGATTGGAAGTAAGTCTTAATCCATAAGGAATTGCTTTCTCTTTGTTCTTTAAGTTCTTTTAGCCATTAATTGAAAGCAAGTCTTATTCCTTAAGGAATTGGTTTCTCTTTGACCTTTAAGTTCTTTTGGAGATTGATTGGAAGCAAGTCTTAATCCATAAGGAATTGGTTTCTCTTTGTTCTTTAAGTTATTTTAGCCATTGATTGAAAGCAAGTCTTATTCCTTAAGGAATTGGTTTCTCTTGACCTTAAGTTCTTTTGGAGATTGATTGAAGCAAGTCTTAATCCTTAAGGAATTGGTTTCTCTTTATTCTTTAAGTTCTTTAGCCATTGATTGAAAGCAAGTCTTATTCCTTAAGGAATTGGTTTCTCTTGACCTTTAAGTTCTTTTTGGAGATTGATTGGAAGCAAGTCTTAATCCTTAAGGAATTGGTTTCTCTTCTTATTCTTAAGTTCTTTTTAGCCATTGATTGAAAGCAAGTCTTATTCCTTAAGGAATTGGTTTCTCTTGACCTTTAAGTTCTTTGAGATTGATTGAAGCAAGTCTTAATCCTTAAGGAATTGGTTTCTCTTTATTCTTTAAGTTCTTTAGCCATTGATTGAAAGCAAGTCTTATTCCTTAAGGAATTGGTTTCTCTTTGACCTTTAAGTTCTTTTTGGAGATTGATTGAAGCAAGTCTTAATCCTTAAGGAATTGGTTTCTTCTTTATTCTTAAGTTCTTTAGCCATTGATTGAAAGCAAGTCTTATTCCTTAAGGAATTGGTTTCTCTTTGACCTTTAAGTTCTTTTGGAGATTGATTGAAGCAAGTCTTAATCCTTAAGGAATTGGTTTCTCTTTATTCTTAAGTTCTTTAGCCATTGATTGAAAGCAAGTCTTATTCCTTAAGGAATTGGTTTCTCTTGACCTTTAAGTTCTTTGGAGATTGATTGGAAGCAAGTCTTAATCCTTAAGGAATTGGTTTCTCTTTATTCTTTAAGTTCTTTAGCCATTGATTGAAAGCAAGTCTTATTCCTTAAGGAATTGGTTTCTTGTTCTTTAAGTTCTTTAGATTGATTGAAAGCAAGTCTTATTCCTTAAGGAATTGGTTTCTCTTTGACTTTAAGTTCTTTTGGAGATTGATTGAAGCAAGTCTTATTCCTTAAGGAATTGGTTTCTCTTTGACCTTTAAGTTCTTTTAGCCATTGATTGAAAGCAAGTCTTATTCCTTAAAGAATTGGTTTCTCTTGACCTTTAAGTTCTTTTGGAGATTGATTGAAAGCAAGTCTTATTCCTTAAGGAATTGGTTTCTCTTTATTCTTTAAGTTCTTTTGAGATTGATTGAAGCAAGTCTTAATCCATAAGGAATTGGTTTCTCTTTATTCTTAAGTTCTTTTAGCCATTGATTGAAAGCAAGTCTTATTCCTTAAGGAATTGGTTTCTCTTGACCTTTAAGTTGTTTTGGACATTGTTTGGAAGCAAGTCTTAATCCTTACGGAATTGGATTCTCTTTAATCTTTAAGTCCTTTTAGCCATTGATTGAACGCAAGTCTTATTCCTTAAGGAATTGGTTTCTCCTTGACCTTTAAGATCTTTTGGAGATTGATTGGAAGCAAGTCTTAATCCATAAGGAATTGGTTTCTCTTATTCTTTAAGTTCTTTAGCCATTGATTGAAAGCAAGAGTTATTCCTTAAGGTATTGGTTTCTCTTTGACCTTTAAGTTCTTTGAGATTGATTGAAGCAAGTCTTAATCCTTAAGGAATTGGTTTCTCTTATTCTTTAAGTTCTTTTGGCCATTGATTGAAAGCAAGTCTTATTCCTTAAGGAATTGGTTTCTCTTTGACCTTTAAGTTCTTTTGGAGATTGATTGAAGCAAGTCTTAATCCTTAAGGAATTGGTTTCTTTATTCTTAAGTTCTTTAGCCATTGATTGAAGCAAGTCTTATTCCTTAAGGAATTGGTTTCTCTTTGACCTTTAAGTTCTTTGGAGATTGATTGGAAGCATGTCTTAATTCATAAGGAATTGGTTTCTCTTTGTTCTTTAAGTTCTTTCAGCCATTGATTGAAAGCAAGTCTTATTCGTGAAGGAATTGGTTTCTCTTTGACCTTTAAGTTCATTTGGAGATTGATTGGAAGCAAGTCATAATCCATAAGGAATTGGTTTCGCTTTGTTGTTTAAGTTCTTCTAGCCATTGATTGAACGCAAGTCTTATTCCTTAAGGAATTGGTTTTTCTTTGACCTTTAAGTTCTTTTGGAGATTGATTGCAAGCAAGTCTTAATCCTTAAGGAATTGGTTTCTCTTTATTCTTTAAGTTCTTTTAGCCATTGATTGAAAGCAAGTCTTATTCCTTAAGGAATTGGTTTCTCTTTGACCTTTCAGTTCTTTTGGAGATTGATTGGAAGCGAGTCTTAATCCTTAAGGAATTGGTTTCTCTTTATTCTTTAAGTTCTTTTAGCCATTGATTGAAAGCAAGTCTTTTGGAGATTGATTGGAAGCAAGTC
>JAVHNO010000034.1:0-35505 GCA_031439595.1 Pterocarpus santalinus | reverse complement strand
TTGATTGATTAGAAACAAGTCTCTTAATCCTTAAAGAATTGGTTTATCTTTATTCTTTAAGTTCTTTTAGCCCATTGATTGAAAGCAAGTCTTATTCCTTAAAAATTGGTTTCTCTTTGACCTTTAAGTTCTTTTGGACATTGATTGAAGCAAGTCTTAATCCTTAAGGAATTGGTTTCCTTTGTGACCTTTAAGTTCTTTGAGCCTTGATTGAATGCAAGTCTTAACCTTGATAGGTGGTTTTTCTCTTTATTCTTTAAGTTCTTTTGGGAGCCCGTTGATTGGAAGCAAGTCTTAATCCCTTAAGAGAACTGGTTTCTCTTTATTCTTTACAAGTTCTTATTGGCACCATTGATTGAAAGCCAAAGTCTCTTATTCCTTAAGGAATTGGTTTCCTCTTTGTAACATTTAAGTTCTTTTTGGAGATTGATTGGAAGCAAGTCTTAATCCTTAAGGGGTTGATGTTTCTTTATTCTTTAAGTTGTTTTATTGCCATTGATTGAAAGCAAGTCTTATTCTTGAAGGAATTGGTTTCTCTTTGACCTTTAAGCTCTTTTGGAGAGATTGATCTGGAAACAAGTCTTAATCCATAAAGGAATTGGTTTTGCTTTATTCTTTAGTTCTTTTGGCCATTGATTGAAAGCAAGTCTTATTCACTTAAGGAATTGGTTTCTCATTGACCTTTAAGTTCTTTTGGTGATTGATTGGAAGCAAGTGCTTAATCCATAAGGAATTGGTTTCTCTTTGTTCTCTTATAGTTCTTTCAGCCCATTGATTGAATGCAAGTCTTATTCCATAAAGAATTGTTGGTTTCTCTTTCCCGACCTTTAAATTCTTTTTGGAGATTGATTGGAAGCAAGTGCTTAATCCTAAAAGGGAATTGGTTTCTCTTACAATCTCTTTAAAGTTCTTTTAGCACATTGTTGATTGAAGACAAGTCTTATTCTTTAAGGAATTGGTTTCTCTTTGACCTTTAAGTTCTTTTGGAGATTGATTGGAAGCAGAGTCTTAAATCCTTAAGGGTGGTTTCTCTTTTATTCTTTAAGTTCTTTTAGCCATTGATTGAAAGCAGAAGTCTTATTCCTTAAGAAGAAGGGGTGGTTTCTCTTTGACCTTTAAGTTCTTTTGGGCCAGTTGGATTGGAAGCCAAGTCTTAATCCTTAAGGAATTGGTTTCTCTTTATTCTTTCAAGTTCTTTTTAGCATTGATTGCAAGCAAGTCTTATTCCTTAAGGAATTGGTTTCTCTTTGACCTTTAAGTTCTTTTGAGAATTGATTGGAAGCAAGTCTTAATCGTTAAGGAATTGGTTTCTCTTTATTCTCCTTAAGTTCTTTTCAGCCATTGATTGAATCTGCAAGTCTTAATCTAAGGAATTGGTTTCTCTTGCATTCTTTAAGTTCTTTTAGCCATTGATTGAAAGCCAAGTCTCTTATTCCTTAAAGGAATTGGTTTCTCTTTGACCCTTTAAGTTCTTGGAGATTGATTGGAGGCAGTCTTGCTCCCATCAGGGGTGGTTTCTCTTTATTCTTTAAGTCGCTTAGCCATTGATTGGAAGCAAGTCTTAATCATGAGGAGCTGGTTTCTCTTTGTTCTTTAAGTTCTTTTAGCCATTGATTGAAAGCAAAGTCTTATTCCTTAAGGAATTGGTTTCTCTTTGACCTTTAAGTTGCTTTTTGGAGATTGATTGGAAGCAAGTCTTAAACACTTAAGGGAATTGGTCTTTCTCTTTATTATTTAAGTCCTTTTAGCCATTGATTGAAAGCAAGTCTTGTTCCTTAAGGAATTGGTTTCTCTTTGTTTCTTTAAGTTCTTTTTGCCACATTTGATTGGAAATGCAAGTCTGTAATCCTTAAGAATTGGTTTTTTCTCTTTGACCTTAAGGATTCTTTGGGGCAGCCAGAAGCAAATCTTAACCCTTAAGGTGGTTTCTTTATTCTTTAAGTTCTTTTTAGCCATTGATTGAAAGCAAGTCTCTATCTCACTTAAGGAATTGTAGTTTCTCTTTGACCTTTAAGTTCTTTTGGAGATTGAAAGTTGGAAAGCAAGTCTTAATCGTTAAGGAATTGGTTTCTCTTTATGCTCTTAAAGTTCTTTTTGGCCATTGATTGAATGCAGAGATCTTACTCTACCTTAGAAGCGTTGGTTTACATTTGACACTAAGTTCTTTTGGAGATTGATTGGAAGCAAGTCTTGTGCCAAAGGAATTGGTTTCTCTTCGTTCTTTAAGTTAACTTTTAGCCATTGATTGAAAGCCAAGTCTTATTCCTTCTTAAGGAATTGGATTTCTCTTTATTCTTTAAAGCTCTTTTGGAGATTGATTGGAAGCAAAAGTCTTAATCCATAAGGAATTGGTTTCTCTTTATTCTTTAAGATTCTTTTAGCCATTGATTGAAAGCAAGTCTTATTCCTTGAGGAATTGGTTTCTCTTTGACCTTTAAGATTCTTTTGGAAGATTGATTGGAAGCAAGTCTTAATCCCTAAGGAATTGGTTTCTCTTTATTCTTTAGAAGTTCTTTTAGCCATTGATTGGAAGCAAGTCTTAATCATGAGAATTGGTTTCCTTTCATTTTCTCTTTATATTTCTTTTGCCATTGATTGAATGCAGTCTTCACTTAAGGAATTGGTTTCTCTTTGACCTTTAAGATTCTTTTGGAATTTGATTGGAAGCAAGTCATGTAATCCTTAAGAATTGGTTTCTCTTTATTCTTTAAGTTCTTTGAGCCATTGATTGAATGCAAGTCTTATTAGTTAAGGAATTGGTTTCTCTTTGACCTTTACAAGTTCTTTTTGGAGATTGATTTAGAAAGCGAGTCTTAATCCTTGGGAATTGGTTTCTCTTTATTCTTTAAGTTCTTTTAGCCATTGATTGAAAGCAAGTCTTGTTCCTTAAGGAATTGGTTTCTCTTTGTCCTTTAAGTTCTTTTGGAGATTGATTGGAAGCAAGTCTTAATCCGTAGGGAATTGGTTTCTCTTTGTTCTTTACGTTCTTTTAGTTCTTTTAGCTTCATTGAGTTGAAAGCAAGTCTTATTCCTTAAGGAATTGGTTTCTCTTTGACCTTCAAGTTCTTTTTTGGAGACTGATTTAAGTAAGCTCTTAACCCCATTAAGCGAATTGGTTTCTCTTTATTCTTTAAGTCCTTTTATGCATCTGTTTGAAAGAAAGATCTTATTCTAGTTAAGCTGAATTGGTTTCTCTTTGACCTTTAAGTTCTTTTTGGAGATTGATTGAATGCAAGTCTTGGTCCATAATGGAATTGGTTTCTCTTTGTTCTTTAAGTTCTTTTGCCATTGATTGAAAGCATAGTCTTATTCCTTAAGAGGTGGTTTCTCTTTGACTTTAAGTTCTTTTGAGATTGATTGGAAGCAAGTCTTAACCCATAAGGAATTGGTTTCTCTTTGTTCTTTATGTTATTTTAGCCATTGATTGAAAGCAAGTCTTATTCCTTCAGGAATTGGTTTCTCTTTGACCTTTAAGTTCTTTTGGAGATTGATTGGAAGCAAGTCTTAATCCTTAAGGAATTGGTTTCTCTTTATTCTTTAAGTTCTTTTAGCCATTGATTGAAAGCAAGTCTTATTCCTTAAGGAATTGGTTTCTCTTTGACCTTTAAGTTCTTTTGGTGATTGATTGGAAGCAAGTTTTAATCCTTAAGGAATTGGTTTCTCTTTATTCTTTAAGTTCTTTTAGCCATTGATTGAAAGCAAGTCTTATTCCTTAAGGAATTGGTTTCTCTTTGACTTTAAGTACTTTTGGAGATTGATTCGAAGGGAGTCTTAATCCTTAGGGAATTGGTTTCTCTTTATTCCTTAAGTTCTTTTGGCCATTGATTGAAAGCAAGTCTTATCTCTTAAGGAATTGGTTTCTCTTTGACCTTTAAGTTCTTTTGGAGATTGATTGGAAGCAAGTCTTAATCCTTAAGGAATTGGTTTCTCTTTATTCTTTAAGTTCTTTTAGCCATTGATTGAATCCAAGTCTTATTCCTTAAGGAATTGGTTTCTCTTTGACCTTTAAGTTCTTTTGGAGATTGATTGGAAGCAAGTCTTAATCCATAAGGAATTGGTTTCTCTTTATTCTTTAAGTTCTTTTAGCCATTGATTGAAAGCAAGTCTTATTCCTTAAAGAATTGGTTTCTCTTTGACCTTTAAGTTCTTTTGGACATTGATTGGAAGCGAGTCTTGATCCTTAAGGAATTGGTTTCTCTTTATTCTTTAAGTTCTTTTAGCCATTGATTGAAAGCAAGTCTTATTCCTTAAAGAATTGGTTTCTCTTTGACCTTTAAGTTCTTTTGGAGATTGATTGGAAGCAAGTCTTAATCCTTGAGGAATTGGTTTCTCTTTATTCTTTAAGTTCTTTTAGCCATTGATTGAAAGCAAGTCTTATTCCTTAAGGAATTGGTTTCTCTTTGACCTTCAAGTTCTTTTGGAGACTGATTGGAAGCAAGTCTTAACCCTTAAGGAATTGGTTTCTCTTTATTCTTTAAGTCCTTTTGGCTGTTGTTTGGTAGAAAGTCTTATTCCTTAAGGAATTGGTTTCTCTTTGACCTTTAAGTTCTTTTGGAGATTGATTGGAAGGGAGTCTTAGTCGTTAAGGAATTGGTTTCTGTTTATTCCTTAAGTTCTTTTGGCCATTGATTGAATGCAAGTCTTAATCATGGGAATTGGTTTCTCTTTGTTCTTTAAGTTGTTTTTGCCATTGATTGGAAGCAAGTCTTATTCGTCAAAGAATTGGTTTCTGTTTGACCTTTAAGTTCTTTTTTGGGAGATTGATTGAAGCAAGTCTTAATCCATAAGGAAATTGGTTTCTCTTTGTTCTTGGGTTATTTTTAGCCATTGATTGTGCACAAAGTCTTATTCCCTTAAGGAATTGGTTTTCTTTGATTCCTTAAGTTCTTTTTGAAGCATTGATTGGAAGCTGTGCCTGAACCCTTATAAGAATCTATTTTCTTATTGTTTAAAAGCCTTAGCCATTGATTGGAAGCAAGTCTTAATCCATAAGGAATTGGTTTCTCTTTGTTCTTTAAGTTCTTTTTGCCATTGATTGAATGCAAGTCTTGTTCCTTAAAGAATTGGTTTCTCTTTGACCTTAAGCCTGGGAATTGATTGAATCAAGTCTTAATCCTTACCAATTGGTTTCGCTTTACCTTCAAGTTCTTTTAGCCATTGATTGAAAGCAAGTCTTATTCCTTAAAGAATTGGTTTCTCTTTGACCTTTAAGTTCTTTTGGACATTGACTGGCAGCGAGACTTGATCCTTAAGGAATTGGTTTCTCTTTATTCTTTAAGTTCTTTTAGCCATTGATTAAAAGCAAGTCTTATTCCTTAAGGAATTGGTTTCTCTTGACCTTTAAGTTCTTTTGGAGATTGATTGGAAGCAAGTCTTAATCCTTGAGGAATTGGTTTCTCTTTATTCTTTAAGTTCTTTTAGCCATTGATTGAAAGCAAGTCTTATTCCTTAAAGAATTGGTTTCTCTTTGACCTTTAAGTTCTTTTGGACATTGATTTAAGATTAGTCTTAATCCCAAGGAATTGGTTTCTCTTTATTCTATAAGTTCTTTGTTAGCCATTGATTGAAAGCAAGTCTTATTCCTTGCTGAATTATATTCTCTTTGAACCTTTAAGTTCTTTTGGAGATTGATTGGAAGCAAGTCTTAATCCATACAAGGAATTGGTTTCTCTTTGTTCTTTAAGTTCTTGTAGCCATTGAATGAAAGCAAGTCTTATTCCTTCATGAATTATTCTTCTTCCCACTTTAAGTTCTTTTGGAGATTGATTGGAAGCAAGTCTTAATCCATAAGGAATTGATTGCCCTTTGTTCTTTAAGTTCTTTCAGCCATTGATTGAATGCAAGCCTTATTCCTTAAGGAATTGGTTTCTCCTATCTCTTGAAGTTCTTTTGGAGATTGATCAAAGCTGTCTTAAATCCTTATGGAATTATCTGTTTATTCTTTAAGTTCTTTTAGCCATTGATTGAAAGCAAGTCTTATTCCTTAACGAATTGGTTTCTCTTTGACCTTTAAGTTCTTTTGGACATTGATTGGAAGCGAGTCTTGATCCTTAAGGAATTGGTTTCTCTTTATTCTGTAAGTTCTTTTAGCCATTGATTAAAAGCAAGTCTTATCCCTTAAAGAATTGGTTTCTCTTTGACCTTTAAAACATTTTCTAGATTGATTGGAAGCAAGTCTCCATCCTTATGGAATTGGTTTCTCTTTATTCTTTAAGTTCTTTTTAGCCACATTTAAAGCAAGTCTTATTCCTTAAGGAATTGGTTTCTCTCTTGACCTCAAGTTCTTTTTTGGACGGACATTGATTTGAAGCTTAGTCTTGATCCTTGTTGAATTGGTTTCTCTTTATTCTTTAAGTTCTTTTAGAAATTGATTGAAAAGCAAGTCTTATTCTTTACAATTGGTTTCTCTTTGACCCAAGTTCTTTTGGAGATTGATTGGAAGCAAGTCTTAATCCATAAGGTGTATTGGTCTCGGCTTTGTTCTTTAAGTTCTTTTAGCCATTGATTAAAGCAAGTCTTATTCCTTAAGAATTGGTTTCTCTTTGACCTTTAAGTTCTTTGGAGATTGATTGGAAGCAAGTCTTAATCAGCATAAGGAATTGGTCTCTGCCTCAGTCTTTTAGCTCTTGAGCTGTTCAATGAAAGCAAGTAAATGCCCAGACCTATATGAATTGGTTTCTCTTTGTTCTTTAAGTTCTTTGCCATTGATTGAATTAGCTCATCTTTGAACAACATATTTCTTTCTTTGTTCTTAAGTTCTTTTGGAGATTGATTGGAAGCAAGTCTTAATCCATAAGGAATTGGTTTCTCTCTGCCTTTATGTCCTTTTAGCCATTGATTGAAAGGAAGTCTTATTCCCAAGGAATTGGTTTCTCTTTGACCTTGAAGTTCTTTCGGAGATTGATTGGAAGCAAGTCTTAATCCTTAATCAATTGGTTTCTTTTTATTCTTTATGTTTCCTTTCGCCATTCATTTAAAGCAAGTCTTATCTCAGTCTTCCATTGGTTTCTCTTTGACCTTTAAGTTCTTTGAGATTGATTGGAAGCAAGTCTTAATCCATGTTAAGGAATTGGTTTCTCTTTATTCTTTAAGTTCTTTTAGCCATTGAATGAAAGCAAGTCTTATTCCTTGAGGTGATTTTCCCTTTGATTCTTAAGTTCTTTTGGAGATTGATTGGAAGCAAGTCTTAATCTATACTAATTGATTGTGTCTTTGTTCTTTAAGTTCTTTCTGTGCCATTGATTGAATGCAAGTCTAATTCCTTAAGTAAATGGTTTCTCTTTGACCTTTAAGTTCTTTTGGAGATTGATTGGATGCAAGTCTTGAATCATTAAGGTAGTGGTTTCTCTTATTCTTTTAAGTTCTTTTTAGCCATTGATTGAAAGCAAGTCTTATTCCTTAACTGAATTGGTTTCTCTTTGACTCTTAAGTTCTTTTGGATTATTGATTGAAGTAAGTCTTGATCCTTACTAATTGGTTTCTCTTTATTCTCAAAGTTCTTTTAGCCATTGATTGAAAGCAAGTCTTATTCCTTAAAGAATTGGTTTCTCTTAATTTTAAGTTCTTTTGGAGATAGATTGGAAGCAAAGTCTTAATCCCCTGAGGAATTGGTTTCTCTTTATTCTTTAAATTCTTTTATTAATGATTGATTGAAAGCAAGTCTTATTCCCAAAGGAATTGGTTTCTTTCTTGACCTTTAAGTTCTTCTTTCTGACATTGATTGAAGATGTAGTCTGTGATCCTTATGAAATTGGTTTCTCTTATTCTTTAAGTTCTTTTAGCCATTGATTGAAAGCAAGTCTTATTCCTGTGAATTGGTTTTCTCTTGACCTTTAAGTTCTTTTAGAGATTGATTGGAAGCAAAGTCTTAATCCATAGAAGCGAGACGGTTTCTCGCTGATTCTTTAAGTTCTTTTAGCCATTGATTGAAAGCAAGTCTTATTCTGCTGAATTCATGGTGGTTCTCTTGATTCTTTAAGTTCTTTTGGAGATTGACGGGTTGTTCTTAATCCTTAAGGAATTGGTTTCGCTTTGTTCTTTAAGTTCTTTTAAAGATTGAATAAAAGCAAGTCTTAATCCATGTTGAATTATTTCTTCTTTGTTCTTTAAGTTCTTTAGAGCCATTGATTGAATGCAAGTCTTATTCCTTGTCCATTGGTTTCTCTTTGACCTTTAAGTTCTTTTGGAGATTGATTGGAAGCAAGTCTTAATCCATAAGGATCTATTTCTCTTAGTTCTTTAAGTTCTTTTGGCCATTGATTGAAAGCAAGTTTTGTTCCTTGGGAATTGGTTTCTCTTTGACCTTTAAGTTCTTTTGGAGATCATTTGTGTAAAAGCAAGTCTTAGTGAATATTGTCTGTTTCAAAAACTCAGAATATTGATTGAAAGCACACTCATCTAGGGAATGGTTTCAGACCTAGTTCTTTTGTACTGCTGAGTAAGTCTTATCCATAAGAATTGGTTGCTCTTTGTTCTTTAAGTTCTTGAGCCATTGATTGAAAGCAAGTCTTAATCCTTTATAAGAATGGTTTCTCTTTGACCTTTAAGTTCTTTTTGGAGATTGATTAAAGCAAGTTCTGAATCCTTAAGGAATTATTTCTCTTATTCTTTAAGTTCTTTGGCCATTGATTGAAAAGCAAGTCTTATTCCCAAAGAAATTGGTTTCTCTTTGACCTTCAAGTTCTTTTGGAGATTGATTGGAAGTCTTAGCCCAATCCATCAGGAATTGGTTTCTCCTTATTCTTTTAGTTCTTTTAGCCATTGATTGAAAGCAAGTTTTATTCCTGAAGGAATTGGTTTCTCTTTGACCTTTAAGCTCTTTTGGAGATTGATTGGAAGTAAGTCTTAATCCATAAGGAATTGGTTTCGCTTTGCTCTTTAAGTTCTTTTGGCCATTAATTGAAAGCAAGTCTTATTCCTTAAGGAATTGGTTTCTCATTGACCTTTAAGTTCCTTTGGTGATTGATTGGAAGCAAGTCTTTAACTATATAGCTCGAATTGTTTTCTCTTTTTCTTTAAGGCTTTTTGGCCATTGATTGAAAGCAAGTTTTATTCCATAAGGAATTGGTTTCTCTTTGACCTTTAAATTCTTTTGGAGATTGATGGGAAGGGAGTCTTAATCCTAAAGGAATTGGTTTCTCTTTGTTCTTTAAGTTCTTTTAGCCATTGATTGAAAGCAAGTCTTATTCTTTAAGGAATTGGTTTCTCTTTGTTCTCAAAGTCTTTTTTTGAGATTGATTGGAAGCAAGTCTTTAATCCTTAAGGAATTGGTTTTCTTTATTCTTTAAGTTCTTTGAGCCATTGATTTGAAGCAAGTCTTTATTCTTTAGGAATTGGTTTCTCTTTATTCTTTAAGTTCTTTGTACCGCATTGATTGAAAGCAAGTCTTCATTCCATTGAAATTGGTTTCTCTTCTTATTCTTTAAGTTCTTTTGGCGTTGATTGGAGCAAAGTCTTATTCCTTAAGGAATTGGTTTCTCTTTGACCTTTAAGTTCTTTTGGAGATTGATTGGGAGGGAGTCTTAATCGTTAAGGAATTGGTTTCTCTTTATTCCTTAAGTTCTTTTGGCCATTGATTGAAAGCAAGTCTTTGTCCATACAGAATTGGTTTCAAGTTGACCTTTAAGTTCTTTTAGCCATTGATTGAAAGCAAGTCTTATTCCTTAAAGAATTGGTTTCTCTATTGACTTTAAGTTCTTTTGGAGTTTGATTGGAAGCAAAGTCTTAATCCATAATGAATTGGTTTCTCTTTGTTCTTTAAGAGTTTTTAGCCATTGATTAAGTGTTGTGCCTTATCTCCTTAGTGTCTGGTTTCTCTTTGACCTTTAAGTTCTGAGAGATTGATTGGAAAGCAAGTCTTAATCTCCCAAGGAATGGTTTCTTTTATTCTTTAAGTTCTTTTGGCTGTTGATTGAAAGCAAAGTCTTATTCCTTAAGGAATTGGTTTCTCTTTCTAATTTAAGTTCTTTTGGAGATTGATTGGAAGCAAGTCTTAATCCGTTAAATTGGTTTCTCTTTATTCTTTAAGTTCTTTTTGGTCATTGATTGAATGCAAAGTCTTACTCTACAAGGAATTGGTTTCTCTTCATGTTCAAGTTCTTTTAGCCATTGATTGAAAGCAAGTCTTATTCCTTAAGGAATTGGTTTCTCTTTGACCTTTAAGTTCTTTTGGAGATTGTTTGGAAGCAAGTGTTAATCCATAAGAAATTGGTTTCTCTTTATTCTTTAAGTTCTTTGAGCCATTGATTGAATGCAAGTCTTATTCCTTAAGGAATTGGTTTCTCTTTGACCTTTAAGTTCTTTTGGAGATTGATTGGAAGCAAGTCTTAATCCATAAGGAATTGGTCTCGCTTTGTTCTTTAAGTTCTTTTAGCCATTGAATGAAAGCAAGTCTTAATCCATAAGGAATTGGTTTCCCTTTGTTCTTTAAGTTCTTTGAGCCATTGATTGAATGCAAGTCTTATTCCTTAACGAATTGGTTTCTTTATTCCTTTAAGTTCTTGGAGATTGATTGAAAGCAAGTCTTAATCCTTATGGAATTGGTTTCTCTTATTCTTTAAAGTTCTTTTGGAGATTGATTGAAAGCAAGTCTTATTCCTTAAAGAAATTGGTTTCTCTTTGACCTTTAAGTTCTTTTGGAGATTGATTGGAAGCAAGTCTTAATCCATAAGGAATTGGTTTCTCTTCGTTCTTTATGTTCTTTTTGTCCATTGATTGAAAGCAAGTTTTATTCCTTAAGGAATTGGTTTCTCTTTGACCTTTAAGTTCCTTTGGAGATTGATTGGTGCTAAGTTCTAATCCTTAAGGAATTGGTTTCTCTTTTATTCTTTAAGTTCTTTTAGCCATTGATTGAAAGAAAGCAAGTCTTATTCCTTAGAATTGGTTTCTCTTTGACCATTAAGTTCTTTTGGGAGACTGACAGAAAGAAGTCTTAATCCATAAGGAATTGGTTTCTCTTTGTCCTTTAAGTTCTTTTAGAGATTGATTGAAAGCAAGTCCTAATCCTTAAGCAATTGGTTTCTCTTTGACCTTTAAGTTCTTTTGGAGTTTGATTGGAAGAAAGTCTTAATCCTTAAGGAATTGGTTTCTGTTTATTCTATAAGTTCTTTTGGCCATTGATTGAAAGCAAGTCTTAATCCATATGGAAATGGTTTCTTCGTTCTTTAACTTCTTTTACCCATTGATTGAAGCAAGTCTTATTCCTTAAGGAATTGGTTTCTCTTTGACCTTTAAGTTCTTTTGGAGATTGATTGGAAGCAAGTGTTAATCCATAAGGAATTGGTTTCTCTTTGTTCTTTAAGTTCTTTGAGCCATTGATTGAATGCAAGTCTTATTCCAATTGGAATTGGTTTCTCTTTGACCTTTAAGTTCTTTTGGAGATTGATTGGAAGCAAGTCTTAATCGATAAGGAATTGGTTTCTCTTTACGCTTAAGTTCTTTTTAGTATTGATTGAAAGAAAGTCTTAATCCTTAAGGAATTGGTTTCTCTTGTTCTTTAAGTTCTTTGGCCATTGATTGAATGCAAGTCTATTTCTAAAGAATTGGTTTTTCTTTGACCTAGAAGTACTTTTGGTGATTGATTGGAAGCAAGTCTTAATACATAAGGAATTGTTTTTGCTCTTCTTTAAGTTCTTTCACCCTATTGATTGAAAGCAAGTCTTATTCCTTAAGAGAATTGGTTTCTCTTTGACCTTTAAGTTCTTTTGGAGGTTGATTGAAGCATAGAGTCTTATCCTTAAGGAATTGGCTTCTCTTTATTCTTTAAGTTCTTTTAGCCATTAATTGAATGCAAGTCTTATTCCCAAAGTGGGAATGGTTTCTCTTTGACCTTTAAGTTCTTTTGGAGATTGATTGGAAGTAAGTCTTAATCCATAAGGAATTGGTTTCTCCTTGTTCTTTAAGTTCTTTTAGCCATTGATTGAAAGCAAGTCTTATTCCTTAAGGAATTGGTTTCTCTTTGACCTTTAAGTTCTTTTGGAGATTGATTGGAAGCGAGTCTTAATCCTTAAGGAATTGGTTTCCCTTTATTCTTTAAGTTCTTTTAGCTGTTGATTGAAAGCAAGTCTTATTCCTTAAAGAATTGGTTTCTCTTTGACCTTTAAGTTCTTTTGGAGATTGATTGGAAGCAAGTCTTAATCCATAAGGAATTGGTTTCTCTTTGTTCTTTAAGTTCTTTTGGCCATTGATTGAATGCAAGTCTTATTCCTTAAGGAATTGGTTTCGCTTTGATCTTTAAGTTCTTTTGGAGATTGACTGGAAGGGAGTCTTAATCCTTAAGGAATTGGTTTCTCTTTATTCCTTAAGTTCTTTTAGCCATTGATTGAATGCAAGTCTTACTCTATATGGAATTGGTTTCTCTTTTATTCTTTAAGTCATTTTAGCCATTGATTGGAAGCAAGTCTTATTCCTTAAGGAATTGGTTTCTCTTTGACCATTAAGTTCTTTTGGAGACTGATTAGAAGCAAGTCTTAATCCATAAGGAATTGGTTTCTCTTTGACCTTCAAGTTCTTTTAGAGATTGATTGGAAGCAAGTCTTAACCCTTAAGGAATTGGTTTCTCTTTATTCTTTAAGTCCTTTTAGCCATTGATTGGAAGCAAGTCTTAATCCATAGGTGAATTGGTTTTTCTTTGTTCTTTAAGTTCTTTTGGAGGTTGATTGAAGCAAGTCTTAATCCATAAGGAATTGGTTTTTCTTTATTCTTTAAGTTCTTTTAGTCATTGATTGAAAGCAAGTCTTATTCCTTAAGGAATTGGTTTCTCTATGACTTTATGTTCTTTTAGAGATTGATTGGAAGCAAGTCTTAATCCATAAGGAATTGGTTTCGCTTTGTTCTTTAAGTTCTTTTAGCCATTGATTGAAAGCAAGTCTTATTCCTTAAGGAATTGGTTTTTCTTGGACCTTTAAGTTCTTTTGGAGATTGATTGGAAGCAAGTCTTAATCCATAATGAATTGGTTTCTCTTTGTTCTTTAAGTTCTTTGAGCCATTGATTGAATGCAAGTCTTATTCCTATTGGAATTGGTTTCTCTTTGACCTTTAAGTTCTTTTGGAGATTGATTGGAAGCAAGTCTTAATACATAAGGAATTGGTTTCTCTTTATTCTTTAAGTTCTTTTGGCCATTGATTGAAAGCAAGTCTTATTCCTTAAGGAATTGGTTTCTCTTTGACCTTTAAGTCCTTTTGGAGATTGATTGGAAGCAAATGTTAATTCATAAGGAATTGGTTTCTCTTTATTCTTTAAGTTCTTTTACCCTTTGATTGAAAGCAAGTCTTATTCCTTAAGGAATTGGTTTCTCTTTGACCTTTAAGTTCTTTTGGAGGTTGATTGAAAGCAAGTCTTATTCCTTAAGGAATTGGTTTCTCTTTGACCTTTAAGTTCTTTTGGACATTGATTGAAAGCAAGTCTTAACCCTGAAAGAATTGGTTTCTCTTTGATCTATAAGTTATTTTTGCCATTGATTGAAAGCAAGTCTTATTCCTTAAGGAATTGGTTTCTCTTTGACCTTTAAGTTCTTTTGGAGATTGATTGGAAGTAAGTCTTAATCCATAAGGACTTGGTTTCTCCTTGTTCTTTAAGTTCTTTTAGCCATTGATTGAAAGCAAGTCTTATTCCTTAAGGAATTGGTTTCTCTTTGACCTTTAAGTTCTTTTGGAGATTGATTGGAAGCGAGTCTTAATCCTTAAGGAATTGGTTTCCCTTTATTCTTTAAGTTCTTTTAGCCATTGATTGAAAGCAAGTCTTATCCCTTAAGGAATTGGTTTCTCTTTGACCTTTAAGTTCTTTTGGAGATTGACTGGAAGGGAGTCTTAATCCCTAAAGAATTTGTTTCTCTTTATTGTTTAAGTTCTTTTAGCCATTGATTGAATGCAAGTCTTACTCTATATGGAATTGGTTTCTCAAGTAACAGTTTTGGCCATTGATTGAAAGCAAGTCTTATTCCTTAAGGAATTGGTTTCTCTTTGACCTTTAAGTTACTTTGGTGATTGATTGGAAGCAAGTCTTAAAGAATTGGTTTCTCTTTGACCTTTAAGTTCTTTTAGCCATTGATTGAATGCAAGTCTTAACCCTTAAGGAATTGCTTTCTCTTTATTCTTTAAGTCCTTTTAGCCATTGATTGGAAGCAAGTCTTAATCCATAAGGAATTGGTTTTTCTTTATTCTTTAAGTTCTTTTAGCCATTGATTGAAAGCAAGTCTTATTCCTTAAGGAATTGGTTTCTCTATGACTTTAAGTTCTTTTAGAGATTGATTGGAAGCAAGTCTTAATCCATAAGGAATTGGTTTCTCTTTGTTCTTTAAGTTCTTTTAGCCATTGATTGAATGCAAGTCTTATTCCTTAAGGAATTGGTTTTTCTTGGACCTTTAAGTTCTTTTGGAGATTGATTGGAAGCGAGTCTTAATCCATAAGGAATTGGCTTTTCTTTATTCTTTAAGCTCTTTTAGCCATTGATTGAAAGCAAGTCTTATTCCTTAAGGAATTGGTTTCGCTTTATTCTTTAAGTTCTTTCACCCTTTGATTGAAAGCAAGTCTTATTCCTTAAGGAATTGGTTTCTCTTTGACCTTTAAGTTCTTTTGGAGCGTGATTGGATTAAGTCTTAATCCGTAAGGAATTGGTTTCTCTTTGTTCTTTAAGTTCTTTTAGCCATTGATTGAAAGCAAGTCTTATTCCTTAAGGAATTGGTTTCTCTTTGACCTTAAAGTTCTTTTGTAGGTTCATTGGAAACGAGTCTTATTCCTGTTGGAATTGGTTTCTCTTTATTCTTTAAGTTCTTTTAGCCATTGATTGAAAGCAAGTCTTATCCCTTAACGAATTGGTTTCTCTTTGACCTTTAAGTTCTTTTGGAGATTGACTGGAAGGGAGTCTTAATCCCTAAAGAATTTGTTTCTCTTTATTGTTTAAGTTCTTTTAGCCATTGATTGAATGCAAGTCTTACTCTATATGGAATTGGTTTCTCTTCGTTGTTCAAGTTCATTAGGCCATTGATTGAAAGCAAGTCTTATTCCTTAAGGAATTGGTTTCTCTTTGACCTTCAAGTTCTTTTGGAGATTGATTGAAAGCAAGTCTTATTCCTTAAGGAATTGGTTTCTCTTTATTCTTTAAGTCCTTTTAGCCATTGATTGGAAGCAAGTCTTAATCCATAAGGAATTGGTTTTTCTTTATTCTTTAAGTTCTTTTAGTCATTGATTGAAAGCAAGTCTTATTCCTTAAGGAATTGGTTTCTCTATGACTTTAAGTTCTTTTGGAGATTGATTGGAAGCAAGTCTTAATCCATAAGGAATTGGTTTCGCTTTGTTCTTTAAGTTCTTTTAGCCATTGATTGAAAGCAAGTCTTATTCCTTAAGGAATTGGTTTTTCTTTGACCTTTAAGTTCTTTTGGAGATTGATTGGAAGCAAGTCTTAATCCATAAGGAATTGGTTTCTCTTTGTTCTTTAAGTTCGTTGAGCCATTGATTAAATGCAAGTATTATTCCTTAAGGAATTGGTTTCTCTTTGACCTTTAAGTTCTTTTGGAGATTGATTGGAAGCAAGTCTTAATCCATAAGGAATTGGTTTCTCTTCGTTCTTCAAGTTCTTTTGGTCATTGATTGAAAGCAAGTCTTATTCCTTAAGGAATTGGTTTCTCTTTGACCTTTAAGTCCTTTTGGAGATTGATTTCCGCAAGTGTTAATCCATAAGGAATTGGTTTCTCTTTATTCTTTAAGTTCTTTTACCCTTTGATTGAAAGCAAGTCTTATTCCTTAAGGAATTGGTTTCTCTTTGACCTTTAAGTTCTTTTGTAGGTTCATTGGAAACGAGTCTTATTCCTGTTGGAATTGGTTTCTCTTTGACCTTTAAGTTCTTTTGGACATTGATTGGAAGCAAGTCTTAATCCATAAGGAATTGGTTTCTCTTCGTTCTTCAAGTTCTTTTGGTCATTGATTGAAAGCAAGTCTTATTCCTTAAGGAATTGGTTTCTCTTTGACCTTTAAGTTCTTTTGGAGATTGATTGGAAGTAAGTCTTAATCCATAAGGAATTGGTTTCTCCTTGTTCTTTAAGTTCTTTTAGCCATTGATTGAAAGCAAGTCTTATTCCTTAAGGAATTGGTTTCTCTTTGACCTTTAAGTTCTTTTGGAGATTGATTGGAAGCGAGTCTTAATCCTTAGGGAATTAGTTTCCCTTTATTCTTTAAGTTCTTTTAGCCACTGATTGAAAGCAAATCTTATCCCTTAACGAATTGGTTTCTCTTTGACCTTTAAGTTCTTTTGGAGATTGACTGGAAGGGAGTCTTAATCCCTAAGGAATTTGTTTCTCTTTATTGTTTAAGTTCTTTTAGCCATTGATTGAATGCAAGTCTTACTCTATATGGAATTGGTTTCTCTTTGACCTTCAAGTTAATTTGGAGATTGATTGGAAGCAAGTCTTATTACTTAAGGAATTGGTTTCTCTTTGACCTTCAAGTTCTTTTGGAGATTGATTGGAAGCAAGTCTTAACCCTTAAGGAATTGGTTTCTCTTTATTCTTTAAGTCCTTTTAGCCATTGATTGGAAGCAAGTCTTAATCCATAAGGAATTGGCTTTTCTTTATTCTTTAAGCTCTTTTAGCCATTGATTGAAAGCAAGTCTTATTCCTTAAGGAATTGGTTTCGCTTTATTCTTTAAGTTCTTTCACCCTTTGATTGAAAGCAAGTCTTATTCCTTAAGGAATTGGTTTCGCTTTATTCTTTAAGTTCTTTCACCCTTTGATTGAAAGCAAGTCTTATTCCTTAAGGAATTGGTTTCTCTTTATTCTTTAAGTTCTTTTAGCCATTGATTGAAAGCAAGTCTTCTTCCTGTTGGAATTGGTTTCTCTTTGACCTTTAAGTGCTTTTGGAGATTGATTGGAAGTAAGTCTTAATCCATAAGGAATTGGTTTCCCTTTATTCTTTAAGTTCTTTTAATGCATTAATTGAAAGCATGTCTTATCCCTTAAGGAATTGGTTTCTCTTTGACCTTTAAGTTCTTTTGGAGATTGATTGGAAGCAAGTCTTAATCCATAAGGAATTGGTTTCTCTTTATTCTTTAAGTTCTTTTAGCCATTGATTGAAAGCAAGTCTTATCCCTTAAGGAATTGGTTTCTCTTTGACCTTTAAGTTCTTTTGGAGATTGATTGGAAGCAAGTCTTAATCCATAAGGAATTGGTTTCTCTTTGTTGTTTAAGTTCTTTTAGCCATTGATTGATTGCAAGTCTTGTTCCTTAAGGAATTGGTTTCGCTTTGACCTTTAAGTTCTTTGGAGATTGACTTGAGTCTTAATCCTTAAGGAATTGGTTTCTCTTTATTCCTTAAGTTCTTTTGGCCATTGATTGAATGCAAGTCTTACTCTATATGGAATTGGTTTCTCTTCGTTGTTCAAGTTCTTTTGGCCATTGATTGAAAGCAAGTCTTATTCCTTAAGGAATTGGTTTCTCTTTGACCTTTAAGTTCTTTTGGAGATTGATTGGAAGCAAGTCTTAATCCATAAGGAATTGGTTTCTCTTCGTTCTTCAAGTTCTTTTGGTCATTGATTGAAAGCAAGTCTTATTCCTGTTGGAATTGGTTTCTCTTTGACCTTTAAGTTCTTTTGGACATTGATTGGAAGTAGGTCTTAATCCATAAGGAATTGGTTTCTCCTTGTTCTTTATGTTCTTTTAGCCATTGATTGAAAGCAAGTCTTATTCCTTAAGGAATTGGTTTCTCTTTGACCTTTAAGTTCTTTTGGAGATTGATTGGAAGCGAGTCTTAATCCTTAAGGAATTGGTTTCCCTTTATTCTTTAAGTTCTTTTAGCCACTGATTAAAAGCATGTCTTATCCCTTAAGGAATTGGTTTCTCTTTGACCTTTAAGTTCTTTTGGAGATTGATTGGAAGGGAGTCTTAATCCTTAAGGAATTGGTTTCTCTTTATTCTTTAAGTTCTTTTAGCCATTGATTGAATGCAAGTCTTACTCTATATGGAATTGGTTTCTCTTCGTTGTTCAAGTTCTTTTGGCCATTGATTGAAAGCAAGTCTTATTCCTTAAGGAATTGGTTTCTCTTTGACCTTTAAGTTCTTTTGGAGGTTGATTGAAAGCAAGTCTTATTCCTGTTGGAATTGGTTTCTCTTTGACCTTTAAGTTCTTTTGGACATTGATTGGAAGCAAGTCTTAATCCATAAAGAATTGGTTTCTCTTCGTTCTTCATGTTCTTTTGGTCATTGATTGAAAGCAAGTCTTATTCCTTAAGGAATTGGTTTCTCTTTGACCTTTAAGTTCTTTTGGAGATTGATTGGAAGTAAGTCTTAATCCATAAGGACTTGGTTTCTCCTTGTTCTTTAAGTTCTTTTAGCCATTGATTGAAAGCAAGTCTTATTCCTTAAGGAATTGGTTTCTCTTTGACCTTTAAGTTCTTTTGGAGATTGATTGGAAGCGAGTCTTAATCCTTAGGGAATTGGTTTCCCTTTATTCTTTAAGTTCTTTTAGCCACTGATTGAAAGCAAATCTTATCCCTTAACGAATTGGTTTCTCTTTGACCTTTAAGTTCTTTTGGAGATTGACTGGAAGGGAGTCTTAATCCCTAAGGAATTTGTTTCTCTTTATTGTTTAAGTTCTTTTAGCCATTGATTGAATGCAAGTCTTACTCTATATGGAATTGGTTTCTCTTCGTTGTTCAAGTTCTTTTGGCCATTGATTGAAAGCAAGTCTTATTCCTTAAGGAATTGGTTTCTCTTTGACCTTCAAGTTCTTTTGGAGATTGATTGGAAGCAAGTCTTAACCCTTAATGAATTGGTTTCTCTTTATTCTTTAAGTCCTTTTAGCCATTGATTGGAAGCAAGTCTTAATCCATAAGGAATTGGTTTTTATTCTTTAAGCTCTTTTTTAGCCATTGAAAGCAAGTCTTATTCCTTAAGGAATTGGTTTCGCTTTATTCTTTAAGTTCTTTCACCCTTTGATTGAAAGCAAGTCTTATTCCTTAAGGAATTGGTTTCTCTTTGACCTTTAAGTTCTTTTGGAGATTGATTGGAAGTTAGTCTTAATCCATAAGGACTTGGTTTCTCCTTGTTCTTTAAGTTCTTTTAGCCATTGATTGAAAGCAAGTCTTATTCCTTAAGGAATTGGTTTCTCTTTGACCTTTAAGTTCTTTTGGAGATTGATTGGAAGCGAGTCTTAATCCTTAGGGAATTGGTTTCCCTTTATTCTTTAAGTTCTTTTAGCCACTGATTGAAAGCAAATCTTATCCCTTAACGAATTGGTTTCTCTTTGACCTTTAAGTTCTTTTGGAGATTGACTGGAAGGGAGTCTTAATCCCTAAGGAATTTGTTTCTCTTTATTGTTTAAGTTCTTTTAGCCATTGATTGAATGCAAGTCTTACTCTATATGGAATTGGTTTCTCTTCGTTGTTCAAGTTCTTTTGGCCATTGATTGAAAGCAAGTCTTATTCCTTAAGGAATTGGTTTCTCTTTGACCTTCAAGTTCTTTTGGAGATTGATTGGAAGCAAGTCTTAACCCTTAATGAATTGGTTTCTCTTTATTCTTTAAGTCCTTTTAGCCATTGATTGGAAGCAAGTCTTAATCCATAAGGAATTGGCTTTTCTTTATTCTTTAAGCTCTTTTAGCCATTGATTGAAAGCAAGTCTTATTCCTTAAGGAATTGGTTTCGCTTTATTCTTTAAGTTCTTTCACCCTTTGATTGAAAGCAAGTCTTATTCCTTAAGGAATTGGTTTCTCTTTGACCTTCAAGTTCTTTTGGAGATTGATTGGAAGCAAGTCTTAACCCTTAAGGAATTGGTTTCTCTTTATTCTTTAAGTCCTTTTAGCCATTGATTGGAAGCAAGTCTTAATCCATAAGGAATTGGTTTTTCTTTATTCTTTAAGTTCTTTTAGTCATTGATTGAAAGCAAGTCTTATTCCTTAAGGAATTGGTTTCTCTATGACTTTAAGTTCTTTTAGAGATTGATTGGAAGCAAGTCTTAATCCATAAGGAATTGGTTTCGCTTTGTTCTTTAAGTTCTTTTAGCCATTGATTGAAAGCAAGTCTTATTCCTTAAGGAATTGGTTTTTCTTGGACCTTTAAGTTCTTTTGGAGATTGATTGGAAGCAAGTCTTAATCCATAAGGAATTGGTGTCTCTTTGTTCTTTAAGTTCTTTGAGCCATTGATTGAATGCAAGTCTTATTCCTATTGGAATTGGTTTCTCTTTGACCTTTAAGTTCTTTTGGAGATTGATTGGAAGCAAGTCTTAATACATAAGGAATTGGTTTCTCTTCGTTCTTCATGTTCTTTTGGTCATTGATTGAAAGCAAGTCTTATTCCTTAAGGAATTGGTTTCTCTTTGACCTTTAAGTCCTTTTGGAGATTGATTTCCGCAAGTGTTAATTCATAAGGAATTGGTTTCTCTTTATTCTTTAAGTTCTTTTACCCTTTGATTGAAAGCAAGTCTTATTCCTTAAGGAATTGGTTTCTCTTTGACCTTTAAGTTCTTTTGGAGGTTGATTGAAAGCAAGTCTTATTCCTGTTGGAATTGGTTTCTCTTTGACCTTTAAGTTCTTTTGGACATTGATTGGAAGCAAGTCTTAATCCATAAAGAATTGGTTTCTCTTCGTTCTTCATGATCTTTTGGTCATTGATTGAAAGCAAGTCTTATTCCTTAAGGAATTGGTTTCTCTTTGACCTTTAAGTTCTTTTGGAGATTGATTGGAAGTAAGTCTTAATCCATAAGGACTTGGTTTCTCCTTGTTCTTTAAGTTCTTTTAGCCATTGATTGAAAGCAAGTCTTATTCCTTAAGGAATTGGTTTCTCTTTGACCATTAAGTTCTTTTGGAGATTGATTGGAAGCGAGTCTTAATCCTTAGGGAATTAGTTTCCCTTTATTCTTTAAGTTCTTTTAGCCACTGATTGAAAGGAAATCTTATCCCTTAACGAATTGGTTTCTCTTTGACCTTTAAGTTCTTTTGGAGATTGACTGGAAGGGAGTCTTAATCCTTAAGGAATTGGTTTCTCTTTATTCCTTAAGTTCTTTTGGCCATTGATTGAATGCAAGTCTTACTCTATATGGAATTGGTTTCTCTTCGTTGTTCAAGTTCTTTTGGCCATTGATTGAAAGCAAGTCTTATTCCTTAAGGAATTGGTTTCTCTTTGACCTTCAAGTTCTTTTGGAGATTGATTGGAAGCAAGTCTTAACCCTTAAGGAATTGGTTTCTCTTTATTCTTTAAGTCCTTTTAGCCATTGATTGGAAGCAAGTCTTAATCCATAAGGAATTGGCTTTTCTTTATTCTTTAAGCTCTTTTAGCCATTGATTGAAAGCAAGTCTTATTCCTTAAGGAATTGGTTTCGCTTTATTCTTTAAGTTCTTTCACCCTTTGATTGAAAGCAAGTCTTATTCCTTAAGGAATTGGTTTCGCTTTATTCTTTAAGTTCTTTCACCCTTTGATTGAAAGCAAGTCTTATTCCTTAAGGAATTGGTTTCGCTTTATTCTTTAAGTTCTTTCACCCTTTGATTGAAAGCAAGTCTTATTCCTTAAGGAATTGGTTTCTCTTTATTCTTTAAGTTCTTTTAGCCATTGATTGAAAGCAAGTCTTCTTCCTGTTGGAATTGGTTTCTCTTTGACCTTTAAGTGCTTTTGGAGATTGATTGGAAGTAAGTCTTAATCCATAAGGAATTGGTTTCCCTTTATTCTTTAAGTTCTTTTGGCCATTAATTGAAAGCATGTCTTATCCCTTAAGGAATTGGTTTCTCTTTGACCTTTAAGTTCTTTTGGAGATTGATTGGAACCAAGTCTTAATCCATAAGGAATTGGTTTCCCTTTATTCTTTAAGTTCTTTTAGCCACTGATTGAAAGCAAGTCTTATCCCTTAAGGAATTGGTTTCTCTTTGACCTTTAAGTTCTTTTGGAGATTGATTGGAAGCAAGTCTTAATCCATAAGGAATTGGTTTCTCTTTGTTGTTTAAGTTCTTTTAGCCATTGATTGATTGCAAGTCTTGTTCCTTAAGGAATTGGTTTCGCTTTGACCTTTAAGTTCTTTTGGAGATTGACTTGAAGGGAGTCTTAATCCTTAAGGAATTGGTTTCTCTTTATTCCTTAAGTTCTTTTAGCCATTGATTGAATGCAAGTCTTACTCTATATGGAATTGGTTTCTCTTCGTTGTTCAAGTTCTTTTGGCCATTGATTGAAAGCAAGTCTTATTCCTTAAGGAATTGGTTTCTCTTTGACCTTTAAGTTCTTTTGGAGACTGATTGGAAGCAAGTCTTAATCCATAAGGAATTGGTTTCTCTTCGTTCTTCAAGTTCTTTTGGTCATTGATTGAAAGCAAGTCTTATTCCTGTTGGAATTGGTTTCTCTTTGACCTTTAAGTTCTTTTGGACATTGATTGGAAGTAGGTCTTAATCCATAAGGAATTGGTTTCTCCTTGTTCTTTATGTTCTTTTAGCCATTGATTGAAAGCAAGTCTTATTCCTTAAGGAATTGGTTTCTCTTTGACCTTTAAGTTCTTTTGGAGATTGATTGGAAGCGAGTCTTAATCCTTAAGGAATTGGTTTCCCTTTATTCTTTAAGTTCTTTTAGCCACTGATTAAAAGCATGTCTTATCCCTTAAGGAATTGGTTTCTCTTTGACCTTTAAGTTCTTTTGGAGATTGGCTGGAAGGGAGTCTTAATCCTTAAGGAATTGGTTTCTCTTTTTTCCTTAAGTTCTTTTAGCCATTGATTGAATGCAAGTCTTACTCTATATGGAATTGGTTTCTCTTCGTTGTTCAAGTTCTTTTGGCCATTGATTGAAAGCAAGTCTTATTCCTTAAGGAATTGGTTTCTCTTTGACCTTTAATTTCTTTTGGAGATTGATTGAAAGCAAGTCTTAATCCATAAGGAATTGGTTTCTCTTCGTTCTTCAAGTTCTTTTGGTCATTGATTGAAAGCAAGTCTTATTCCTGTTGGAATTGGTTTCTCTTTGACCTTTAAGTTCTATTGGACATTGATTGGAAGTAGGTCTTAATCCATAAGGTATTGGTTTCTCCTTGTTCTTTAAGTTCTTTTAGCCATTGATTGAAAGCAAGTCTTATTCCTTAAGGAATTGGTTTCTCTTTGTCCTTTAAGTTCTTTTGGAGATTGATTGGAAGCGAGTCTTAATCCTTAAGGAATTGGTTTCCCTTTATTCTTTAAGTTCTTTTAGCCACTGATTGAAAGCAAGTCTTATCCCTAAAGGAATTGGTTTCTCTTTGACCTTTAAGTTCTTTTGGAGATTGACTGGAAGGGAGTCTTAATCCTTAAGGAATTGGTTTCTCTTTATTCTTTAAGTTCTTTTAGCCAATGATTGAATGCAAGTCTTACTCTATATGGAATTGGTTTCTGTTCGTTGTTCAAGTTCTTTTGGCCATTGATTGAAAGCAAGTTTTATTCCTTAAGGAATTGGTTTCTCTTTGACCTTTAAGTTCTTTTGGAGATTGAATGGAAGCAAGTCTTAATCCATGAGGAATTGGTTTCTCTTTGACCTTCAAGTTCTTTTGGAGATTGATTGGAAGCAAGTCTTAACCCTTAAGGAATTGGTTTCTCTTTATTCTTTAAGTCCTTTTAGCCATTGATTGGAAGCAAGTCTTAATCCATAAGGAATTGGTTTTTCTTTATTCTTTAAGTTCTTTTAGCCATTGACTGAAAGCAAGTCTTATTCCTTAAGGAATTGGTTTCTCTATGACTTTAAGTTCTTTTGGAGATTGATTAGAAGCAAGTCTTAATCCATAAGGAATTGGTTTCGCTTTGTTCTTTAAGTTCTTTTAGCCATTGATTGAAAGCAAGTCTTATTCCTTAAGGAATTGGTTTTTCTTTGACCTTTAAGTTCTTTTGGAGATTGATTGGAAGCAAATGTTAATTCATAAGGAATTGGTTTCTCTTTATTCTTTAAGTTCTTTTACCCTTTGATTGAAAGCAAGTCTTATTCCTTAAGGAATCGGTTTCTCTTTGACATTTAAGTTCTTTTGGAGGTTGATTGAAAGCAAGTCTTATTCCTGTTGGAATTGGTTTCTCTTTGACCTTTAAGTTCTTTTGGACATTGATTGGAAGCAAGTCTTAATCCATAAGGAATTGGTTTCTCTTTGTTTTTTAAGTTCTTTTGGGCATTGATTGGAAGCAAGTCTTAATCCTTAAGGAATTGGTTTCTCTTTATTCTTTAAGTTCTTTTAGCCATTGATTGAAAGCAAGTCTTATTCCTTAAGGAATTGGTTTCTCTTTGTTCTTTAAGTTCTTTTAGCCATTGATTGAAAGCAAGTCTTATTCCTTAAGGAATTGGTTTCTCTTTGACTTTAAGTTCTTTGGGAGATTGATTGGAAGGAAGTCATAATCCTTAAGGAATTGATTTCACTTCGTTCTTCAAGTTCTTTTGGCCATTGATTGAAAGCAAGTCTTATTCCTTAAGGAATTGGTTTCTCTTTGACCTTTAAGTTCTTTTGGAGATTGATTGGAAGCGAGTCTTAATCCTTAAGGAATTGGTTTCTCTTTATTCTTTAAGTTCCTTTTAGCCATTGATTGAAAGCAATTCTTATTCCTTAAGCAATTGGTTTCTCTTTGACCTTTAAGTTCTTGTGGAGATTGATTGGAAGCAAGTCTTAATCCATAAGGAATTGGTTTCTCTTTGACCTTTAAGTTCTTTTGGAGCCATTGATTGAAAGCAAGTCTTATTCCTTAAGGAATTGGTTTCTCTTTGACCTTTAAGTTCTTTTAGCCATTGATTGAAAGCAAGTCTTATTCCTTAAGGAATTGGTTTCTCTTTGTTCTTTAAGTTATTTTAGCCATTGATTGAAAGCAAGTCTTATTCCTTAAGGAATTGGTTTCCCTTTATTCTTTAAGTTCTTTTGGAGATTGATTGGAAGCGAGTCTTAATCCTTAAGGGATTGGTTTCTCTTTATTCTTTAAGTTCTTTTGGAGCCATTGATTGGAAAGCAAGTCTTATTCCTTAAGGAATTGGTTTCTCTTTGGTCTTTAAGTTCTTTTAGCCATTGATTGAAAGCAAGTCTTATTCCTTAAGGAATTGGTGTCGCCTTGACTTTAAGTTCTTTTGGCCATTGATTGAATGCAAGTCTTACTCTATATGGAATTGGTTTCCCTTTATTCCTTATGTTCATTTGGCCATTGATTGAAAGCAAGTATTATTCCTTAAGGAATTGGTTTCTCTTTGACCTTTAAGTTCTTTTGGAGATTGATTGGGAGCATCTCTTAATCCTTAAGGAATTGGTTTCTCTTTATTCTTTAAGTTCTTTTAGCCATTGATTGAAAGCAAGTCTTATTCCTTAAGGAATTGGTTTCTCTTTGACCTTTAAGTTCTTTTGGAGATTGATTGGAAGCAAGTCTTAATCCTTAAGGAATTGGTTTCTCTTTATTCTTTAACTTCTTTGGGCCATTGATAGAAAGCAAGTCTTATTCCTTAAGGAATTGGTTTCTCTTTGCTCTTTAAGTTCTTTTGGAGATTGATTTAAAGCAAGTCTTAATCCATAAGGAATTGGTTTCTCTTTGTTCTTTAACTTCTTTTCGCCATTGATTGAAAGCAAGTCTTATTCCTTAAGGAATTGGTTTCTCTTTGACCTTTAAGCTCTTTTCGCCATTGATTGATTGCAGTCTTAATCCTTAAGGAATTGGTTTCTCTTTATTCTTTAAGTTCTTTTTTGTGCCATTGATTGAAGCAAGTCTTATTCCTTAAGGAATTGGTTTCTCTTTGATTCTTTAAGTTCTTTTAGATTGATTGGAAGCAGTCTTAATCCTTAAGGAATTGGTTTCTCTTTATTCTTTAAGTTCTTTTAGCCATTGATTGAAAGCAAGTCTTATTCCTTAAGGAATTGGTTTCTCTTTGACCTTTAAGTTCTTTTGGAGATTGATTGGAAAAGTCTTAATCCTTAAGGAATTGGTTCCAGTTTGTTCTTTAAGTTCTTTTGGCCATTGATTGAAGGCAAGTCTTATTCCTTAAAGAAATTGGTTTCTCTTTGACCTTTAAGTTCCTTTGGTGATTGATTGGAAGCAAGTCTTATTCCTTAAGGAATTGGTTTCTCTTTGACCTTTAAGTTCTTTTGGAGATTGATTGGAAGCAAGTCTTAATTCTTAAGGAATTGGTTTCTCTTTGACCTTCAAGTTGATTTTTAAGTGTTAATTCATTGATTGAAAGCAAGTCTTATTCCTGAGAATTGGTTTCTCTTTGGTTTCTTGACCTTCAAGTTCTTTTGGAGATTGATTGAAAGCAAGTCTTGTCCTTAAGGAATTGGTTTCTCTTTGACCTTTAAGTTCTTTTTGGCCATTGATTGGGAAGCAAGTCTTAATCCATAAGGAATTGGGTTCTCTTTATTCTTTAAGTGCTTTTAGCCATTGATTGAAAGCAAGTGCTTATTCCTTAAAGGGTGGTTTCTCTTTATTCTTTAAGTTCTTTTGCATATTGATTGGAAGCATGTCTTAATCCATAAGGAATTGGTTTCTCTTTATTCTTTAAGTTCTTTTTGCCATTGATTGAAAGCAAGTCTTATTCCTTAAGGAATTGGTTTCTCTTTGACCTTTAAGTTCTTTTGGAGATTGATTGGAAGCGAGTCTTAATCCTTAAGGAATTGGTTTCTCTTTATTCTTTAAGTTCTTCTAGCCATTGATTGAAAGCAAGTCTTATTCCTTAAGGAATTGGTTTCTCTTTGACCTTTAAGTTCTTTTGGAGATTGATTGGAAGCAAGTCTTAATCCTTAAGGAATTGGTTTCTCTTTATTCTTTAAGTTCTTTTACCATTGATTGAAAGCAAGTCTTATTCCTTAAGGAATTGGTTTCTCTTTGACCTTTAAGTTCTTTTGGAGATTGATTGGAAGCAAGTCTTAATCCATAAGGAATTGGTTTCTCTTCGTTCTTTAAGTTCTTTTAGCCATTGATTGAAAGCAAGTCTTATTCCTTAAGGAATTGGTTTCTCTTTGACCTTTAAGTTCTTTTGGAGATTGATTGGAAGCGAGTCTTAATCCTTAAGGAATTGGTTTCTCTTTGTTCTTTAAGTTCTTTTAGCCATTGATTGAAAGCAAGTCTTATTCCTTAAGGAATTGGTTTCTCTTTGACCTTTAAGTTCTTTTGGAGATTGATTCGAAGGGAGTCTTAATCCTTAAGGAATTGCTTTCTCTTTATTCTTCAAGTTCTTTTAGCCATTGATTGAAAGCAAGTCTTATTCCTTATGGAATTGGTTTCTCTTTTGACCTTTAAGCTTTTTTGGAGATTGATTGGAAGTAAGTCTTAATCCATAAGGAATTGGTTTCTCTTTATTCTTTAAGTTCTTTTGGCCCATTGATTGAAAGCAAGTCTTATTCCTTAAGGAATTGGTTTCGCTTTGTTCTTTAAGTTCTTTTAGCCACTGATTGAAAGCAAGTCTTATTCCTTAAGGAATTGGTTTCTCTTTGACCTTTAAGTCATTTTGGAGATTGATTGAAACCAAGTCTTATTCCTTAAGGAATTGGTTTCTCTTTGACCTTTAAGTTACTTTGGTGATTGATTGGAAGCAAGTCTTAAAGAATTGGTTTCTCTTTGACCTTTAAGTTCATTTGGAGATTGATTGGAAGCAAGTCTTAATCCATAAGGAATTGGTTTCTCCTTGTTCTTTAAGTTCTTTTAGCCATTGATTGAAAGCAAGTCTTATTCCTTAAGGAATTGGTTTCTCTTTGACCTTTAAGTTCTTTTGGAGATTGATTGGAAGCAAGTCTTAATCCATAAGGAATTGGTTTCTCTTTATTCTTTAATTTCTTTTAGCCATTGATTGAAAGCAAGTCTTATTCCTTAAGGAATTGGTTTCTCTTTGACTTTAAGTTCTTTTGGAGATTGATTGGAAGCAAGTCTTAATCCATAAGGAATTGGTTTCTCTTTGTTCTTTAAGTTCTTTGAGCCATTGATTGATTGCAAGTCTTATTCCTTAAGGAATTGGTTTCTCTTTGACCTTTAAGTTCTTTTGGAGATTGATTGGAAGCAAGTCTTAATCCATAAGTAATTGGTTTCTCTTTGTTCTTTAAGTTATTTTAGCCATTGATTGAAACCAAGTGTTATTCCTTAAGGAATTGGTTTCTCTTTGACCTTCAAGTTCTTTTGGAGATTGATTGAAAGCAAGTCTTAATCCATAAGGAATTGGTTTCTCTTCATTATTTAAGTCCTTTTAGCCGTTGGTTGGAAGCAAGTCTTAATCCATAAGGAATTGGTTTCTCTTTGTTCTTTAAGTTCTTTTGGAGATTGATTGGAAACGAGTCTTAATCCATAAGGAATTGGTTTCTCTTTGTCCCTTAAGTTCTTTTAGCCATTGATTGAAAGCAAGTCTTATTCCTTAAGGAATTGGTTTCTCTTTGACCTTTAAGTTCTTTTGGAGATTGATTGGAAGCAAGTCTTAATCCATAAGGAATTGGTTTCTCTTCGTTCGTCAAGTTCTTTTGGTCATTGATTGAAAGCAAGTCTTATTCCTTAAGGAATTGGTTTCTCTTTGATTCTTCAAGTTCTTTCACCCATTGATTGAAAGCAAGTCTTATTCCTTAAGGAATTGGTTTCTCTTTGACCTTTAAGTTCTTTTAGCCATTGATTGAAGCAAGTCTTATTCCTTAAGGAATTGGTTTCTCTTTTCTTTAAGTTCTTTTAGCCATTGATTGAAAGCAAGTCTTATCCTTAGGGAATTGGTTTCTCTTTGACCTTTAAGTTCTTTTGGAGATTGATTGGAAGCAAAAGTCTTAATCCATTAAGGAATTGGTTTCTCTTTATTCTTTAAGTTCTTTTTGGCCACTTTGATTGAAAGCGATATGTCTCTTATTCCTTAATGAATTGGTTTCTCTTTGACCTTTAAAGTTCTTTTTGGAGATTACGATTAGGCAAGTCTTAATCCTTAAGGAATTGGTTTCTCTATTGACCTTCCTTAAGTTTCTTTTTGGAGCCATTCGATTGAGAAAGCAAGTCTTTATTCCTTAAGGAATTGGGTTTTCTCTTTGATCCTCCTTAAGTTCTTTTTGGAGATCTCGATTGGAATGCAAGTCTAAATCCATAGGAATTGGTTTTCTCATTGTTGTTTAAGTTCTTTTTAGCCATTGGTGATTGATTGAAGCAAGTCTTGTTCCTTAAGGAATTGGTTTCTCTTTGACCTTTAAGTTCTTTGGAGATTGACTTGGAAGCAAGTCTTAATCCTTGCAGAATTGGTTTTCTCTTTGTTCTTTAAGTTTCTTTTAGCCTAATATTGATTGAAAACAAGTCTTACTTATATGGAATTGGTTTTCTCGTTGTCTGCTCTTTGGCCACGATTGAAAGTCTTATTCCTTAAGGAATTGGTTTCTCTTTGACCTTTTTAAGTTCTTTTGGAAAGAGATTGATTGGAAGCAAGTCTTAATCCATAAGTGGAATTGGTTTCTCTTCTGTTCTTTAAGTTCTTTTGGCCATTGATTATTGAATGCAAGTCTTATTCCTTAAGTGGAATTTGGCTTTTCTCTTTGACCTTTAAGTTCTTTTTTGGAGATTGATTGGAAGCAAGGGTCTTAATCATCTTAAGGAATTGGTTTCTCTTTTCTTGTTCTTTAAGTTCTTTTAGCCATTGTGATTGAAGCAAGTCTCTTATTCCTTAAGGAATTGGTTTCTCTTTGACCTTTAAGCCTCTTCTTTTGGAGACTGATTGATTGAAGCGAGTCTTAATCCTTAAGGAATTGGTTTCTCTTTATTCTTTAAGATTCTTTTAGCCAACTTTGATTGAAAGCCAGTCTTATCTCCTTTAAGGAATTGGTTTCTCTCTGACCTTTAAGTTCTTTTGGAGATTGATTGGAAGCAAGTCTTAATCCATAAGGAATTGATTGCCCTTTGTTCTTTAAGTTCTTTCAGCCATTGATTGAATGCAAGCCTTATTCCTTAAGGAATTGGTTTCTCTTTGACCTTTAAGTTCTTTTGGAGATTGATTGGAAGCAAGTCTTGATTCCTTCAAGGTATTAGAGGTTTAAAGCTCTTTATTCTTTTCAAGTTCTTTTGGAGCTCATTGATTGAAAGCAAGTCCTTATTGTACATGGTAATTGGTTTCTCTTCGTTGTTCTAAGTTCTTTTGGCCATTGATTTGAAAGCAAGTCTTATTCCTGTAAGAATTATGGTTTCTCTTTGACCTTTAAGTTCTCTTTGGAGATTGATTGGAAGACAAGTCTTAATCCTTAAGGAATTGGTTTCTCTTTGACCTTCTCAAGTTCTTTTGGAGATTGATTGGAAGCAAGTCTTAACCCTTAAGGAATTGGTTTCTCTTTATTCTGTTAAGTTCTTTTGAGCCATTGATTGGAAAGCAAGTCTTATTCCTTAAGGAATTGGTTTTTATCTTTGATTCCTTTAAGTTCTCTTTATCATTGATTGAAAGCAAGTCTTAATCCTTAAGGAATTGGTTTCTCTTTGATTCTTTAAGTTCTTTGCTAGCCATTGATTGGAAAACAAGTCTTAATCCTGGGGAATTGGTTTCTCTTTGTTCTTTAAGTTCTTATCATTGATTGAATCAAGTCTTATTCCTTAAAAAATTAGTTTCTCTTGACCTTTAAGTTCTTTGGAGATTGATTGTTAGAAGCAAGTCGCAATCCTTAAGGGTGGATCTTCTCTTTATTCTTTAAGTTCTTTTAGCCATTGATTGAAAGCAAGTCTTATTCCTTAAAGAATTGGTTTCTCTTTGACCTTTAAGTTCTTTTGGACATTGATTGGAAGCGAGTCTTGATCCTTAAGGAGTTGGTTTCTCTTTATTCTTTAAGTTCTTTTCGCCATTGATTGAAAGCAAGTCTTATTCCTTAAGGAATTGGTTTCTCTTTGACTTTAAGTTCTTTTGGAGATTGATTGGAAGCAAGTCTTAATCCATAAGGTATTGGCCTCACTTTGTTCTTTAAGTTCTTTTAGCCATTGATTGAAAGCAAGTCTTATTCCTTAAGCAATTGGTTTATACGATATTCTTTAAGTTCTTTTTGCCATTGATTGAATGCAAGTCTTATTCCTTAAGGAATTGGATTCTCTTTGACCTTTAAGTTCTTTTGGAGATTGATTGGAAGGGAGTCTTAATCCTTAAGGAATTGGTTTCTCTTTATTCCTCAAGTTCTTTTGGCCATCGTTTGAATGCAAGTCTTACTCTATATGGAATTGGTTTCTCTTTAGTCTTTAAGTTCAAGTTCTTTTGGCCATTGATTGAAAACAAGTCTTGATCTCATGAGGAATTGGTTTCTCTTTGACCTTTAAGTTCTTTTGGTGATTGATTGAGGTAAGTCTTAATCCGCCCGAATTGGTTTCTCTTTATTCTTTAAGTTCTTTTTAGCCGTTGATTTGGAAGCAAGAGTCTTAATCCGCAAAGGGAATTGGTTTCTCTTTGTTCTTTAAGTTCTTTTTGCCATTGATTGAATGCAAGTCTTATTCCTTAAGGAATTGGTTTCTCTTTGACCTTTAAGTTCTTTTGGAGATTGATTGGAAGCAAGTCTTAATCCTTAAGGAATTGGTTTCTCTTTATTCTTTAAGTTCATTTGGCCATTGATTGCAAGCAAGTCTTATTCCTTGGAAGGAATTGGTTTCTCTTTGACCTTTAAGTTCTTTTGGACATTGATTGGGCGAGTCTTGATCACCAAGGAATTGGTTTCTCTTTACTCTTTAAGTTGTCTTGGCCATTGATTGAAAGCCAGTCTTATACCTTAAAGAAATTGGTTTCTCTTTGACCTTTAAGCTCCGGAGATTGATTGGAAGCAAGTCTTAATCCATAAAGGAATTGCTTTCTCTTTGTTCTTTAAGTTCTTTTAGCCATTGATTGATTGCAAGCAAGTCTCATTATTCCTTAAGGAATTGGTTTCTCTTGGACCTTCCAGGTTCTTTTTTGGAGATTGATTGAAGCAAGTCTTAATCCTTAAGGAATTGGTTTCTCTTTGTTCTTTAAGTTCTTTTAGCAATTGATTTAAAGCAAGTCTTATCCACTTAAGGAGTTGGTTTGTCTTTGTGTCTTACAAGTCCCTTTGGAGATTGGTTGGGGAAGCAAGTCTTAGTCATAATGGAATTGGTTTATTTAGTTCCTCAAAGTTCTGCAGGCATTGATTGAAAGCAAGTCTTATTCCTTCAAGGGGTTGGTTTCTCTTTGACCATTAAGTTCTTTGGAGCCATTGATTAGAAAGCAGATCTTGTGCCTTAAGGAATTGGTTTCTCTTTGATATTTAAGTTCTTTTCTTGATTGATTGGAAATGCAAGTCTTAATCTTGCAGATTGGTTTCTCTTTATTCGTTAAGTTCTTTTAGCCATTGATTGAAAGCAAGTCTTATTCCTGAAGGAATTGGTTTCTCATTCTTTCTTTAAGTTCTTTTAGCCATTGATTGGAAGCAAGTCTTGTCGTTAAAGGAATTGTGGTTTCTCCTCTTTATTTCCTTTAAGTTCACTGGCCATTGATTGAATGCAAGTCTTACTCCTTACATGGAATTGGTTTCTCTTAGACCTTCAAGTTCTTTTATTGTATTGATTAAAATATACGTCTTATTCCATAAGGAATGGGTTTCTCTTTGACCTTTAAGACTATCTTTTGGAGATTGATTAGTGCAAGTCTTACTCTACCTTACAGGAATTGGTTTCTCTTGATTGACTTCAAGTTCTTTTGGCCCATTGATTGAAAGCAAGTCTTATTCCTTAAGGAATTGGTTTCTCTTTGACTTTAAGTTCTTTTGGAGATTGATTGAAGCAAGTCTTATTCCTTAAGGAATTGGTTTCTCTTTGATTCTTTAAGTTCTTTTGGAGATTGATTGAAGCAAGTCTTAATCCTTAAGGAATTGGTTTCTCTTTTCTTTAAGTTCTTTTAGCCATTGATTGAAGCAAGTCTTATTCCTTAAGGAATTGGTTTCTCTTTGATTCTTTAAGTTCTTTTAGCCATTGATTGAAAGCAAGTCTTATTCCTTAAGGAATTGGTTTCTCTTTGACTTTAAGTTCTTTTGGAGCCATTGATTGAAAGCAAGTCTTATTCCTTAAGGAATTGGTTTCTCTTTTTTAAGTTCTTTTGGAGATTGATTGAAAGCAAGTCTTATTCCTAAAGGAATTGGTTTCTCTTTGTTCTTTAAGTTCTTTTGGCCGTTCATTGAAAGCAAGTCTTATTGCTTGAGGAATTGGTTTATCTTTGACCTTTAAGTTCTTTTGGCCATTGATTGAAAGCAAGTCTTATTCCTTAAGTAAATGGTTTCTCTTTGACCTTTAAGTTCTTTTGGAGATTGATAGGAAGCAAGTCTTATTCCTTAAGGAATTGTTTTCTCTTTGGCCATTAAGTTCTTTTGGAGATTGATTGAAGGCAAGTCTTATTCCTTAAGGAATTGGTTTCTCTTTGACCTTTATGTTCTTTTGGAAATTGATTGGAAGCACGTCTTATTCCTTAAGGAATTGGTTTCTCTTTGACCTTTAAGTTCTTTTGGAGATTGATTGGAAGCAAGTCTTAATCCTTAAGGAATTGCTTTCTCTTTATTCTTTAAGTTCTTTTGAGATTGATTGAAAGCAAGTCTTATTCCTTAAGGAATTGGTTTCTCTTTATTATTTAAGTTCTTTTAGCCATTGACTGAAAGCAAGTCTTATTCCTTAAGGAATTGGTGTCGCTTTGACTTTAAGTTCTTTTGGAGATTGATTGGAAGCAAGTCTTAATCCTTAAGGAATTGGTTTCTTTTATTCTTTAACTTCTTTTCGCCATTGATTGGAAGCAAGTCTTATTCCTTAAGGAATTGGTTTCTCTTTGTTCTTTAAGTTCTTTTAGATTGATTGAAGCAAGTCTTATCCTTAAGGAATTGGTTTCTTTTATTCTTTAAGTTCTTTTAGCCACTGATTGAAAGCAAGTCTTATTTCTTAAGGAATTGGTTTCTCTTTGTTCTTTAAGTTCTTTTGGAGATTGATTGAAAGCAAGTCTTATTCCTTAAGGAACTGGTTGCTCTTATTCTTTAAGTTCTTTTGGAGATTGATTGAAGCAAGTCTTATTCCTTAAGGAATTGGTTTCTCTTTTGACTTTAAGTTCTTTTGGAGATTGATTGAAAGCAAGTCTTATTCCTTAAGGAATTGGTTTCTCTTTGATTCTTTAAGTTCTTTTAGCCATTGATTGAAGCAAGTCTTAATCCTTAAGGAATTGGTTTCTCTTTGATTCTTTAAGTTCTTTTGGCCATTGATTGAAGCAAGTCTTATTCCTTAAGGAATTGGTTTCTCTTTGATTCTTTAAGTTCTTTTGGAGATTGATTGAAGCAAGTCTTATTCCTTAAGGAATTGGTTTCTCTTTGATTCTTTAAGTTCTTTTAGCCATTGATTGAAGCAAGTCTTATTCCTTAAGGATTTGGTTTCTCTTTGTTCTTTAAGTTCTTCTGGCCATTGATTGAAAGCAAGTCTTAATCCTTAAGGAACTAGTTTCTTTTTGACCTTTAAGTTCTTTTGGATATTGATTGCAAGCAACTCTTAATCCCTAAGGAATTGATTTCTCTTTATTCTTTAAGTTCTTTTAGCCACTGATTGAAAGCAAGTCTTATTCGTTAAGGAATTGGTTTCTCTTTGACCTTTAAGTCATTTTGGAGATTGATTGAAACCAAGTCTTATTCCTTAAGGAATTGGTTTCTCTTTAGTCTTTAAATTCTTTTAGCCATTGATTGAAAGCAAGTCTTATTCCTTAAGGAATTGGTTTCTCTTTGACCTTTAAGCTCTTTTGGAGATTGATTGAATGCAAGTCTTAACCCTTAAGGAATTGCTTCTCTCTTTGACTTTAAGTTCTTTTAGCCATTGATTGAAAGCAAGTCTTATTCCTTAAGGAATTGGTTTCTCTTTGACCTTTAAGTTCTTTAGCCATTGATTGAAGCAAGTCTTATTCCTTAAGGAATTGGTTTCTCTTTGATTCTTTAAGTTCTTTTAGCCATTGATTGAAAGCAAGTCTTATTCCTTAAGGAATTGGTTTCTCTTTGACCTTTAAGTTCTTTTGGAGATTGATTGGAAGCAAGTCTTAATCCTTAGGGAATTGGTTTCTCTTTATTCTTTAAGTTCTTTTAGCCGTTGATTGAAAGCAAGTCTTATTCCTTAAAGAATTGGTTTCTCTTTGACCTTTAAGTTCTTTTGGAGATTGATTGGAAGCAAGTCTTAATCCATAAGGGATTCGTTTCTATTTGTTCTTTAAGTTCTTTAGCCATTGATTGAAAGCAAGTCATATTCCTCAAGGAATTGGTTTCTCTTTGTTCTTCAAGTTCTTTTGGAGATTGATTGAAGCAAGTCTTAATCCTTAAAGAATTGGTTTCCCTTATTCTTTAAGTTCTTTTAGCCATTGATTGAAAGCAAGTCTTATTCCTTAAGGAATTGGTTTCTCTTTGACCTTCAAGTTCTTTTGGGGATTGATTGGAAGCAAGTCTTAATCCTTAGGGAATTGGTTTCTCTTTATTCTTTAAGTTCTTTTAGCCATTGATTGAAAGCAAGTCTTGTTCCTTAAGGAATTGGTTTCTCTTTATTCTTTAAGTTCTTTTAGCCATTCTTTGAAAGCAAGTCTTATTCCTTAAGGAATTGATTTCTCTTTGACTTTAAGTTCTTTTAGAGATTGATTGGAAGCAAGTCTTAATCCTTAAGGA
>JAVHNO010000033.1:0-38087 GCA_031439595.1 Pterocarpus santalinus | reverse complement strand
TCCCTTAAAGCTTGGTCTTTCCTAAGTTCTTTTGGAGATTGATTGGAAGCGAGTCTTAATCCTTAAGGAATTGGTTTCTCTTTATTCTTTAAGTTCTTTTAGCCATTGATTGAAAGCAAGTCTTATTCCTTAAGGAATTGGTTTCTCTTTGACCTTTAAGTTCTTTTGGACATTGATTGGAAGCGAGTCTTAATCCATAAGGAATTGGTTGCCCTTTGTTCTTTAAGTTCTTTGAGCCATTGATTGAATGCAAGCCTTATTCCTTAAGGAATTGGTTTCTCTTTGACCTTTAAGTTCTTTTGGAGATTGATTGGAAGCAAGTCTTAAGTAATTGGTTTCTCTTTGTTCTTTAAGTTCTTTGAGCCATTGATTGAAAGCAAGTCTTATTCCTAAAAGAAATTGGTTTCTCTTTGAGCCTTAAGTTCTTTTGGAGATTGATTGGAAGCAAGTCTTAATTGGTTTCTCTTTCTGTTTCTCTTTAAGTTCTTTTGGAGATTGATTGAAAGCAAGTCTTAATTCCTTAAGGAATTGGTTTCTCTTTATTCTTTAAGTTCTTTTGTAGATTGATTGGAAGCAAGTCTCAATCCTGAAGGAATTGGTTTCCCTTTATTCTTTAAGTTCTTTTAACCATTGATTGAAAGCAAGTCTTATTAAAGAAGAATTGGTTTGACCTTTAAGTTCTTTTGGAGATTGATTGGAAGCGAGTCTTAATCCTTAAGGAATTGGTTTCTCTTTATTCTTTAAGTTCTTTTAGCCATTGATTGAAAGCAAGTCTTATTCCTGAAGGAATTGGTTTCTCTTTGACCTTTAAGCTCTTTTGGAGATTGATTGGAAGCGAGTCTTAATCCTTAAGGAATTGGTTTCTCTTTATTCTTTAAGTTCTTTTAGCCATTGATTGAAAGCAAGTCTTATTCCTTAAGGAATTGGTTTCTCTTTGACCTTTAAGTTCTTTTGGAGATTGATTGGAAGTAAGTCTTAATCCATAAGGAATTGGTTTCTCTTTGTTCTTTAAGTTCTTTTAGCCATTGATTGAAAGCAAGTCTTATTCCTTAAGGAATTGGTTTCTCTTTGACCTTTATGTTCTTTTGGAGATTAATTGGAAGCGGGTCTTAATCCTTAAGGAATTGGTTTCCCTTTATTCTTTAAGTTCTTTTAGCCATTGATTGAAAGCAAGTCTTATTCCTTAAGGAATTTGTTTCTCTTTGACTTTAAGTTCTTTTGGAGATTGATTGGAAGCAAGTCTTAATCCATAAGGAATTGGTTTCTCTTTGTTCTTTAAGTTCTTTTAGCCATTGATTGAAAGCAAGTCTTATTCCTTAAGGAATTGGTTTCTCTTTGACCTTTAAGTTCTTTTGGAGATTGATTGGAAGCAAGTCTTAATCCTTAAGGAATTGGTTTCTCTTTATTCTTTAAGTTCTTTTAGCCATTGATTGAAAGCAAGTCTTATTCCTGAAGGAATTGGTTTCTCTTTGACCTTGGAGCTCTTTTGTAGATTGATTGGAAGCAAGTCTCAATCCTGAAGGAATTGGTTTCCCTTTATTCTTTAAGTTCTTTTAGCCATTGATTGAAAGCAAGTCTTATTCCTTAAGGAATTGGTTTCTCTTTGACCTTTAAGTTCTTTTGGAGATTGATTGGAAGCAAGTCTTAATCCTTCAGGAATTGGTTTCTCTTTATTCTTTTAAGTTCTTTTAGCCATTGATTGAAAGCAAGTCTTATTCCTTAAGGAATTGGTTTCTCTTTGACCTTTAAGTTCTTTTGGAGATTGATTGGAAGCAAGTCTTAATCCTTAAGAGTTGGTTTCTTTCTCTTTGTTCTTTAAGTTCTTTTAGCCATTGATTGAAAGCAAGTCTTATTCCTGAAGGAATTGGTTTCTCTTTGACCTTTAAGTTCTTTTGGAGATTGATTGGAAGCAAGTCTTAATCCTTAAGGAATTGGTTTCTCTTTATTCTTTAAGTTCTTTTAGCCATTGATTGAAAGCAAGTCTTATTCCTTAAGGAATTGGTTTCTCTTTTAAGTTCTTTTGGAATTGATTAATTGGAGGCAAGTCTTAATCCATAAGGAATTGGTTCTTTGTTCTTTAAGTTCTTTTAGCCATTGATTGAAAGCAAGTCTTATTCCTTAAGGAATTGGTTTCTCTTTGACCTTTAAGTTCTTTTGGAGATTGATTGGAAGCAAGTCTTAATCCATAAGGAATTGGTTTCTCTTTGTTCTTTAAGTTCTTTTAGCCATTGATTGGAAGCAAGTCTTATTCCTTAAGGAATTGGTTTCTCTTTGACCTTTAAGTTCTTTTGGAGATTGATTGGAAGCGAGTCTTAATCCATAAGGAATTGGTTTCTCTTTATTCTTTAAGTTCTTTTAGCCATTGATTGAAAGCAAGTCTTATTCCTTAAGGAATTGGTTTCTCTTTGACCTTTAAGTTCTTTTGGAGATTGATTGGAAGCAAGTCTTAATCCTTAAGGAATTGGTTTCTCTTTATTCTTTAAGTTCTTTTAGCCATTGATTGAAAGCAAGTCTTATTCCTTAAGGAATTGGTTTCTCTTTGACCTTTAAGTTCTTTTCGAGATTGATTGGAAGCGAGTCTTAATCCTTAAGGAATTGGTTTCTCTTTATTCTTTAAGTTCTTTTAGCCATTGATTGAAAGCAAGTCTTATTCCGTAAGGAATCGGTTTCTCTTTGACCTTTAAGTTCTTTTGGAGATTGATTGGAAGCGAGTCTTAATCCTTAAGGAATTGGTTTCTCTTTATTCTTTAAGTTCTTTTAGCCATTGATTGAAAGCAAGTCTTATTCCTGAAGGAATTGGTTTCTCTTTGACCTTTGAGCTCTTTTGGAGATTGATTGGAAGCAAGTCTTAATCCTGAAGGAATTGGTTTCCCTTTATTCTTTATGTTCTTTTAGCCATTGATTGAAAGCAAGTCTTATTCCTTAAGGAATTGGTTTCTCTTTGACCTTTAAGTTCTTTTGGAGATTGATTGGAAGCAAGTCTTAATCCATAAGGAATTGGTTTCTCTTTGTTCTTTAAGTTCTTTTAGCCATTGATTGAAAGCAAGTCTTATTCCTTAAGGAATTGGTTTCTCTTTGACCTTTAAGTTCTTTTGGAGATTGATTGGAAGCAAGTCTTAATCCTTAAGGAATTGGTTTCTCTTTATTCTTTAAGTTCTTTTAGCCATTGATTGAAAGCAAGTCTTATTCCTTAAGGAATTTGTTTCTCTTTGACTTTAAGTTCTTTTGGAGATTGATTGGAAGCAAGTCTTAATCCATAAGGAATTGCTTTCTCTTTATTCTTTAAGTTCTTTTAGCCATTGATTGAAAGCAAGTCTTATTCCTTAAGGAATTGGTTTCTCTTTGACCTTTAAGTTCTTTTGGAGATTGATTGGAAGCGAGTCTTAATCCTTAAGGAATTGCTTTCTCTTTGTTCTTTAAGTTCTTTTAGCCATTGATTGAAAGCAAGTCTTATTCCTTAAGGAATTGGTTTCTCTTTGACCTTTAAGTTCTTTTGGAGATTGATTGGAAGCGAGTCTTAATCCTTAAGGAATTGGTTTCCCTTTATTCTTTAAGTTCTTTTAGCCATTGATTGAAAGCAAGTCTTATTCCTTAAGGAATTTGTTTCTCTTTGACCTTTAAGTTCTTTTGGAGATTGATTGGAAGCAAGTCTTAATCCATAAGGAATTGGTCTCGCTTTGTTCTTTAAGTTCTTATAGCCATTGATTGAAAGCAAGTCTTATTCCTTAAGGAATTGGTTTCTCTTTGACCTTTATGTTCTTTTGGAGATTAATTGGAAGCGGGTCTTAATCCTTAAGGAATTGGTTTCTCTTTATTCTTTAAGTTCTTTTAGCCATTGATTGAAAGCAAGTCTTATTCCTTAAGGAATTGGTTTCTCTTTGACCTTTAAGTTCTTTTGGAGATTAATTGGAAGCGAGTCTTAATCTTTAAGGAATTGGTTTCCCTTTATTCTTTAAGTTCTTTTAGCCATTGATTGAAAGCAAGTCTTATTCCTTAAGGAATTTGTTTCTCTTTGACTTTAAGTTCTTTTGGAGATTGATTGGAAGCAAGTCTTAATCCATAAGGAATTGGTCTCGCTTTGTTCTTTAAGTTCTTATAGCCATTGATTGAAAGCAAGTCTTATTCCTTAAGGAATTGGTTTCTCTTTGACCTTTATGTTCTTTTGGAGATTAATTGGAAGCGGGTCTTAATCCTTAAGGAATTGGTTTCTCTTTATTCTTTAAGTTCTTTTAGCCATTGATTGAAAGCAAGTCTTATTCCTTAAGGAATTGGTTTCTCTTTGACCTTTAAGTTCTTTTGGAGATTAATTGGAAGCGAGTCTTAATCCTTAAGGAATTGGTTTCCCTTTATTCTTTAAGTTCTTTTAGCCATTGATTGAAAGCAAGTCTTATTCCTTAAGGAATTGGTTTCTCTTTATTCCTTAAGTTCTTTTGGCCAATGATACAATGCAAGTCTTACAGTATATGGAATTGGTTTCTCTTCGTTGTTCAAGATCTTTTGTCCATTGATTGAAAGCAAGTCTTATTCCTTAAGGAATTTGTTTCTCTTTGACCTTTAAGTACTTTTGGAGATTGATTGGAAGCAAGTCTTAATCCATAAGGAATTGGTTTCTCTTTGTTCTTTAAGTTATTTTAGCCATTGACTGAAAGCAAGTCTTATTCCTTAAGGAATTGGTTTCTCCTTGACGTTCAAGTTCTTTTGGAGATTGATTGGAAGCAAGTCTTAACCCTTAAGGAATTGGTTTCTGTTTATTCTTTAAGTCCTTTTAGCCATTGATTGGAAGCAAGTCTTAATCCATAAGGAATTGGTTTCTCTTTGTTCTTTAAGTTCTTTTAGCCATTGATTGAATGCAAGTCTTATTCTTTAAGGAATTGGTTTCTCTTTGACCTTTAAGTTCATTTGGAGATTAATTGGAAGCAAGTGTTAATCCTTAAGGAATTAGTTTCTCTTTATTCTTTAAGTTCTTTTAGCCATTGATTGAAAGCAAGTCTTATTCCGTAAGAAATCGGTTTCTCTTTGACCTTTAAGTTCTTTTGGAGATTGATTGGAAGCGAGTCTTAATCCTTAAGGAATTGGTTTCTCTTTATTCTTTAAGTTCTTTTAGCCATTGATTGAAAGCAAGTCTTATTCCTGAAGGAATTGGTTCTCTTTGACCTTTGAGCTCTTTTGGAGACTGATTGGAAGTAAGTCTTAATCCATAAGTGATGTGATCAAGAAAGATAAAGTAGACTCAAGAAAGCAAAGGCGAGGAGGAGACCCTTTAGAAGGACTTGGTGGACCAATGACTAGATCCAAATCCAAGAGAGCTGAGGAGGCTTTGGGCCAAATGATTTCAAGTTTATTTGAGGCAAAGCCCATTCAAGAAGACAACGACTCAAGACTAGTCCATTGCGTTCATGTGGCTGAACTAGTTTAGTTATACCTTTGGGCTTGTTAATTTTAAGTTAGTAATAATGTAATTGGGCTTATAATTTCATATAGCCCATTACTTGTTTTTAGCTATTTAGCCTTTTACTCAGTTTTAATAAGTTTAGATTTTTAATCTTGGGCTAAGTGTTTCAGCCCATTTGCTAAACTTTAGTTTAGTTTATAAACCTTGTAGACACATTCTGAAGGGGATTCTTGGCAAATTGAAATCAGAATACTTTTAGTAAAAGTGTCTCTTTGGTTCTTGCTTGGAACCCTAGGTCTTATCAAGAGTTTCCAATTGCTCTTGTGGCGATCACCCTTGGCTTATCAATCATCCTTGATTGTGGCGCCCTCCAATCTCTTTCCATTCCTTGTCTCTTCCATTTTTTTGTGATTTTTATTTCTCCTTGATTGAATTACAACCACAATACACCAGAATTAGGGTTCATGGATAATGGATCATAACAATAAGGAATTGCTTTCTCTTTGTTCTTTAAGTTCTTTTAGCCATTAATTGAAAGCAAGTCTTATTCCTTAAGGAATTGGTTTCTCTTTGACCTTTAAGATCTTTTGGAGATTGATTGGAAGCAAGTCTTAATCCATAAGGAATTGGTTTCTATTTGTTCTTTAAGTTATTTTAGCCATTGATTGAAAGCAAGTCTTATTCCTTAAGGAATTGGTTTCTCTTTGACCTTCAAGTTCCTTTGGAGATTGATTGGAAGCAGGTCTTAACCCTTAAGGAATTGGTTTCTCCTTATTCTTTAAGTCCTTTTAGCCATTGATTGGAGGCAAGTCTTATTCCTTAAGGAATTGGTTTCTCTTTGACCTTTAAGTTCTTTTGGAGATTGATTGGAAGCGAGTCTTGATCCTTAAGGAATTGGTTTCTCTTTATACTTTAAGTTATTTTAGCCATTGATTGAAAGTAAGTCTTATTCCTTAAGGAATTGGTTTCTCTTTATTCCTTAAGTTCTTTTGGCCAATGATTGAATGCAAGTCTTACTCTATATGGAATTGGTTTCTCTTCGTTGTTCAAGTTCTTTTGGCCATCGATTGAAAGCAAGTCTTATTCCTTAAGGAATTGGTTTCTCTTTGACCTTTAAGTTCTTTTGGAGATTGATTGGAAGCAAGTCTTAATCCATAAGGAATTGGTTTCTCTTTGTTCTTTAAGTTATTTTAGCCATTGATTGAAAGCAAGTCTTATTCCTTAAGGAATTGGTTTCTCTTTGACTTTAAGTTCTTTTGGAGATTGATTGGAAGGGAGTCTTAATCCTTAAGGAATTGGTTTCGCTTTGTTCTTTAAGTTCCTTTAGCCACTGATTGAACGCAAGTCTTATTCCATAAGGAATTGGTTTCTCTTTGACCTTTAAGTTCTTTTGGAGATTGATTGGAAGCAAGTCTTAGTCCTTAAGGAATTGGTTTCTCTTTGTTCTTGAAGTTCTTTTAGCCATTGATTGGAAGCAAGTCCTATTCCTTAAGGAATTGGTCTCTTTGACCTTTAAGTTCTTTTGGAGATTGATTGGAAGCGAGTCTTGATCCTTAAGGAATTGGTTTCTCATTATTCTTTAAGTTCTTTTAGCCATTGATTGAAAGCAAGTCTTATTCCTTAAGGAATTGGTTTCTCTTTGACCTTTAAGTTCTTTTGGCCATTGATTGAAAGCAAGTCTTAATCCTTAAGGAATTGGTTTCTCTTTGACCTTTAAGTTCTTTTGGAGATTGATTGAAAGCAAGTCTTATTCCTTAAGGAATTGGTTTCTCTTTGTTCTTTAAGTTCTTTTAGCCACTGATTGAAAGCAAGTCTTATTCCTTAAGGAATTGGTTTCTCTTTGACCTTTAAGTCATTTTGGAGATTGATTGAAACCAAGTCTTATTCCTTAAGGAATTGGTTTCTCTTTATTCTTTAAGTTCTTTTAGCCATTGATTGGAAGCAAGTCTTATTCCTTAAGGAATTGGTTTCTCTTTATTCTTTAAGTCCTTTTAGCCATTGATTGGAAGCAAGTCTTATTCCTTAAGGAATTGGTTTCTCTTTATACTTTAAGTTCTTTTAGCCATTGATTGAAAGCAAGTCTTATTCCTTAAGGAATTGGTTTCTCTTTGACCTTTAAGTTCTTTTGGAGATTGATTGAAAGCAAGTCTTATTCCTTAAGGAATTGGTTTCTCTTTGACCTTTAAGTTCTTTTGGAGATTGATTGGAAGCAAGTCTTAATCCTTAAGGAATTGGTTTCTCTTTGTTCTTTAAGTTCTTTTAGCCATTGATTGAAAGCAAGTCTTATTCCTTAAGGAATTGGTTTCTCTTTGACCTTTAAGTTCTTTTGGAGATTGATTGGAAGCAAGTCTTAATCCATAAGGAATTGGTTTCTCTTTATTCTTTAAGTTCTTTTAGCCATTGATTGAAAGCAAGTCTTATTCCTTAAGGAATTGGTTTCTCTTTGACCTTTAAGTTCTTTTGGAGATTGATTGGATGCAAGTCTTAATCCTTAAGGAATTGGTTTCTCTTTATTCTTTAAGTTCTTTTAGCCATTGATTGAAAGCAAGTCTTATTCCTTAAAGAATTGGTTTCTCTTTGACCTTTAAGTTCTTTTGGAGATTGATTGGAAGTAAGTCTTAATCCTTAAGGAATTGGTTTCTCTTTATTCTTTAAGTTCTTTTAGCCATTGATTGAAAGCAAGTCTTATTCCTTAAGGAATTGGTTTCTCTTTGACCTTTAAGTTCTTTTGGAGATTGATTGGAAGCAAGTCTTAATCCATAAGGAATTGGTTTCTCTTTGTTCTTTAAGTTCTTTTAGCCATTGATTGAAAGCAAGTCTTATTCCTTAAGGAATTGGTTTCTCTTTGACCTTTAAGTTCTTTTGGAGATTGATTGGAAGCAAGTCTTAATCCATAAGGAATTGGTTTCTCTTTGTTCTTTAAGTTCTTTTAGCCATTGATTGAATGCAAGTCTTATTCCTTAAGGAATTGGTTTCTCTTTGACCTTTAAGTTCTTTTGGAGATTGATTGGAAGCAAGTCTTAATCCTTAAGGAATTGGTTTCTCTTTATTCTTTAAGTTCTTTTAGCCATTGATTGAAAGCAAGTCTTATTCCTTAAAGAATTGGTTTCTCTTTGACCTTTAAGTTCTTTTGGAGATTGATTGGAAGCAAGTCTTAATCCTTAAGGAATTGGTTTCTCTTTATTCTTTAAGTTCTTTTAGCCATTGATTGAAAGCAAGTCTTATTCCTTAAGGAATTGGTTTCTCTTTGACCTTTAAGTTCTTTTGGAGATTGATTGGAAGCAAGTCTTAATCCATAAGGAATTGGTTTCTCTTTGTTCTTTAAGTTCTTTTAGCCATTGATTGAAAGCAAGTCTTATTCCTTAAGGAATTGGTTTCTCTTTGACCTTTAAGTTCTTTTGGAGATTGATTGGAAGCAAGTCTTAATCCATAAGGAATTGGTTTCTCTTTGTTCTTTAAGTTCTTTTAGCCATTGATTGAATGCACGTCTTATTCCTTAAGGAATTGGTTTCTCTTTGACCTTTAAGTTCTTTTGGAGATTGATTGGAAGCAAGTCTTAATCCTTAAGGAATTGGTTTCTCTTTATTCTTTAAGTTCTTTTAGCCATTGATTGAAAGCAAGTCTTATTCCTTAAGGAATTGGTTTCTCTTTGACCTTTAAGTTCTTTTGGAGATTGATTGGAAGCAAGTCTTAATCCTTAAGGAATTGGTTTCTCTTTATTCTTTAAGTTCTTTTAGCCATTGATTGAAAGCAAGTCTTATTCCTTAAGGAATTGGTTTCTCTTTGACCTTTAAGTTCTTTTGTAGATTGATTGGAAGCGAGTCTTAACCCTTAAGGAATTGGTTACTCTTTATTCTTTAAGTCCTTTTAGCCATTGATTGAAAGCAAGTCTTATTCCTTAAGGAATTGGTTTCTCTTTGACCTTTAAGTTCTTTTGGAGATTGATTGGAAGCAAGTCTTAATCCATAAGGAATTGGTTTCTCTTTGTTCTTTAAGTTCTTTTAGCCATTGATTGAAAGCAAGTCTTATTCCTGAAGGAATTGGTTTCTCTTTGACCTTTAAGTTCTTTTGGAGATTGATTGGAAGTAAGTCTTAATCCATAAGGAATTGGTTTCTCTTTGTTCTTTAAGTTCTTTTGGCCATTGATTGAAAGCAAGTCTTATTCCTTAAGGAATTGGTTTCTCTTTGACCTTTAAGTTCTTTTGGAGATTGATTGGAAGCGAGTCTTAATCCTTAAGGAATTGGTTTCTCTTTATTCTTTAAGTTCTTTTAGCCATTGATTGAAAGCAAGTCTTATTCCCTAAGGAATTGGTTTCTCTTTGACCTTTAAGCTCTTTTGGAGATTGATTGGAAGTAAGTCTTAATCCATAAGGAATTGCTTTCTCTTTGACCTTTAAGTTCTTTTGGAGATTGATTGGAAGCGAGTCTTAATCCTTAAGGAATTGGTTTCTCTTTGACCTTTAAGTTCTTTTGGAGATTTATTGAAAGCAAGTCTTAATCCTTAAGGAATTGGTTTCTCTTTATTCCTTAAGTTCTTTTGGCCATTGGTTGAATGCAAGTCTTACTCTATATGGAATTGGTTTCTCTTTGTTCAAGTTCTTTTGGCCATTGATTGAAAGCAAGTCTTATTCCTTAAGGAATTTGTTTCTCTTTGACCTTTAAGTTCTTTTGGAGAATGATTGGAAGCGAGTCTTTATACTTATGGAATCGGTTTCTCATTATTCTTTAAGTTCTTTTAGCCAATGATTGGAAGCAAGTCTTATTCCTTAAGGAATTGGTTTCTCTTTGACCTTTAAGTTCTTTTGGAGATTGATTGGAAGCAAGTCTTAATCCATAAGGAATTGGTTTCTCTTTGTTCTTTAAGTTCGTTGAGCCATTGATTGAATGCAAGTCTTATTCCTTAAGGAATTGGTTTCTCTTTGACCTTTAAGTTCTTTTGGAGATTGATTGGAAGCAAGTCTTAATCCATAAGGAATTGGTTTCTCTTTGTTCTTTAAGTTCTTTTAGCCATTGATTGAATGCAAGTCTTATTCCTTAAGGAATTGGTTTCTCTTTGACCTTTAAGTTCTTTTGGAGATTGATTGGAAGCAAGTCTTAATCCTTAAGGAATTGGTTTCTCTTTGATCTTTAAGTTCTTTTGGAGATTGATTGGAAGCAAGTCTTAATCCTTAAGGAATTGGTTTCTCTTTATTCTTTAAGTTCTTTTAGCCATTGATTGAAAGCAAGTCTTATTCCTTAAGGAATTGGTTTCTCTTTGACCTTTAAGTTCTTTTGGAGATTGATTGGAAGCAAGTCTTAATCCTTAAGGAATTGGTTTCTCTTTATTCTTTAAGTTCTTTTAGCCATTGATTGAAAGCAAGTCTTATTCCTTAAGGAATTGGTTTCTCTTTATTCTTTAAGTTCTTTTGGAGATTGATTGGAAGCAAGTCTTAATCCTTAAGGAATTGGTTTCTCTTTATTCTTTAAGTTCTTTTAGCCATTGATTGGAAGCAAGTCTTATTCCTTAAGGAATTGGTTTCTCTTTGACCTTTAAGTTCTTTTGGAGATTGATTGGAAGCAAGTCTTAAAGAATTGGTTTCTCTTTGACCTTTAAGTTCTTTTAGCCATTGATTGAAAGCAAGTCTTATTCCTTAAGGAATTGGTTTCTCTTTGACCTTTAAGTTCTTTTGGAGATTGATTGGAAGCAAGTCTTAATCCATAAGGAATTGGTTTCTCTTTGTTCTTTAAGTTCTTTTGGCCATTGATTGAAAGCAAGTCTTATTCCTTAAGGAATTGGTTTCTCTTTGATTTTAAGTTCTTTTGGAGATTGATTGGAAGCAAGTCTTAATCCTTAAGGAATTGGTTTCTCTTTATTCTTTAAGTTCTTTTAGCCATTGATTGAAAGCAAGTCTTATTCCTTAAGGAATTGGTTTCTCTTTGACCTTTAAGTTCTTTTGGAGATTGATTGGAAGCGAGTCTTAATCCTTAAGGAATTGGTTTCTCTTTGTTCTTTAAGTTCTTTTAGCCATTGATTGAAAGCAAGTCTTATTCCTTAAGGAATTGGTTTCTCTTTGACCTTTAAGTTCTTTTGGAGATTGATTGGAAGCAAGTCTTAATCCATAAGGAATTGGTTTCTCTTTGTTCTTTAAGTTCTTTTGGCCATTGATTGAAAGCAAGTCTTATTCCTTAAGGAATTGGTTTCTCTTTGACCTTTAAGTTCATTTGGAGATTGATTGGAAGCAAGTCTTAATCCTTAAGGAATTGGTTTCTCTTTGTTCTTTAAGTTCTTTTAGCCATTGATTGAAAGCAAGTCTTATTCCTTAAGGAATTGGTTTCTCTTTGACCTTTAAGTTCATTTTGGAGATTGATTGGAAGCAAGTCTTAATCCTTAAGGAATTGGTTTCTCTTTATTCTTTAAGTTCTTTTAGCCATTGATTGAATGCAAGTCTTATTCCTTAAGGAATTGGTTTCTCTTTGACCTTTAAGTTCTTTTGGAGATTGATTGGAAGCGAGTCTTAATCCTTAAGGAATTGGTTTCTCTTTATTCTTTAAGTTCTTTTAGCCATTGATTGAAAGCAAGTCTTATTCCTTAAGGAATTGGTTTCTCTTTGACCTTTAAGTTCTTTTGGAGATTGATTGGAAGCAAGTCTTAATCCTTAAGGAATTGGTTTCTCTTTATTCTTTAAGTTCTTTTAGCCATTGATTGAAAGCAAGTCTTATTCCTTAAGGAATTGGTTTCTCTTTGACCTTTAAGTTCTTTTGGAGATTGATTGGAAGCAAGTCTTAATCCTTAAGGAGTTGGTTTCTCTTTATTCTTTAAGTTCTTTTAGCCATTGATTGAAAGCAAGTCTTATTCCTTAAGGAATTGGTTTCTCTTTGACCTTTAAGTTCTTTTGGAGATTGATTGGAAGCGAGTCTTGATCCTTAAGGAATTGGTTTCTGTTTATTCTTTAAGTTCTTTTGGCCATTGATTGAAAGGAAGTCTTATTCCTTAAGGAATTGATTTCTCTTTGACTTTAAGTTCTTTTGGAGATTGATTGGAAGCAAGTCTTAATCCTGAAAGCAAGTTCTTATTCAAGTCTTAAGAATTGGTATCTCTTTGACCTTTAAGTCATTTTTGGAGATTGATTGAAGCAAGTCTTAATCCATAAGGAATTGGTTTCTCTTTATTCTTTAAGTTCTTTTGGCCATTGATTGAAAGCAAGTCTTATTCCTTAAGGATTTGGTTTCTCTTTGACCTTTAAGTTCTTTTGGAGATTGATTGGAAACAAGTCTTAATCCATAAGGAATTGGTTTCTCTTTATTCTTTAAGTTCTTTTAGCCATTGATTGAAAGCAAGTCTTATTCCTTATGGAATTGGTTTCTCTTTGACTTTAAGTTCTTTTTGGAGATTGATTGGAAGCAAGTCTTAATCCATAAGGAATTGGTTTCTCTTTGTTCTTTAAGTTATTTTAGCCATTGATTGAAAGCAAGTCTTATTCCTTAAGGAATTGGTTTCTCTTTGACCTTTAAGTTCTTTTGGAGATTGATTGGAAGCAAGTCTTAATCCTTAAGGAATTGGTTTCTCTTTATTCTTTAAGTTCTTTTAGCCATTGATTGAAAGCAAGTCTTATTCCTTAAGAAATTGGTTTCTCTTTGACCTTCAAGTTCTTTTGGAGGTTGATTGCAAGCGAGTCTTAACCCTTAAGGAATTGGTTTCTCTTTATTCTTTAAGTTCTTTTAGCCATTGATTGAAAGCAAGTCTTATTCCTTAAGGAATTGGTTTCTCTTTGACCTTTAAGTTCTTTTGGAGATTGATTGGAAGCAAGTCTTAATCCTTAAGGAATTGGTTTCTCTTTATTCTTTAAGTTCTTTTAGCCATTGATTGAAAGCAAGTCTTATTCCTTAAGGAATTGGTTTCTCTTTGACCTTTAAGTTCTATTGGAGATTGATTGGAAGCAAGTCTTAATCCTTAAGGAATTGGTTTCTCTTTATTCTTTAAGTTCTTTTGGCCATTGATTGAAAGCAAGTCTTATTCCTTAAGGAATTGGTTTCTCTTTGACCTTTAAGTTCTTTTGGAGATTGATTGGAAGCAAGTCTTAATCCTTAAGGAATTGGTTTCTCTTTGTTCTTTAAGTTCTTTTAGCCATTGATTGAAAGCAAGTCTTATTCCTTAAGGAATTGGTTTCTCTTTGACCTTTAAGTTCTTTTGGAGATTGATTGGAAGCAAGTCTTAATCCTTAAGGAATTGGTTTCTCTTTATTCTTTAAGTTCTTTTAGCCATTGATTGAAAGCAAGTCTTATTCCTTAAGGAATTGGTTTCTCTTTGACCTTTAAGTTCTTTTGGAGATTGATTGGAAGCAAGTCTTAATCCTTAAGGAATTGGTTTCTCTTTATTCTTTAAGTTCTTTTAGCCATTGATTGAAAGCAAGTCTTATTCCTTAAGGAATTGGTTTCTCTTTGACCTTTAAGTTCTTTTGGAGATTGATTGGAAGCAAGTCTTAATCCTTAAGGAATTGGTCTCTCTTTATTCTTTAAGTTCTTTTAGCCATTGATTGAAAGCAAGTCTTATTCCTTAAGGAATTGGTTTCTCTTTGACCTTTAAGTTCTTTTGGAGATTGATTGGAAGTAAGTCTTAATCCGTAAGGAATTGGTTTCTCTTTGTTCTTTAAGTTCTTTTAGCCATTGATTGAAAGCAAGTCTTATTCCTTAAGGAATTGGTTTCTCTTTGACCTTTAAGTTCTTTTGGAGGTTGATTGGAAGCGAGTCTTAATCCTTAAGGAATTGGTTTCTCTTTATTCTTTAAGTTCTTTTAGCCATTGATTGAAAGCAAGTCTTATTCCTTAAGGAATTGGTTTCTCTTTGACCTTTAAGTTCTTTTGGAGATTGATTGGAAGCAAGTCTTAATCCATAAGGAATTGGTTTCTCTTTATTCTTTAAGTTCTTTTAGCCATTGATTGAAAGCAAGTCTTATTCCTTAAGGAATTGGTTTCTCTTTGACCTTTAAGCTCTTTTGGAGATTGATTGAATGCAAGTCTTAACCCTTAAGGAATTGCTTTCTCTTTATTCTTTAAGTCCTTTTAGCCACTGATTGAAAGCAAGTCTTATTCCTTAAGGAATTGGTTTCTCTTTGACCTTTAAGTCATTTTGGAGATTGATTGGAAGCGAGTCTTAATCCTTAAGGAATTGGTTTCTCTTTATTCTTTAAGTTCTTTTAGCCATTGATTGAAAGCAAGTCTTATTCCTTAAGGAATTGGTTTCTCTTTGACCTTTAAGTTCTTTTGGAGATTGATTGGAAGCAAGTCTTAATCCATAAGGAATTGGTTTCTCTTTGTTCTTTAAGTTCTTTTAGCCATTGATTGAATGCAAGTCTTATTCCTTAAGGAATTGGTTTCTCTTTGACCTTTAAGTTCTTTTGGAGATTGATTGGAAGCAAGTCTTAATCCATAAGGAATTGGTTTCTCTTTATTCTTTAAGTTCTTTTGGCCATTGATTGAAACCAAGTCTTATTCCTTAAGGAATTGGTTCTCTTTGACCTTTAAGTTCTTTGGAGATTGATTGGAAGCAAGTCTTAATCCTTAAGGAATTAGTTTCTCTTTATTCTTTAAGTTCTTTTAGCCATTGATTGAAAGCAAGTCTTATTCCGTAAGGAATCTTTTTCTCTTTGACCTTTAAGTTCTTTTGGAGATTGATTGGAAGCGAGTCTTAATCCTTAAGGAATTGGTTTCTCTTTATTCTTTAAGTTCTTTTAGCCATTGATTGAAAGCAAGTCTTATTCCTTAAGGAATTGGTTTCTCTTTGACCTTTAAGTTCTTTTGGAGATTGATTGGAAGCAAGTCTTAATCCTTAAGGAATTGGTTTCTCTTTATTATTTAAGTTCTTTTAGCCATTGATTGAAAGCAAGTCTTATTCCTTAAGGAATTGGTTTCTCTTTGACCTTTAAGTTCTTTTGGAGATTGATTGGAAGCGAGTCTTAATCCTTAAGGAATTGGTTTCTCTTTATTCTTTAAGTTCTTTTAGCCATTGATTGAAAGCAAGTCTTATTCCTTAAGGAATTGGTTTCTCTTTGACCTTTAAGTTCTTTTGGAGATTGATTGGAAGCAAGTCTTAATCCTTAAGGAATTGGTTTCTCTTTGTTCTTTAAGTTCTTTTAGCCATTGATTGAAAGCAAGTCTTATTCCTTAAGGAATTGGTTTCTCTTTGACCTTTAAGTTCTTTTGGAGATTGATTGGAAGCAAGTCTTAATCCTTAAGGAATTGGTTTCTCTTTATTCTTTAAGTTCTTTTAGCCATTGATTGAAAGCAAGTCTTATTCCTTAAGGAATTGGTTTCTCTTTGACCTTTAAGTTCTTTTGGAGATTGATTGGAAGCAAGTCTTAATCCTTAAGGAATAGGTTTCTCTTTATTCTTTAAGTTCTTTTAGCCATTGATTGAAAGCAAGTCTTATTCCTTAAGGAATTGGTTTCTCTTTGACCTTTCAGTTCTTTTGGAGATTGATTGGAAGCAAGTCTTAATCCTTAAGGAATTGGTTTCTCTTTATTCTTTAAGTTCTTTTAGCCATTGATTGAAAGCAAGTCTTATTCCTTAAGGAATTGGTTTCTCTTTGACCTTTAAGTTCTTTTGGAGATTGATTGGAAGCAAGTCTTAATCCTTAAGGAATTGGTTTCTCTTTATTCTTTAAGTTCTTTTAGCCATTGATTGAAAGCAAGTCTTATTCCTTAAGGAATTGGTTTCTCTTTGACCTTTAAGTTCTTTTGGAGATTGATTGGAAGCAAGTCTTAATCCTTAAGGAATTGGTTTCTCTTTATTCTTTAAGTTCTTTTAGCCATTGATTGAAAGCAAGTCTTATTCCTTAAGGAATTGGTTTCTCTTTGACCTTTAAGTTCTTTTGGAGATTGATTGGATGCAAGTCCTAATCCTTAAGGAATTGGTTTCTCTTTATTCTTTAAGTTCTTTTAGCCATTGATTGAAAGCAAGTCTTATTCCTTAAGGAATTGGTTTCTCTTTGACCTTTAAGTTCTTTTGGAGATTGATTGGAAGCAAGTCTTAATCCTTAAGGAATTGGTTTCTCTTTGTTCTTTAAGTTCTTTTTGCCATTGATTGAATGCAAGTCTTATTCCTTAAGGAATTGGTTTCTCTTTGACCTTTAAGTTCTTTTGGAGATTGATTGGAAGCAAGTCTTAATCCTTAAGGAATTGGTTTCTCTTTATTCTTTAAGTTCTTTTAGCCATTGATTGAAAGCAAGTCTTATTCCTTAAGGAATTGGTTTCTCTTTGACCTTTAAGTTCTTTTGGAGATTGATTGGAAGCAAGTCTTAATCCTTAAGGAATTGGTTTCTCTTTATTCTTTAAGTTCTTTTAGCCATTGATTGAAAGCAAGTCTTATTCCTTAAGGAATTGGTTTCTCTTTGACCTTTAAGTTCTTTTGGAGATTGATTGGAAGCGAGTCTTAATCCTTAAGGAATTGGATTCTCTTTATTCTTTAAGGTCATTTAGCCATTGATTGAAAGCAAGTCTTATTCCTTAAGGAATTGGTTTCTCTTTGACCTCTATGTTCTTTTGGAGATTGATTGGAAGGGAGTCTTAATCCTTAATGAATTGGTTTCTCTTTGTTCTTTAAGTTCTTTTAGCCATTGATTGAAAGCAAGTCTTATTCCTTAAGGAATTGGTTTCTCTTTGACCTTTAAGTACTTTTGGAGATTGATTGAGGCAAGTGTTAATCCTTAAGGAATTGGTTTCTCTTTATTCTTTAAGTTCTTTTAGCCGTTGAATGGAAGCAAGTCTTATTCCTTAAGGAATTGGTTTCTCTTTGACCTTTAAGTTCTTTTGGAGATTGATTGGAAGCGAGTCTTAATCCTTAAGGAATTGGTTTCTCTTTATTCTTTAAGTTCTTTTAGCCATTGATTGAAAGCAAGTCTTATTCCTTAAGGAATTGGTTTCTCTTTGACCTTTAAGTTCTTTTGGAGATTGATTGGAAGCAAGTCTTAATCCTTAAGGAATTGGTTTCTCTTTATTCTTTAAGTTCTTTTAGCCATTGATTGAAAGCAAGTCTTATTCCTTAAGAAATTGGTTTCTCTTTGACCTTTAAGTTCTTTTGGAGATTGATTGGAAGCAAGTCTTAATCCTTAAGGAATTGGTTTCTCTTTATTCTTTAAGTTCTTTTAGCCATTGATTGAAAGCAAGTCTTATTCCTTAAGGAATTGGTTTCTCTTTGACCTTTAAGTTCTTTTGGAGATTGATTGGAAGCAAGTCTTAATCCTTAAGGAATTGGTTTCTCTTTATTCTTTAAGTTCTTTTAGCCATTGATTGAAAGCAAGTCTTATTCCTTAAGGAATTGGTTTCTCTTTGACCTTTAAGTTCTTTTGGAGATTGATTGGAAGCAAGTCTTAATCCTTAAGGAATTGGTTTCTCTTTATTCTTTAAGTTCTTTTAGCCATTGATTGAAAGCAAGTCTTATTCCTTAAGGAATTGGTTTCTCTTTGACCTTTAAGTTCTTTTGGAGATTGATTGGAAGCAAGTCTTAATCCTTAAGGAATTGGTTTCTCTTTGTTCTTTAAGTTCTTTTAGCCATTGATTGAAAGCAAGTCTTATTCCTTAAGGAATTGGTTTCTCTTTGACCTTTAAGTTCTTTTGGAGATTGATTGGAAGCAAGTCTTAATCCTTAAGGAATTGCTTGCTAATTATTGTTTAAGTGCTTTTAGCCATTGATTGAAAGCAAGTCTTATTCCTTAAGGAATTGGTTTCTCTTTGACCTTTAAGTTCTTTTGGAGATTGATTGGAAGCAAGTCTTAATCCTTAAGGAATTGGTTTCTCTTTATTCTTTAAGTTCTTTTAGCCATTGATTGAAAGCAAGTCTTATTCCTTAAGGAATTGGTTTCTCTTTGACCTTTAAGTTCTTTTGGAGATTAATTGGAAGCAAGTCTTAATCCTTAAGGAATTGGTTTCTCTTTATTCTTTAAGTTCTTTTAGCCATTGATTGAAAGCAAGTCTTATTCCTTAAGGAATTGGTTTCTCTTTGACCTTTAAGTTCTTTCGGAGATTGATTGGAAGCAAGTCTTAATCCTTAAGGAATTGGTTTCTCTTTATTCTTTAAGTTCTTTTAGCCATTGATTGAAAGCAAGTCTTATTCCTTAAGGAATTGGTTTCTCTTTGACCTTTAAGTTCTTTTGGAGATTGATTGGAAGCAAGTCTTAATCCTTAAGGAATTGGTTTCTCTTTATTCTTTAAGTTCTTTTAGCCATTGATTGAAACCAAGTCTTATTCCTTAAGGAATTGGTTTCTCTTTCACCTATAAGTTCTTTTGGAGATTGATTGCGTGCAAGTCTTAATCCTTAAGGAATTGGTTTCTCTTTATTCTTTAAGTTCTTTTAGCCATTGAATGAAAGCAAGTCTTATTCCTTAAGGAATTGGTTTCTCTTTGACCTTTAAGTTCTTTTGGAGATTGATTGAAGCAAGTCTTAATCCTTAAGGAATTGGTTTCTCTTTATTTAAGTTCTTTAAGTTCTTTTAGCCTTTGTTCTTTATTGATTGAAAGCAAGTCTTATTCCTGAAGGAATTGGTTTCTCTTTGACCTTTAAGTTCTTTTGGAGATTGATTGGAAGCAAGTCTTAATCCTTAAGGAATTGGTTTCTCTTTGTTCTTTAAGTTCTTTTAGCCATTGATTGAAAGCAAGTCTTATTCCTTAAGGAATTGGTTTCTCTTTGACCTTTAAGTTCTTTTGGAGATTGATTGGAAGCAAGTCTTAATCCTTAAGGAATTGGTTTCTCTTTGTTCTTTAAGTTCTTTTAGCCATTGATTGAAAGCAAGTCTTATTCCTTAAGGAATTGGTTTCTCTTTGACCTTTAAGTTCTTTTGGAGATTGATTGGAAGCAAGTCTTAATCCTTAAGGAATTGGTTTGTCTTTATTCTTTATGTTCTTTTAGCCATTGATTGAAAGCAAGTCTTATTCCTTAAGGAATTGGTTTCTCTTTGACATTGGTTTCCTTTATTCTTTAGTTCTTTTGGAGATTGATTGGAAGCAAGTCTTAATACTTAAGGAATTGGTTTCTTTTTTTAAGTTCTTTAGCCATTGATTGAAAGCAAGTCTTATTCTTAAGGAATTGGTTTCTCTTTGACCTTTAAGTTCTTTTGGAGATTGATTGAAGCAAGTCTTAATCCTTAAGGAATTGGTTTCTCTTGTTCTTTAAGTTCTTTAGCCATTGATTGAAAGCAAGTCTTATTCCTAAGGAATTGGTTTCTCTTGACCTTTAAGTTCTTTTGGAGATTGATTGAAGCAAGTCTTAATCCTTAAGGAATTGGTTTCTCTTCTTTAAGTTCTTTTAGCCATTGATTGAAAGCAAGTCTTATTCCTAAGGAATTGGTTTCTCTTTGACCTTAAGTTCTTTTAGAGATTGATTGAAGCAAGTCTTAATCCTTAAGAATTGGTTTCTCTACCTTTAAGTTCTTTGGCCATTGATTGAAAGCAAGTCTTAATCCTTAAGAATTGGTTTCTCTTTGTTCTTTAAGTTCTTTTAGCCATTGATTGAAGCAAGTCTTATTCCTTAAGAATTGGTTTCTCTTGACCTTAAGTTCTTTGGAGATTGATTGAAAGCAAGTCTTAATCCTTAAGGAATTGGTTTCTCTTTATTCTTAAGTTCTTTAGCCATTGATTGAAAGCAAGTCTTATTCCTTAGGAATTTGGTTTCTCTTGACTTTAAGTTCTTTTGAGATTGATTGAAAGCAAGTCTTAATCCTTAAGAATTGGTTTCTTTATTCTTTAAGTTCTTTTAGCCATTGATTGAAGCAAGTCTTATTCCTAAGGAATTGGTTTCTCTTGACCTTCAAGTTCTTTTGGAGATTGATTGGAAGCAAGTCTTAATCCATAAGGAATTGGTTTCTCTTTGTTCTTTAAGTTCTTTTAGCCATTGATTGAAAGCAAGTCTTATTCCTTAAGGAATTGGTTTCTCTTTGACCTTTAAGTTCTTTTGGTCTTTGATAGAAAGCAAGTCTTATTCCTTAAGGAATTGGTTTCCCTTTGTTCTTTAAGCTCTTTTAGCCATTGATTGAAAGCAAGTCTTATTCCTTAAGGAATTAGTTTCTCTTTGACCTTTAAGTTCTTTTGGAGGTTGATTGAAGCAAGTCTTAATCCTTAAGGAATTGGTTTCTCTTTGTTCTTAAGTTCTTTAGCCATTGATTGAAAGCAAGTCTTATTCCTTAAGAATTGGTTTCTCTTTGACCTTTAAGTTCTTTTGGAGATTGATTGAAGCAAGTCTTAATCCATAAGGAATTGGTTTCTCTTGGTTCTTTAAGTTCTTTTAGCCATTGATTGAAAGCAAGTCTTATTCCTCAACGAATTGGTTTCTCTTTATTCTTTAAGTTCTTTTGGAGATTGATTGAAGCAAGTCTTAATCCTTAAGGAATTGGTTTCTTTATTCTTTAAGTTCTTTTTTAGCCATTGATTGAAAGCAAGTCTTATTCCTTAAGGAATTGGTTTCTCTTTGACCTTAAGTTCTTTTTTGGAGATTGATTGAAAGCAAGTCTTATCCTTAAGGAATTGGTTTCTTCTTTATTCTTCTTTTAGCCATTGATTGAAAGCAAGTCTTAATCCTTAAGGAATTGGTTTCTCTTTGAACTTTTAGTTCTTTTGGAGATTGATTGGAAGCAAGTCTTAATCCTTAAGGAATTGGTTTCTCTTTGTTCTTTAAGTTCTTTAGCCATTGATTGAAAGCAAGTCTTATTCCTTAAGGAATTGGTTTCTCTTTGACCTTTAAGTTCTTTTTGGAGATTGATTGAAAGCAAGTCTTAATCCTAAGGAATTGGTTTCTCTATTCTTAAGTTCTTTAGCCATTGATTGAAAGCAACTCTTATTCCTTAAGGAATTGGTTTCTCTTTGACCTTAAGTACTTTTTTGCCATTGATTGGAAGCAAGTCTTAATCCTTAAGGAATTGGTTTCTCTTGACCTTTAAGTTCTTTGGAGATTGATTGAAAGCAAGTCTTAATCCTTAAGGGAATTGGTTTCTCTTTATTCTTTAAGTTCTTTTAGCCATTGATTGAAAGCAAGTCTTATTCCTTAGGAATTGGTTTCTCTTGACCTTTAAGTTCTTTTGGAGATTGATTGAAGCAAGTCTTATTCCTTAAGAATTGGTTTCTTTATTCTTTAAGTTCTTTAGCCATTGATTGAAAGCAAGTCTTATTCCTAAGGAATTGTTTCTCTTTGACCTTTAAGTTCTTTTGGAGATTGATTGGAAGCAAGTCTTAATCCTTAAGGAATTGGTTTCTTTGTTCTTTAAGTTCTTTAGCCATTGATTGAAAGCAAGTCTTATTCCTTAAGGAATTAGTTTCTCTTTGTACTTTATGTTCTTTCGGAGATTGGTTGAAAGCAAGTCTTAATCCTTAAGGAATTGGTTTCTCTTATTCTTAAGTTCTTTAGCCATTGATTGAAAGCAAGTCTTATTCCTTAAGAATTGAAATTCGAGGACGAATTCACTTAAAGAAGGAGGGAATGATATGAGCCAAGGAGGGGTTACAAGCTTACAAGACAAAGCCAAGGAGGAAAAGGCATTGAAGGGAATTGGAGGACCCATGACAAGGTCCAAGACTAAGAGAATGAAGCAAGCTTTGGAAGGCATAATAATGGAGCTCAAGGAAAAGGAGGATCAATCCACAATGGAGGCAACAACTAAGTGGATCACATTCCTTCAAGTTGAAAGTGAAATTGAGCCAACATGAAGACATAATTGTGAAGGCCCAAATCTGCATGATCAAAGATTCATTCATGGGCTACAAGTATCCAATTTAGTGGGTTAAGAATCTTGGACCTTAGTGGGAAATAAATAAGTCCAGTTTTTATTATTTTCTTTATATTTTCGCATGTATTTTTGGGGGACTTTTCTGAAGTGACTTTTGATGTCTTTTGTGGGATTTTAATGTCTTTTGAGAGTTACTAGGTTATTATTAGGATTAGTGGACTCTTATGGCTGCACTAATGGGAAATAAATGTCACATGCATGAATGCATGATTGATACATGCTCAGAAGGGTAATTTGGTCATTTCAATAGTGGAAAAGAGCTTGTTTCTAGAAGTTGGTTCTGCCTTGGAGATCAAGCAATCCAAGAGCTCATTTCAAGTTACTTGGAGATCAAGGAATCAAGCTTAATTACAGTAACTTGGAGAGCAAGCAATCTAATCATGTTGGAGATATATTTGGATTATGTTAGATTCTTTTTTGATTTGTTTTGGCATTTTCAGATTTAAATTGAATTAGTTTATCTTTTAAGACTTAAATCAAATCTGATCTAATCTATAAAGATCAAATCTGATTTAATTTTGTTAGGGATAAATCTTTAAGGATAGAATCGTATCTTTAATTTTTAAATTTTAGTTTCAAATCAAATCTTTTAGATAGGATTAGATAATTTCTAGTTTTAGGATTTATGTATAAATAGGCAACTTGGCCTATAGACAATAGAGAATTTTGATCATATTTTTATCATGGTTTGACTACAGAGATAGTTGTGAGGTTTTTCCTCATGTTGTTACGTGTGATGCAGAATGTTCTATCTTTCCCTTTGTTATCTCGTTTCCAAGGACAGGTTTCTTGGGGGTTTAGTAGGGATTATCCTGTTATCTCGTTTCCAGGGACGAGGTTTCTTGGGGGTTTAGTAGGGAGGTCTTTATTCTACATCTTATCTTCTATCAAAGTGTGTGCTGGGTTTACGGATCTTTATATTTTGGTCATTTCAATAGTGGGGAAAAGAGCTTGTTTCTAACAGTTAGTTACGCCTTTGGAGATCAAGCAATCCAAGAGCTCATTCCAAGTTAACTTGGAGATCAAGGAATCAAGCTTAAGTACTGAACTTGGAGAAGCAAGCAATCTAATCATGTTGGAGTAATATATGTTTCAGATTATTGTTAGATTCTTTTTTGATTTTGTTTTGGACATTTTCTGTATTTAAATTAGGGTGGATTTATCTTTTTAAGACTTAAATCAAATCAGATCTTAATCTATAAAGATCCAAATGCGATTTAATTTTGTTAGGGATAAATCTTTTAGGATAGAATCGTATCTTTAATTTTTAAATTTTACAGTTTCTGAAATCAAATAGCTTTTAGAGTAGAGATCAAAGATAATTTCTAGTTTTAGGATTTTATGTATAAATGAGGCAAGCTTGGCCTATAGACAATAAGAGAATTTTGATCTTATATTTTTTTATCATGGTTTAACTATCTTAATAAAATGGTGTGAGGATTGTTTCCTCATGTTGTTGTGTGATGCGAGAATGTTCTATCTTTCCCACAGTTATCTACGTTTTTCCAGGGACGGAGTTTCTTGGGGGTTTAGTAGGGAGGAGTCTTTATTCTACATCTCATCTTTCTATCAAAGTGTGCTGCACAGGGTTTACGGATCTTTATATCCCATGAGTTCCATCATCATTTAGTATCGGGAGCAGGAATCTAGATAAATTCCTATTTATCTATACATCTTTACGTTACCATCTTTGTGTCTTCTTTCCTTGTTAGTTTTGCATTCTTGTTTTTGTGTCTATCCTTTTTGTGTTCACTTGAGTCATATCTTTGTTTCTATCTTTGTGTTTCTCTTGCATTTGCTTTCAATCTTTGTTGCTAGTTGGGTTTTTTAAAAAAAAAAAAGAAAAAAAGGAGAAGAAATTAGAAAAGGTGAGGATTATAAGAAGCCATAATTTTTTTTTCCTAAGTTATCTACGTTTCCAGAGGGCTAGGTTTCTTGGGGGTTTAGTAGGGAAATTCTTTCCTTTGATCCCTAGGTTGCTTTATGGGCGAGGTTTCATAGAGGTCTAGTAGGAAGAATCCATTTCCAGGTGACTCTAGGTTGCTAGAAAGCAGGTTTTCTTAGAGGTCTAGGCTAGGAAAACACCTATCAGCCATTACATATCCTTTGTTCTACTGTTCTGCTTTCCGCTGTTAAATTTTAATTCTCTAGTTTTTTTTCTTTCTTTATTGTTTTCCCTAGTTTTCTTTCTTTGTGTTTTAGAGTCTTGTTTTTCCTTAACTCGTTGTGTCTATTTTATGTCCACATTTTTTTTTTTGGTATTTGGGGGTATCGGTTCAAAAAGAAAAAAAACAAAAAAGAAAAGGAAAAAAGAAGAAAAAGCGAAAAAAAGAAAAAAGAAGAAAGAGAGGAAAGGAAAAAAGAAAAAGAAAATGTTAGTATTGATATTCTTCAATTGTGAAGGTTCTTAGGATGAGTTCTTGAACAACTGGAGGAAAGGCAATGGTGGAGATGACTTTGAAGATTACAAAGGCGTAAAAGATTAGAGGGGCGAATCTTTTTGAAGAGGGGAGAATGATACATGCTCGTGAGAGAATTAATTTTGAGGTCATTTCAATAGTGGGGAAAAAGAGCTTGTTTCTAGAAGTTGGTTACTGCCTTGGAGATCACAACTTAATCCAAGAGCTCATTTCAAGTTACTTGGAGATCAAGGAATCAAGCTTAATTACACGATAACTTGGCAGAGCAAGCAATCTAATCATGTTGGAGATATATTTGGATTATTGTTAGATTCTTTTTAATTTGTTTTGACATTTTCCAGATTTAAGTTGAATTAGTTTATCTTTTAAGGCTCAAATCAAATCTGATCTAATCTATAAAGATCAAATCTGATTTAATTTTGTTAGGGATAAATCTTTTAGGATAGAATCGTATCTTTAATTTTTAAATTTTAGTTTCAAATCAAATCTTTTAGATAGGATTAGATAATTTCTAGTTTTAGGATTTATGTATAAATAGGCAACTTGGCCTATAGACAATAGAGAATTTTGATCATATTTTTTATCATGGTTTAACTACCAATAAAATTGTGAGGTTTCCTCATGGTGTTCTGTGTGATCTTGAGAATGTTCTATCTTTTCCCCTGTTATCTCGTTTCCAAGGGCGGAGTTTCTTGGGGTTTAGTAGGAGGTCTTTATTCTACATCTTATCTTCTATCAAAGTGTGTGCCTGGGGTTTCTGGATCTTTATATCCATGGGGTTCCATCATCACAAGTTCTTTTGGCCATTGATTGAAAGCAAGTCTTATTCCTTAAGGAATTTGTTTCTCTTTGACCTTTAAGTACTTTTGGAGATTGATTGGAAGCAAGTCTTAATCCATAAGAGGTGGTTTTCTCTTTGTTCTTTAAGTTCTTTTAGCCATTGGTAGCAAGTCTTATTCCTTAAGGAATTGGTTTCTCTTTGACCTTTAAAGTTCTTTTGGAGATTGATTAGGCAGTCTTAATCCTTAAAGGGTGGTTTACTCTTTATTTCTTTAAGTTCTTTTGGCAGCCATTGATTGGAAAGCAAGTCTTATTCACTGCGAAGGAATTGGTTTCTCTTTGACCTTGAAGCTGCTTTTGGAGATTGATTGGAAGCAAGGCTTAATCCATAAGGAATTGGTTTTCTCTTTGTTCTTCAAGTTCTTTTAGCCACATTGATTGAAGGCAAGTCTTATTCCTTAAAGGAATTGGTTTCTCTTTGACCTTTAAGTTCTTTTGGAGATTGATTGGAAGCAAGTCTTAATCCTTAAGGAATTGGTTTCTCTTTATTCTTTAAGTTCTTTTAGCCATTGATTGAAAAGCAAGTCTTATTCCTTAAGGAATTGGTTTCTCTTTGACCTTTAAGTTCTTTTGGAGATGGATTGGAAGCGAGCCTTAATCCTTAAGGAATTGGTTTCTCTTTATTCCTTAAGTTCTTTTGGCCATTGATTGAAAGCAAGTTTTATTCCTGAAGGAATTGGTTTCTCTTTGACCTTCCAGCTCTTTTGGAGATTGATTGGAAGTAAGTTTTAATCCAGAAGGAATTGGTTTCGCTTTGTTCTTTAAGTTCTTTTGGCCATTGATTGAAAGCAAGTCTTATTCCTTAAGGAATTGGTTTCTCTTTGACCTTTAAGTTCTTTTGGAGAAGGTGGTTTCTCTTTGACCTTAAGTTCTTTGGAATTGATTGGAAGCAAGTCTTAATCCTTAAGGAATTGGTTTCTCTATATTAACAGTTCTTTATTACGTTGATTGAAGCGAGTCTTTATTCCATGGGAATGGTTTCTCTTTGACCTTTAAGTTCTTTTGGAGATTGATTGGAAGCAAGTCTTAATCCATAAGGAATTGGTTTCCCTTTATTCTTTAAGTTCTTTTAGCCATTGATTGAAAGCAAGTCTTATTCCTTAAGGAATTGGTTTCTCTTTGACCTTTAAGTTCTTTTGGAGATTGATTGGAAGCAAGTCTTAATCCATAGGGAATTGGTTTCTCTTTGTTCTTTAAGTTCTTTTAGCCATTGACTGAATGCAAGTCTTATTCCTTGGGAATTGGTTTCTCTTTGACCTTTAAGTTCTTTTGGGAGATTGATTGGAGAGCAAGTCTTAATCCATAAAATTGGTCTCGCTTTATTCTTTAAGTTCTTTTTGCCTCTGATTGAAAGCAAGTCTTTCTCCTTAAGGAATTGGTTTCTCATTGACCTTTATGTTCTTTGGAGATTGATTGGAAGCAGTGCTTAACCCATATGAAATTGGTTTCTCTTTATTCTTTAAGACCTTTTAGCACAGTTGATTGAAAGCAAGTCTTATTCCTTAAGTCTGGTTTCTCTTTGGGTCTTTAGCCATTGATTAGATGATCTGTTCTTTTGAATTGGTTTCTCTTTTGACCTTTAAGTTCTTTTGGAGATTGATAGGACGCAAGTCATATTTCTTAAGGAATTTGGTTTCTCTTTATTCTTTAAGTTCTTTTGGCCATTGCTTGAATGCAAGTCTTATTCATTAAAGAATTGGTTTCTCTTTTTGACCTTTAAGTTCTTTTAGCCATGAAAGCAAAGTCTTAATCCTTAAGGAATTGGTTTCTTTTGAGTTCATTTTGGAGATTGATTGAAAGCAAGTCTCTTATTCCTTCAGGAATTGGTTTCTCTTTGTTCAATGCAAGTCTTAATCCATCATGGAATTGGTTTCTTGCGTTTCTTTATGTTCTTTTAGCCATTGATTGAAAGCAAGTCTTATTACATAAGGAATTTGTTTCTCTTTGACCTTTAAGTTCTTTTGGAGATTGATTGGAAGCGAGTCTTAGTCCTAAAGGAATTGGTTTCTCTTTATTCTTTATGTCCTTCTAGCCATTGATTGAAAGCAACTCTTATTCCTTAACGAATTGGTTTCTCTTTCACTTTAAGTTCTTCTGGGCCATCGATTGGAAGCAAGTCTTAATCCATAAGGAATTGCTTTCTCTTTATTCTTTAAGTTCTTTTAGCCATTGATTGAAAGCAAGTCTTATTCCTTAAGGAATTGGTTTCTCTTTGACCTTTAAGATCTTTTGGAGATTGATTGGATGCAAGTCTTAATCCTTGGGAATTGGTTTCTTTATTCTTTAAGTTAACTTTTAGTGTTGATTGAAAGCAAGTCTTTATTCGCTTAAGTAATTGGTTTCTCTTTGACCTTTAAGTTCTTTTGGAGATTGATTGGAAGCAAGTCTTAATCCTTAAGGAATTGGTTTCTCTTTATTCTGTAAGTTCTTTTAGCCATTGATTAAAAGCAAGTCTTATCCCTTAAAGAATTGGTTTCTCTTTGACCTTTAAGTTCTTTCGGAGATAGATTGGAAGCAAGTCTTAATCCTTAAAGGGGAATTGGTTTTTCTTTGTTCTTTAAGTTCTTTGTGCCATTGATTGAAAGCAAGTCTTATTCCTTAAGGAATTGGTTTCTCTTTGACCTTTAAGTTCTTTTGGAGATTGATTGGAAGCAAGTCTTAATCCATAAGGAATTGGTTTTCTCTTTATTCTTTAAGTTCTTTTTTAGCCATTGATTGAAAGCAAGTCTTATTCCTTAAGGAATTGGTTTCTCTTTGACCTTCCTATGTTCTTTTGGAGATTGATTGGATGCAAGTCTTAATCCTTAAGGAGATGGTTTCTCTTTATTCTTTAAGTTAACTTTTAGCCATTGATTGAGAAAGCAAGTCTTATTCCTTAAGGAAATTGTTTCTCTTTGACCTTTAAATTCTTTTGGAGATTGATTGGAAGGGAGTCTTAATCCTTAAGGAATTGGTTTCTCTTTGTTCTTTAAGTTTTTTTATCCATTGATTGAAAAGCAAGTCTTATTAAGCGAAATTGGTTTCTCTTTGACCTTTAAGTTCTTTTCGAGATTGATTGGAAGCAAGTCTTAATCCTTAAGGAATTGGTTTCTCTTTATTCTTTAAGTTCTTTTGGCCATTGATTGAAAGCAAGTCTTATTCCTTAAAGAAATTGGTTTCTCTTTGACCTTTAAGTTCTTTTGGAGATTGATTGGAAGTAAGTCTTAATCCATAAGGAATTGGTTTCGCTTTGTTCTTTAAGTTCTTTTGGCCATTGATTGAAAGCAAGGTACTGCAATTCCTTAAGGAATTGGTTTCTCTTTGACCTTTAAGTTCTTTTTGGAGATTGATTGGAAGCAAGTCTTAATCTTAATCCTTAAGGAATTGGTTTCTCTTTATTCTTTAAGTTCTTTTAGCCATTGATTGAAAGCAAGTCTTATTCCTGAAGGAATTGGTTTCTCTTTGACCTTTAAGTTCTTTTGGAGATTGATTGATTGAAATCAAGTCTTAATCCTTAAGGAATCGGTTTCTCTTTATTCTTTTAAGTTCTTTTAGCCAAATGTTGATTGAAAGCAAGTCTGTATTCCTGTAAGGAATTGGTTTCTCTTTGACCTTTAAGATTTCTTTTGGAGATTGATTGGTTAAATGAAGTCTTAATCCTTAAGAATTGGTTTCTTTTTGTTGTTCAAGATCTTTTGTCCATTGATTGAAAGCAAGTCTTATTCCTCAAGGAATTTGGTTTCTCTTTGACCTTTAAGTTCTTTTGGAGATTGATTGGAAGTAAGTCTTAATCCATAAGGAATTGGTTTCTCTTTGTTCTTTAAGTTCTTTTAGCCATTGATTGAAAGCAAGTCTTATTCCTTAAGGAATTGGTTTCTCTTTGACCTTTAAGTTCTTTTGGAGATTGATTGGAAGCGAGTCTTAATCCTTAAGGAATTGGTTTCTCTTTATTCTTTTAAGTTCTTTTAGCCATTGATTGAAAGCAAGTCTTATTCCTTAAGGAATTGGTTTCTCTTTGACCTTTAAGTTCTTTTGGAGATTGATTGGAAGCAAGTCTTACAGTATATGGAATTGGTTTCTCTTCGTTGTTCAAGATCTTTTGTCCATTGATTGAAAGCAAGTCTTATTCCTCAAGGAATTTGTTTCTCTTTGACCTTTAAGTACTTTTGGAGATTGATTAGAAGCAAGTCTTAATCCATAAGGAATTGGTTTCTCTTTGTTCTTTATGTTCTTTGAGCCATTGATTGAAAGCAAGTCTTGTTCCTTAAGGAAGTGTTGGTTTCTCTCTTTGACATCTTCAGGATTCTTTTTGGAGATTGATTGGAAGCATAGTCTTAATCCCTTAAGGAATTGGTTCTCTTTTATTCTTTAAGTCCTTTTAGCCATTGATTGGAAATAGTCTTAATCCATAAGGAATTGGTTTCTGCTGTTCTTTAAGTTCTTTTGAGCCATTGATTGAATGCAAGTCTTATTCCTTAAGGAATTGGTTTCTCTTTGACCTTTAAGTTCTTTGGAGATTGATTGAAGCAAAGTCTTACAATCCTTAAGGAATTGGTTTCTCTTTATTCTTTAAGTTCTTTTAGCCATTGATTGAAAGCAAGTCTTATTCCTTAAGGAATTGGTTTCTCTTTGACCTTTAAGTTCTTTTGGGAGATTGAGTTGGAAGCAGAGTCTTAATCCTTAAGGAATTGGTTTGCTCTTTGTTCTTAAGTTCTTTTAGCCATTGATTGAAAGCAAGTCTTATTCCTTAAAGAATTGGTTTCTCTTTGACCTTTAAGTTCTTTTGGAGATTGATTGGAAGCAAGTCTTAATCCATAAGGGAATTGGTTTCTCTTTATTCTTTAAGTTCTTTTAGCCATTGATTGAAAACAAGTCTTATTCCTTAAGGAATTGGTTTTCTCCTTTGATCTATCAAGTTCTTTTGGAGATTGATTGGAAGCAAGTCTTAACCCATGAGGGAATTGGATTTTCTCTTTGTTCTTTAAGTTCTTTTAGACCCATTGATTGAAAGCAAAGTCTTATTCCTTAAGGAATTGGTTTCTTTGACCTTGCTAAGTTCTTTTGGAGATTGATTGGAAGCAAAATCCATAAGGAATTGGTTTCTCTTTGTTCTTTAAGTTCTTTTAGCCGTTGATTGAAAGCAAGTCTTATTCCTTAAAGAATTGGTTTCTCTTTGACCTTTAAGCTCTTTTGGAGATTGATTGGAAGCAAGTCTTAATCCATAAGGAATTGGTTTCTCTTTGTTCTTAGATTTAAACCAAATTAGATACAAATACACAATATATGGAATTAGTTTCTTAGATTGTTCAAGTTCTTTTAGCCATTGATTGAAAGCAAGTCTTATTCCTTAAGAGAATTGGTTTCTCTTTGACCTTTAACTTCTTTTTGAGATGGATTGGAAGCGAGTCTTAATCCTTAAGGAATTGGTTTCTCTTTATTCCTTAAGTTCTTTTAGCCATTGATTGAAAGCAAGTTTTATTCCTGAAGGAATTGGTTTCTCTTTGACTTTCAAGTTCTTTCGGAGATTGATTGGAAGCAAGTCTTAATCCATAAGGAATTGGTTTCGCTTTGTTCTTTAAGTCCTTTTAGCCATTGATTGGAAGCAAGTCTTAATCCATAAGGAATTGGTTTCTCTTTGTTCTTTAAGTTCTTTTAGCCATTGATTGAAAGCAAGTCTTATTCTTAGAATTGGTTTCTCTTTGACCTTTAAGCTTTTTTGGAGATTGATTGGAAGTAAGTCTTAATCCATAAGGAATTGCTTTCTCTTTGTTCTTTAAGTTCTTTTGGCCATTCATTGATAGCAATTCTTATTCCTTAAGGAATTGGTTTCTCTTTGACCTTTATGTTCTTTTTGGAGATTGATTAGGAAGTAAGTCTTAATCCATAAGGAATTGGTTTCTCTTTCCATTCTTTAAGTTCTTTGAGCCATTGATTGAATGCAAGTCTTATTTCCTTGGAATTGGTTTCTCTTTTGACCTTTAAAGCTCTTTTGGAGATTGATTGGGGAGAAGTAAGTCTTAATCCATAAGGAATTGCTTTCTCTTTGTTCTTTAGAAAGTTCTCTTGTAGCCATTGATTGAAAGCAAGTCTTATTCCTGAGAAGGAATTGGTTTCTCTTTGACCTTTAAGTTCTTTTGGAGATTGATTGGATGTAAGTCTTAATCCATACCAGGAATTGGTTTCTCTTTATGTTCTTTAAGTTCTTTGAGCCATTGATTGAAAGCAAGTCTTATTCCTTAAAGAATTGGTTTTCTCTTTGACCTTTAAGTTCTTTTGGAGATTGATTTAGGCGTGAGTCTTAATCCTTAAGGAGATTGGTTTCCATCTTTATTCTTTACAAGTTCTTTTAGCCATTGATTGAAAGCAAGTCTTATTCCTTAAGGAATTGGTTTCTCTATTGACCTTCATAAGTTCTTTGTGTAGATTGATTGAATGCAAGTCTTACAATATATAGGAATTGGTTTCTCTTAAGATTTGTTCAAGTTCTTTTGGCCATTGATTGAAAGCAAGTCTTATTCCTTAAGGGATTTGTTTCTCTTTGACCTTTAAGTTCTTTTGGAGATTGATTGGAAGCAAGTCTTAATCCATAAGGAATTGGTTTCTCTTTGTTCTTTAAGTTATTTTAGCCATTGATTGAAAGCAAGTCTTATTCCTTAAGGAATTGGTTTTTCTCTCCTTGACCTTCAAGTTTTTTTGGAGATTGATTGGAAGCAAGTCTTAACCCTTAAGGAATTGGTTTCTCTTTATTCTTTAAGTCCTTTTAGCCATTGATTGAAAGCAAGTCTTATTCCTTAAGGAATTGGTTTCTCTTTGACAATTAAGTTCTTTTTTTTGGAGATTGATTGGAAGCAAGTCTTAATCCTTAAGGAATTGGATTCGCTTTATTCTTTAGGTTCTTTTGGAGATTGATTGGAAGCAAGTCTTAATCCGTAGGGAATTGGTTTCTCTTTGTTCTTTACGTTCTTTTAGCCATTGATTGAAAGCAAGTCTTATTCGTTAAGGAATTGGTTTCTCTTTGACCTTTAAGTTCTTTTGGAGATTGATTGGAAGCAAGTCTTAATCCATAAGGAATTGGTTTCTCTTTGTTTTTTAAGTTCTTTTAGCCATTGATTGAAAGCAAGTCTTATTCCTGAAGGAATTGGTTTCTCTTTGACCTTTGAGTTCATTTGGAGATTGATTGGAAGCAAGTCTTAATCCTTAAGGAATTAGTTTCTTTTTGTTCTTTAAGTTCTTTTAGCCATTGATTGAAAGCAAGTCTTATTCCTTAAGAATTGGTTTCTCTTTGACCTTTTAAGTTCTTTTTGGAGATTGATTGGACGCGAGTCTTAATCCTTAAGGAATTGGTTTCTCTTTATTACTTTAAGTTCTTTAGCCATTGATTGAAAGCAAGTCTTATTCCACAGGAATTGGTTTCTCTTTGATTCCCCTTAGAGTTCTTTTGTGTGATTGATGAAATGCAAGTCTTAATCCATATGGAATTGGTTTCTCTTTGTTTCATTCAAGTTCTTTTTCAGCCATTGATTGAAAGCAAGTCTGCCATTCATGAAGGAATTTTGTTTCTCTTTGACCTTTAAATTCTTTTGGAGATTGATGGGAAGGGAGTCTTAATCCTAAAGGAATTGGTTTCTCTTTGTTCTTTAAGTTCTTTTAGCCATTGATTGAAAGCAAGTCTTATTCTTTAAGGAATTGGTTTCTCTTTGACCAATGTTTAAGTTCTTTGGAGATTGATTTGGAAGCAAGTCTTAATCCTTAAGGGAATTGGTTTCTCTTTGTTCTTTAAGTTCTTTTAGCCATTGATTGAAAGCAAGTCTTATTATTTAAGGAATTGGTTTCTCTTTGACCTTTAAAGCTCTTTTGGAGATTGATTGGAAGCAAGTCTTACTCCATAAGGAATTCGTTTGTCTTTGTTCTTTAAGTTCTTTGGGCCATTGATTGAATGCAAGTCTTATTCCTTAAGGAATTGGTTTCTCTTTGACCTTTAAGTTCTTTTGGAGATTGATTGAAGCGAGTCTTAATCCCTTAAGGAATTGGTTTCTCTTTATTCTTTAAGTTCTTTTAGCCATTAGTGATTGAAAGCAAGTCTTATTCCTTAAGGAATTGGTTTCTCTTTGACCCTTTAAGTTCTTTATGGAGTTGAGTTGGATTAGCGAGTCTTAATCCTTAAGGAATTGGTTTCTCTTTATTCTTTAAAGTTCTTTTAGCCATTGATTGAAATGCAAAGTCTTATTCCTTATAGGAATTGGTTTCTCTTTGAGCTACAAGTTGTTTTTGAGATTGATTGGAAGCAAGTCTAATCCAATATAAGGAATTGGTTTCTCTTAGACCTTTGTTCAAGTTCTTTTGTCCATTGATTGAAAGCAAAGCATCTTATTCCTCACGAAGGAATTGGTTTCTCTTGACCTTTAAGTTCTTTTTTTTGTAGATTGATTGGAAGCAGGAGGAGTCACTTAACTCCATAGGGAATTGGTTTCTTTCTTTGTTCTTTAAGTTATTTTGTGATATTTAAAAGCAAGTCTTACTCCTTAAGGAATTGGTTTCTCCTTGACCTTTTAAGTTCTTTTGGAGATTGAGCTTGGAAGCAAGTCTTAATCCTTGTAAAGAATCTGGTTTCTTTGTTTTTAAAGTCTTTAGCTATTGATTGAAAGTGTCTATTCTCAAGGAATATTTGCTATTCTTTAAGTACTTTTTTAGCCATTGAGTTGGAAATAAAGTCTTGTTCTTTAAGGAATTGGTTTCTGTTTGATTCTTTAAGTTCTTTTAGGCCATTGATTATGGAAGCAAGTCTTAATCCATGAGGAATTGGTTTCTCTTCTTGATTCTTTAAGTTCTTTTAGGCCATTGATTGAAAGCCCAAGTCTTATTCTTTAAGGAATTGGTTTCTCTTTGACCTTTAAGTTCATTTTGGAGATTGGTTGGATAAGTCTTAATCTTTAAGAGAATTGGTTACTCTCTTTATTCTATTTAAGTTACACTTTTAGCCATTGATTGAAAGCAGAAGTCATAACTCCTGAAGGAATTGGTTTCTCTTTGACCTTGAAGTTCATTTGGAATTGATTGGAAGCAAGTCTTAATCCTCTTAAAGGAATTGGATTTCTCTTTATTCTTTAAGTTTCTTTTAGCCATTGATTGAAAGCAAGTCTTATTAGTTGAAGGAGTTCGGTTTTCTCTTTGACCTTTAAGATTCTTTTGGAGATTGATTGGAAGCGAGTGTCTTAATCTGTTGAAGGAATTGGTTTCTGCTTTTTGTGTTCCTTAGGTTCTTTTATTAAGTTCTTTAGCCATTGATTGAAAGCAAAGTCATTTATTCCTTAAGGAAGGTGGGTTTCGACCTCTTTGTGTTATTTGACTACTTTTGGAGACTGATTGAAGAAGTAAGTCTTAATCCATAAGGAATTGGTTTCTCTTTGTTCTTTAAGTTCTTTTAGCCATTGATTGAAAGCTCAAATCTTATTCCTTAAGGAGTTGGTTTCTCTTTGACCTTTAAGCTCTTTTTGGAGACTGATTGGAAGCGAGTGTTAATCGTTATGGAGTTGGTTTCTCTTTATTCTTTAAGTTCTTTTAGCCATTGATTGAAAGCAAAGTCATCTTATTCACTGAAGGAATTGGTTTCTCTATTGACCTTTGAGTTCTTTTTGGAGGCAATGAGTTACAAGAGTAAGCAGTCTTAGATCCAGATAAGTGCATTGCCTCTCTTTTGTTCTTTAAGTTCTTTTAGCCATTGATTAGGAAAGCAAGTCTTATTTCCTTAAGGAGATTGGTTTTCATCTTTTTCAGGACTTTAAGTTCTTTTGGAGATTGATTGGAAGCAAGTCTTAATCCTTATGGCAGAATCTAATCATATTTGGAGATATATTTAGATCTTGTTGTTCTTTTAAAAGTTCTTTTAGCCATCGATTTAAAGCAAGTCAGTTATTCTTTAAGGAATTGGTTTAAATCCATGACCTAATATCAAGTTCAAATTTGGAGATTGATTGGAAGCAACTAAATCTTTAATGAATTGGTTTCTCTTTATTCTTTAAGTTCTTTAGGCCATTGAGTTGAAAGCAAGTCTTATTCTTTAAGAATTGGATAATTTCTCTTTGACCTTTAAGTATCTTTTTTGAAGCGAGATTGATTGGAAGTTAATAGAGAATGCTTAATCCATAAGGAATTGGTTTAACTCTTTGATTCTTAAAGCTTCTTTTGCTCATAGATACGTGAAAGCGAGTTAATCCTTTAAGTGAATTGGTTTTCTTTTGACCTTTGTGTTCTGAGACACTGTGTTTTATTTTAATCCCAATCTAATTGGTTTTCTGTACTATCGTTTCCAAGGGCGAGGTTTTCTTTTAGCCATTGGGATTGAAAGCAAGTCTTTATTCTCTTAAGGAAATTGGTTTCTCTTGTGACCTTTTTAAGTTCTTTTGGACAGGGTTACGGGGCGAGTCTTTATATCCTGGGGATTCCATCAATAAGGAATTGGTTTCTCTTTGTTCTTTAAGTTACTTTTAGCCCATTGATTTGAAAGCGAAGTCTTTATTCACTTAAAGATTGGTTTCTCTTTGACCTTTAAGTTCGATTTTGGAGATTGATTGGAAGCAAGTGCTAATCCATAAGGAATTGGTTACTCTTTATTCTTTAAGTTCTTTTAATATGCCATTTGATTGGATAGCAAGTCTTATTCCTTAAGGAATTGGTTTCTCTGTTTGACCTTTACAGGATTCTTTTGGAGATTGATTGGAAGCAAGTCTTAAATGTAAGGAATTGGTTTCTCTTTATTCTTTAAGTTCTTTTAGCTGCATTGATTGAAAGCAAGATCTTGATTCCTTAAGGAAGTTGGTTTCTCTTGCCTGACGCTTTAAGTTCTTTTGGAGATTGATTGGAAGTAAGGTCTTAATCCTTAAGGAATTGGTTTCTCTTTATTCTTTAAGTTCTTTTAGCCATTGATTAAAAGCAAGGTCTTATTCCTGAGCACAGGAATTGGTTTCTCTTTTGACCTTTAAGTTCTTTTGGAGATTAGATTGGAAGTAAGTCTTAATCCATAAGGAATTGGTTTCTCTTTGTTCACTTTAAGTCCTTTTAGCCATTGATTGGAAGCAAGTCTTATTCCTTAAGGAATTGGATTCTCTTTGACCTTCAAGGTCTTTTGGAGATTGGTTGGAAGGTAGTCTTAATCCATAAGGAATTCGTTTCTCTTTGTTCTTTAACTTCTTTGACCCATTGATTGGATGCAAGTATTATTCCTTAAGGGATTGGTTTCTCTTTGACCTTTAAAGCTCTTTTGGAGCCATTGAGTTGGAATGCAAGTCTTAATCCCTGAGGAATTGCTTTCTCTTTGATTCTTTAAGTTCTTTTAGCCCGTTGATTGGCTTAAGTCTTATTCCTTAAGGGAGTGGTTTCTCTTTGACCTTTAAGTTCTTTTGGAGATTGATTGGAAGGCAGTCACTTAATCCTTAGGGGTGGTTTCCCTTTATTCTTTAAGTTCTTTTAGCCATTGATTGAAAGCTTGAAGTCTTATTAAACCTTAAGAGAATTGGTTTCTCTTTTATTCCTTTAAGTTCTTTTGGCGATTGATTGAATGCAAGTCTTATTCAATATATGGGTTGGTTTCTCTTCGTTGTTCAAGTTCTTTTGGCCATTGATTGAAAGCAAGTCTTATTCCTTAAGGAATTTGTTTCTCTTTGACCTTTGAGCTCGTTTGGAGACTGATTGGAAGTAAGTCTTAATCCATAAGGAATTGGATTCTCTTTGTTCTTTAAGTTCTTTTAGCCATTGATTGAATGCAAGTCTTATTCCTTTAAGGGGTTGGTTTCTCTTTGACCTTCAAGTTCATTTGGAGATTGATTGGAAGCAAGTCTTAATCCTTAAGAGAATTAGTTTCTCTTTATTACTTTAAGTTCTTTTAGCCATTGATTGAGAAAGCAAGTCTTATTCCGTAAGGAATTGGTTTCTTTTTGACCTTCAAGTACTTTTGGAGATTGGTTGGAGGCAAGTGTTAATCCTTAGGAGGAATTGGTTTCTCTTTATTCTTTAAGTTCTTTTAGCCATTGATTGAAAGCAAGATTTTTTCCAGAAGGAATTGGTTTCTCTTTGACCTTTGAGCTCTTTTGGAGACTGATTGGAAGTAAGTCTTAATCCATAAGGAATTGGTTTGTCTTTGACCTTTAAGTTCATTTGGAGATTGATTGGAAGCAAGTCTTGTCCCTTATGGAATTAGTTTTCTCTTTATTCTTCCAGTTCTTTTGGCCATTGATTGAAAGCAAGTCTTATTAGTAAAGAGTAGGTTTCTCTTTGACCTTCAAGTTCTTTTGGAGATTGATTGAGGCAAGTCTTAATCCTTAAGGAATTGGTTTCTCTTTATTCTTTTAAGTTCTTTTAGCCATTGATTGAAAGCAAGTCTTATTCCTTAAGGAATTGGTTTCTCTTTGACCTTTAAGTTCTTTTGGAGATTGATTGGAAGCGAGTCTTAATCCTTAAGGAATTGGTTTCTCTTTGTTCTTTAAGTTATTTTAGCCATTGACTGAAAGCAAGTCTTATTCCTTAAGGAATTGGTTTCGCTTTGTTCTTTAAGTTCTTTTAGCCACTGATTGAAAGCAAGTCTTATTCCTTAAGGAATTGGTTTCTCTTTGACCTTTAAGTCATTTTGGAGATTGATTGAAACCAAGTCTTATTCCTTAAGGAATTGGTTTCTCTTTATTCCTTAAGTTCTTTTGGCCAATGATTGGAAGCTAGTCTT
>JAVHNO010000032.1:0-38600 GCA_031439595.1 Pterocarpus santalinus | reverse complement strand
TTGCATAAGGATTAAGACTTGCTTCCAATCAATGGCCAAAAGAACTTAAAGAATAAAGAGAAACCAATTGCATAAGGATTAAGACTTGCTTCCAATCAATGGCCAAAAGAACTTAAAGAATAAAGAGAAACCAATTGCATAAGGATTAAGACTTGCTTCCAATCAATGGCCAAAAGAACTTAAAGAATAAAGAGAAACCAATTGCATAAGGATTAAGACTTGCTTCCAATCAATGGCCAAAAGAACTTAAAGAATAAAGAGAAACCAATTGCATAAGGATTAAGACTTGCTTCCAATCAATGGCCAAAAGAACTTAAAGAATAAAGAGAAACCAATTGCATAAGGATTAAGACTTGCTTCCAATCAATGGCCAAAAGAACTTAAAGAATAAAGAGAAACCAATTGCATAAGGATTAAGACTTGCTTCCAATCAATGGCCAAAAGAACTTAAAGAATAAAGAGAAACCAATTGCATAAGGATTAAGACTTGCTTCCAATCAATGGCCAAAAGAACTTAAAGAATAAAGAGAAACCAATTGCATAAGGATTAAGACTTGCTTCCAATCAATGGCCAAAAGAACTTAAAGAATAAAGAGAAACCAATTGCATAAGGATTAAGACTTGCTTCCAATCAATGGCCAAAAGAACTTAAAGAATAAAGAGAAACCAATTGCATAAGGATTAAGACTTGCTTCCAATCAATGGCCAAAAGAACTTAAAGAATAAAGAGAAACCAATTGCATAAGGATTAAGACTTGCTTCCAATCAATGGCCAAAAGAACTTAAAGAATAAAGAGAAACCAATTGCATAAGGATTAAGACTTGCTTCAATCAATGGCCAAAAGAACTTAAAGAATAAAGAGAAACCAATTGCATAAGGATTAAGACTTGCTTCCAATCAATGGCCAAAAGAACTTAAAGAATAAAGAGAAACCAATTGCATAAGGATTAAGACTTGCTTCCAATCAATGGCCAAAAGAACTTAAAGAATAAAGAGAAACCAATTGCATAAGGATTAAGACTTGCTTCCAATCAATGGCCAAAAGAACTTAAAGAATAAAGAGAAACCAATTGCATAAGGATTAAGACTTGCTTCCAATCAATGGCCAAAAGAACTTAAAGAATAAAGAGAAACCAATTGCATAAGGATTAAGACTTGCTTCCAATCAATGGCCAAAAGAACTTAAAGAATAAAGAGAAACCAATTGCATAAGGATTAAGACTTGCTTCCAATCAATGGCCAAAAGAACTTAAAGAATAAAGAGAAACCAATTGCATAAGGATTAAGACTTGCTTCCAATCAATGGCCAAAAGAACTTAAAGAATAAAGAGAAACCAATTGCATAAGGATTAAGACTTGCTTCCAATCAATGGCCAAAAGAACTTAAAGAATAAAGAGAAACCAATTGCATAAGGATTAAGACTTGCTTCCAATCAATGGCCAAAAGAACTTAAAGAATAAAGAGAAACCAATTGCATAAGGATTAAGACTTGCTTCCAATCAGTGGCCAAAAGAACTTAAAGAATAAAGAGAAACCAATTGCATAAGGATTAAGACTTGCTTCCAATCAATGGCCAAAAGAACTTAAAGAATAAAGAGAAACCAATTGCATAAGGATTAAGACTTGCTTCCAACCAATGGCCAAAAGAATTTAAAGATTAAAGAGAAACCAATTGCATAAGGATTAAGACTTGCTTCCAATCAACGGCCAAAAGAACTTAAAGAATAAAGAGAAACCAATTGCATAAGGATGAAGACTTGCTTCCAATCAATGGCCAAAAGAACTTAAAGAATAAAGAGAAACCAATTGCATAAGGATTAAGACTTGCTTCCAATCAATGGCCAAAAGAACTTAAAGAATAAAGAGAAACCAATTGCATAAGGATTAAGACTTGCTTCCAATCAACGGCCAAAAGAACTTAAAGAATAAAGAGAAACCAATTGCATAAGGATTAAGACTTGCTTCCAATCAATGGCCAAAAGAACTTAAAGAATAAAGAGAAACCAATTGCATAAGGATTAAGACTTGCTTCAATCAATGGCCAAAAGAACTTAAAGAATAAAGAGAAACCAATTGCATAAGGATTAAGACTTGCTTCCAATCAATGGCCAAAAGAACTTAAAGAATAAAGAGAAACCAATTGCATAAGGATTAAGACTTGCTTCCAATCAATGGCCAAAAGAACTTAAAGAATAAAGAGAAACCAATTGCATAAGGATTAAGACTTGCTTCCAATCAATGGCCAAAAGAACTTAAAGAATAAAGAGAAACCAATTGCATAAGGATTAAGACTTGCTTCCAATCAATGGCCAAAAGAACTTAAAGAATAAAGAGAAACCAATTGCATAAGGATTAAGACTTGCTTCCAATCAATGGCCAAAAGAACTTAAAGAATAAAGAGAAACCAATTGCATAAGGATTAAGACTTGCTTCCAATCAACGGCCAAAAGAACTTAAAGAATAAAGAGAACCCAATTGCATAAGGATTAAGACTTGCTTCCAATCAATGGCCAAAAGAACTTAAAGAATAAAGAGAAACCAATTGCATAAGGATTAAGACTTGCTTCCAATCAATGGCCAAAAGAACTTAAAGAATAAAGAGAATCCAATTGCATAAGGATTAAGACTTGCTTCCAATCAATGGCCAAAAGAACTTAAAGAATAAAGAGAAACCAATTGCATAAGGATTAAGACTTGCTTCCAATCAATGGCCAAAAGAACTTAAAGAATAAAGAGAAGCCAATTGCATAAGGATTAAGACTTGCTTCCAATCGATGGCCAACAGGACTTAAAGAATAAAGAGAAACCAATTGCATAAGGATTAAGACTTGCTTCCAATCACCGGCCAAAAGAACTTAAAGAATAAAGAGAAACCAATTGCATAAGGATTAAGACTTGCTTCCAATCAATGGCCAAAAGAACTTAAAGAATAAAGAGAAACCAATTGCATAAGGATTAAGACTTGCTTCCAATCAATGGCCAAAAGAACTTAAAGAATAAAGAGAAACCAATTGCATAAGGATTAAGACTTGCTTCCAATCAATGGCCAAAAGAGCTTAAAGAATAAAGAGAAACCAATTCCTTAAGGATTAAGACTTGCTTCTAATCAGTGGCCAAAAGAACTTAAAGGATAAAGAGAAACCAATTGCATAAGGATTAAGACTTGCTTCCAATCAATGGCCAAAAGAACTTAAAGAATAAAGAGAAACCAATTGCATAAGGATTAAGACTTGCTTCCAATCAATGGCCAAAAGAACTTAAAGAATAAAGAGAAACCAATTGCATAAGGATTAAGACTTGCTTCCAATCAATGGCCAAAAGAACTTAAAGGATAAAGAGAAACCAATTGCATAAGGATTAAGACTTGCTTCCAATCAATGGCCAAAAGAACTTAAAGAATAAAGAGAAACCAATTGCATAAGGATTAAGACTTGCATCCAATCAATGGCCAAAAGAACTTAAAGAATAAAGAGAAACCAATTGCATAAGGATTAAGACTTGCTTCCAATCAATGGCCAAAAGAACTTAAAGAATAAAGAGAAACCAATTGCATAAGGATTAAGACTTGCTTCCAATCAATGGCCAAAAGAACTTAAAGAATAAAGAGAAACCAATTGCATAAGGATTAAGACTTGCTTCCAATCAATGGCCAAAAGAACTTAAAGAATAAAGAGAAACCAATTGCATAAGGATTAAGACTTGCTTCCAATCAATGGCCAAAAGAACTTAAAGAATAAAGAGAAACCAATTGCATAAGGATTAAGACTTGCTTCCAATCAATGGCCAAAAGAACTTAAAGAATAAAGAGAAACCAATTGCATAAGGATTAAGACTTGCTTCCAATCAACGGCCAAAAGAACTTAAAGAATAAAGAGAAACCAATTGCATAAGGATTAAGACTTGCTTCCAATCAATGGCCAAAAAGAACATGAAGAAGAAAGAGAAACCAATTGCATAAGGAGACTTGCTTCCAATCAATGGCCAAAAGAACTTAAAGAATAAAGAGAAACCAATTGCATAAGGATTAAGACTTGCTTCCAATCAATGGCCATAAGAACTTAAAGAATAAAGAGAAACCAATTGCATAAGGATTAAGACTTGCTTCCAATCAATGGCCAAAAGAACTTAAAGAATAAAGAGAAACCAATTGCATAAGGATTAAGACTGGCTTCCAATCAGTGGCCAATAGAACTTAAAGAATAAAGAGAAACCAATTGCATAAGGATTAAGATTTACTTCCAATCACTGGCCAAAAGAACTTAAAGAATAAAGAGAAACCAATTGCATAAGGATTAAGACTTGCTTCCAATCAATGGCCAAAAGAACTTAAAGAATAAAGAGAAACCAATTCCTTAAGGATTAAGGCTTGCTTCCAATCAATGGCCAAAAGAACTTAAAGAATAAAGAGAAACCAATTGCATAAGGATTAAGACTTGCTTCCAATCAATGGCCAAAAGAACTTAAAGAATAAAGAGAAACCAATTGCATAAGGATTAAGACTTGCTTCCAATCAATGGCCAAAAGAACTTAAAGAATAAAGAGAAACCAATTGCATAAGGATTAAGATTTACTTCCAATCACTGGCCAAAAGAACTTAAAGAAAAAAGAGAAACCAATTGCATAAGGATTAAGATTTACTTCCAATCACTGGCCAAAAGAACTTAAAGAATAAAGAGAACCCAATTGCATAAGGATTAAGACTTGCTTCCAATCAATGGCCAAAAGAACTTAAAGAATAAAGAGAAACCAATTGCATAAGGATTAAGACTTGCTTCCAATCAATGGCCAAAAGAACTTAAAGAATAAAGAGAAACAAATTGCATAAGGATTAAGACTTGCTTCCAATCAATGGCCAAAAGAACTTAAAGAATAAAGAGAAACCAATTGCATAAGGATTAAGACTTGCTTCCAATCAATGGCCAAAAGAACTTAAAGAATAAAGAGAAGCCAATTGCATAAGGATTAAGACTTGCTTCCAATCAATGGCCAAAAGAACTTAAAGAATAAAGAGAAACCAATTGCATAAGGATTAAGACTTGCTTCCAATCAATGGCCAAAAGAACTTAAAGAATAAAGAGAAACCAATTGCATAAGGATTAAGACTTGCTTCCAATCAATGGCCAAAAGAACTTAAAGAATAAAGAGAAACCAATTGCATAAGGATTAAGACTTGCTTCCAATCAATGGCCAAAAGAACTTAAAGAATAAAGAGAAACCAATTGCATAAGGATTAAGACTTGCTTCCAATCAATGGCCAAAAGAACTTAAAGAATAAAGAGAAACCAATTGCATAAGGATTAAGACTTGCTTCCAATCAATGGCCAAAAGAACTTAAAGAATAAAGAGAAACCAATTGCATAAGGATTAAGTCTTGCTTCCAATCAATGGCCAAAAGAACTTAAAGAATAAAGAGAAACCAATTGCATAAGGATTAAGACGTGCATCCAATCATTCGCCAAAAGAACTTAAAGAATAAAGAGAAACCAATTGCATAAGGATTAAGACTTGCTTCCAATCAATGGCCAAAAGAACTTAAAGAATAAATAGATACCAATTGCATAAGGATTAAGACTTGCTTCCAATCAATGGCCAAAAGAACTTAAAGAATAAAGAGAAACCAATTGCATAAGGATTAAGACTTGCTTCCAATCAATGGCCAAAAGAACTTAAAGAATAAAGAGAAACCAATTGCATAAGGATTAAGACTTGCTTCCAATCAATGGCCAAAAGAACTTAAAGAATAAAGAGAAACCAATTGCATAAGGATTAAGACTTGCTTCCAATCAATGGCCAAAAGAACTTAAAGAATAAAGAGAAACCAATTGCATAAGGATTAAGACTTGCTTCCAATCAATGGCCAAAAGAACTTAAAGAATAAAGAGAAACCAATTGCATAAGGATTAAGACTTGCTTCCAATCAATGGCCAAAAGAACTTAAAGAATAAAGAGAAACCAATTGCATAAGGATTAAGACTTGCTTCCAATCAATGGCCAAAAGAACTTAAAGAATAAAGAGAAACCAATTGCATAAGGATTAAGACTTGCTTCCAATCAATGGCCAAAAGAACTTAAAGAATAAAGAGAAACCAATTGCATAAGGATTAAGACTTGCTTCCAATCAATGGCCAAAAGAACTTAAAGAATAAAGAGAAACCAATTGCATAAGGATTAAGACTTGCTTCCAATCAATGGCCAAAAGAACTTAAAGAATAAAGAGAAACCAATTGCATAAGGATTAAGACTTGCTTCCAATCAATGGCCAAAAGAACTTAAAGAATAAAGAGAAACCAATTGCATAAGGATTAAGACTTGCTTCCCAATCAATGGCCAAAAGAACTTAAAGAATAAAGAGAAACCAATTGCATAAGGATTAAGACTTGCTTCCAATCAATGGCCAAAAGAACTTAAAGAATAAAGAGAAACCAATTGCATAAGGATTAAGACTTGCTTCCAATCAATGGCCAAAAGAACTTAAAGAATAAAGAGAAACCAATTGCATAAGGATTAAGACTTGCTTCCAATCAATGGCCAAAAGAACTTAAAGAATAAAGAGAAACCAATTGCATAAGGATTAAGACTTGCTTCCAATCAATGGCCAAAAGAACTTAAAGAATAAAGAGAAACCAATTGCACAAGGATTAAGACTTGCTTCCAATCAGTGGCCAAAAGAACTTAAAGAATAAAGAGAAACCAATTGCATAAGGATTAAGACTTGCTTCCAATCAATGGCCAAAAGAACTTAAAGAATAAAGAGAAACCAATTGCATAAGGATTAAGACTTGCTTCCAATCAGTGGCCAAAAGAACTTAAAGAATAATGAGAAGCCAATTGCATAAGGATTAAGACTTGCTTCCAATCAGTGGCCAAAAGAACTTAAAGAATAATGGGAAGCCAATTGCATAAGGATTAAGACTTGCTTCCAATCAATGGCCAAAAGAACTTAAAGAATAAAGAGAAACCAATTGCATAAGGATTAAGACTTGCTTCCAATCAATGGCCAAAAGAACTTAAAGAATAAAGAGAAACCAATTGCATAAGGATTAAGACTTGCTTCCAATCAATGGCCAAAAGAACTTAAAGAATAAAGAGAAACCAATTGCATAAGGATTAAGACTTGCTTCCAATCAATGGCCAAAAGAACTTAAAGAATAAAGAGAAACCAATTGCATAAGGATTAAGACTTGCTTCCAATCAATGGCCAAAAGAACTTAAAGAATAAAGAGAAACCAATTGCATAAGGATTAAGACTTGCTTCCAATCAATGGCCAAAAGAACTTAAAGAATAAAGAGAAACCAATTGCATAAGGATTAAGACTTGCTTCCAATCAATGGCCAAAAGAACTTAAAGAATAAAGAGAACCCAATTGCATAAGGATGAAGACTTGCTTCCAATCAATGGCCAAAAGAACTTAAAGAATAAAGAGAAACCAATTGCATAAGGATTAAGACTTGCTTCCAATCAATGGCCAAAAGAACTTAAAGAATAAAGAGAAACCAATTGCATAAGGATTAAGACTTGCTTCCAATCAATGGCCAAAAGAACTTAAAGAATAAAGAGAAACCAATTGCATAAGGATTAAGACTTGCTTCCAATCAATGGCCAAAAGAACTTAAAGAATAAAGAGAAACCAATTGCATAAGGATTAAGACTTGCTTCCAATCAATGGCCAAAAGAACTTAAAGAATAAAGAGAAACCAATTGCATAAGGATTAAGACTTGCTTCCAATCAATGGCCAAAAGAACTTAAAGAATAAAGAGAAACCAATTGCATAAGGATTAAGACTTGCTTCCAATCAATGGCCAAAAGAACTTAAAGAATAAAGAGAAACCAATTGCATAAGGATTAAGACTTGCTTCCAATCAATGGCCAAAAGAACTTAAAGAATAAAGAGAAACCAATTGCATAAGGATTAAGACTTGCTTCCAATCAATGGCCAAAAGAACTTAAAGAATAAAGAGAAACCAATTGCATAAGGATTAAGACTTGCTTCCAATCAATGGCCAAAAGAACTTAAAGAATAAAGAGAAACCAATTGCATAAGGATTAAGACTTGCTTCCAATCAATGGCCAAAAGAACTTAAAGAATAAAGAGAAACCAATTGCATAAGGATTAAGACTTGCTTCCAATCAATGGCCAAAAGAACTTAAAGAATAAAGAGAAACCAATTGCATAAGGATTAAGACTCGCTTCCAATCAATGGCCAAAAGAACTTAAAGAATAAAGAGAAACCAATTGCATAAGGATTAAGACTTGCTTCCAATCAATGGCCAAAAGAACTTAAAGAATAAAGAGAAACCAATTGCATAAGGATTAAGACTTGCTTCCAATCAATGGCCAAAAGAACTTAAAGAATAAAGAGAAACCAATTGCATAAGGATTAAGACTTGCTTCCAATCAATGGCCAAAAGAACTTAAAGAATAAAGAGAAACCAATTGCATAAGGATTAAGACTTGCTTCCAATCAATGGCCAAAAGAACTTAAAGAATAAAGAGAAACCAATTGCATAAGGATTAAGACTTGCTTCCAATCAATGGCCAAAAGAACTTAAAGAATAAAGAGAAACCAATTGCATAAGGATTAAGACTTGCTTCCAATCAATGGCCAAAAGAACTTAAAGAAAAAAGAGAAACCAATTGCATAAGGATTAAGATTTACTTCCAATCACTGGCCATAAGAACTTAAAGAATAAAGAGAACCCAATTCCTTAAGGATTAAGACTTGCTTCCAATCAATGGCCAAAAGAACTTAAAGAATAAAGAGAAACCAATTGCATAAGGATTAAGATTTGCTTCCAATCAGTGGCCAAAAGAACTTAAAGAATAAAGAGAAACCAATTGCATAAGGATTAAGACTTGCTTCCAATCAATGGCCAAAAGAACTTAAAGAATAAAGAGAACCCAATTGCATAAGGATTAAGACTTGGCTAAAAGAACTTAAAGAATAAAGAGAAACCAATTGCATAAGGATTAAGACTTGCTTCCAATCAGTGGCGAAAAGAACTTAAAGAATAAAGAGAAACCAATTGCATAAGGATTAAGACTTGCTTCCAATCAATGGCCAAAAGAACTTAAAGAATAAAGAGAAACCAATTGCATAAGGATTAAGACTTGCTTCCAATCAATGGCCAAAAGAACTTAAAGAATAAAGAGAAACCAATTGCATAAGGATTAAGACTTGCTTCAATCAGTGGCCAAAAGAACTTAAAGAATAAAGAGAAACCAATTGCATAAGGATTAAGACTTGCTTCCAATCAATGGCCAAAAGAACTTAAAGAATAAAGAGAAACCAATTGCATAAGGATTAAGACTTGCTTCCAATCAATGGCCAAAAGAACTTAAAGAATAAAGAGAAACCAATTGCATAAGGATTAAGACTTGCTTCCAATCAATGGCCAAAAGAACTTAAAGAATAAAGAGAAACCAATTGCATAAGGATTAAGACTTGCTTCCAATCAATGGCCAAAAGAACTTAAAGAATAAAGAGAAACCAATTGCATAAGGATTAAGACTTGCTTCCAATCAGTGGCCCAAAGAACTTAAAGAATAAAGAGAACCCAATTGCATAAGGATTAAGACTTGCTTCCAATCAATGGCCAAAAGAACTTAAAGAATAAAGAGAAACCAATTGCATAAGGATTAAGACTTGCTTCCAATCAATGGCCAAAAGAACTTAAAGAATAAAGAGAAACCAATTGCATAAGGATTAAGACTTGCTTCCAACCAATGGCCAAAAGAACTTAAAGAATAAAGAGAAACCAATTGCATAAGGATTAAGACTTGCTTCCAATCAATGGCCAAAAGAACTTAAAGAATAAAGAGAAACCAATTGCATAAGGATTAAGACTTGCTTCCAATCAATGGCCAAAAGAACTTAAAGAATAAAGAGAAACCAATTGCATAAGGATTAAGACTTGCTTCCAATCAATGGCCAAAAGAACTTAAAGAATAAAGAGAAACCAATTGCATAAGGATTAAGACTTGCTTCCAATCAATGGCCAAAAAGAACTTAAAGAATCAAGAGATTCCAATTGCATAAGGATTAAGACTTGCTTCCAATCAATGGCCAAAAGAACTTAAAGAATAAAGAGAAACCAATTGCATAAGGATTAAGACTTGCTTCCAATCAATGGCTAAAAGAACTTAAAGAAGAAAGAGAAACCAATTGCATAAGGATTAAGACTTGCTTCCAATCAATGGCCAAAAGAACTTAAAGAATAAAGAGAAACCAATTGCATAAGGATTAAGACTTGCTTCCAATCAATGGCCAAAAGAACTTAAAGAATAAAGAGAAACCAATTGCATAAGGATTAAGACTTGCTTCCAATCAATGGCCAAAAGAACTTAAAGAATAAAGAGAAACCAATTGCATAAGGATTAAGACTTGCTTCCAATCAATGGCCAAAAGAACTTAAAGAATAAAGAGAAACCAATTGCATAAGGATTAAGACTTGCTTCCAATCAATGGCCAAAAGAACTTAAAGAATAAAGAGAAACCAATTGCATAAGGATTAAGACTTGCTTCCAATCAATGGCCAAAAGAACTTAAAGAATAAAGAGAAACCAATTGCATAAGGATTAAGACTTGCTTCCAATCAATGGCCAAAAGAACTTAAAGAATAAAGAGAAACCAATTGCATAAGGATTAAGACTTGCTTCCAATCAATGGCCAAAAGAACTTAAAGAATAAAGAGAAACCAATTCCTTAAGGATTAAGGATTGCTTCCAATCGATGGCCAAAAGAACTTAAAGAATAAAGAGAAACCAATTGCATAAGGATTAAGACTTGCTTCCAATCAATGGCCAAAAGAACTTAAAGAATAAAGAGAAACCAATTGCATAAGGATTAAGACTTGCTTCCAATCAATGGCCAAAAGAACTTAAAGAATAAAGAGAAACCAATTGCATAAGGATTAAGACTTGCTTCCAATCAATGGCCAAAAGAACTTAAAGAATAAAGAGAAACCAATTGCATAAGGATTAAGACTTGCTTCCAATCAATGGCCAAAAGAACTTAAAGAATAAAGAGAAACCAATTGCATAAGGAGTAAGACTTGCTTCCAATCAGTGGCCAAAAGAACTTAAAGAATAAAGAGAAACCAATTGCATAAGGATTAAGACTTGCTTCCAATCAATGGCCAAAAGAACTTAAAGAATAAAGAGAAACCAATTGCATAAGGATTAAGACTTGCTTCCAATCAATGGCCAAAAGAACTTAAAGAATAAAGAGAACCCAATTGCATAAGGATTAAGACTTGCTTCCAATCAATGGCCAAAAGAACTTAAAGAATAAAGAGAAACCAATTGCATAAGGATTAAGACTTGCTTCCAATGAATGGCCAAAAGAACTTAAAGAATAAAGAGAAACCAATTGCATAAGGATTAAGACTTGCTTCCAATAAATGGCCAAAAGAACTTAAAGAATAAAGAGAAACCAATTGCATAAGGATTAAGACTTGCTTCCAATCAATGGCCAAAAGAACTTAAAGAATAAAGAGAAACCAATTGCATAAGGATTAAGACTTGCTTCCAATCAATGGCCAAAAGAACTTAAAGAATAAAGAGAAACCAATTGCATAAGGATTAAGACTTGCTTCCAATCAATGGCCAAAAGAACTTAAAGAATAAAGAGAAACCAATTGCATAAGGATTAAGACTTGCTTCCAATCAATGGCCAAAAGAACTTAAAGAATAAAGAGAAACCAATTGCATAAGGATTAAGACTTGCTTCCAATCAATGGCCAAAAGAACTTAAAGAATAAAGAGAAACCAATTGCATAAGGATTAAGACTTGCTTCCAATCAATGGCTAAAAGAACTTAAAGAATAAAGAGAAACCAATTGCATAAGGATTAAGACTTGCTTCCAATCAATGGCCAAAAGAACTTAAAGAATAAAGAGAAACCAATTGCATAAGGATTAAGACTTGCTTCCAATCAATGGCCAAAAGAACTTAAAGAATAAAGAGAAACCAATTGCATAAGGATTAAGACTTGCTTCCAATCAATGGCCAAAAGAACTTAAAGAATAAAGAGAAACCAATTGCATAAGGATTAAGACTTGCTTCCAATCAATGGCCAAAAGAACTTAAAGAATAAAGAGAAACCAATTGCATAAGGATTAAGACTTGCTTCCAATCAATGGCCAAAAGAACTTAAAGAATAAAGAGAAACCAATTGCATAAGGATTAAGACTTGCTTCCAATCAATGGCCAAAAGAACTTAAAGAATAAAGAGAAACCAATTGCATAAGGATTAAGACTTGCTTCCAATCAATGGCCAAAAGAACTTAAAGAATAAAGAGAAACCAATTGCATAAGGATTAAGACTTGCTTCCAATCAATGGCCAAAAGAACTTAAAGAATAAAGAGAAACCAATTGCATAAGGATTAAGACTTGCTTCCAATCAATGGCCAAAAGAACTTAAAGAATAAAGAGAAACCAATTGCATAAGGATTAAGACTTGCTTCCAATCAATGGCCAAAAGAACTTAAAGAATAAAGAGAAACCAATTGCATAAGGATTAAGACTTGCTTCCAATCAATGGCCAAAAGAACTTAAAGAATAAAGAGAAACCAATTGCATAAGGATTAAGACTTGCTTCCAATCAATGGCCAAAAGAACTTAAAGAATAAAGAGAAACCAATTGCATAAGGATTAAGACTTGCTTCCAATCAATGGCCAAAAGAACTTAAAGAATAAAGAGAAACCAATTGCATAAGGATTAAGACTTGCTTCCAATCAATGGCCAAAAGAACTTAAAGAATAAAGAGAAACCAATTGCATAAGGATTAAGACTTGCTTCCAATCAATGGCCAAAAGAACTTAAAGAATAAAGAGAAACCAATTGCATAAGGATTAAGACTTGCTTCCAATCAATGGCCAAAAGAACTTAAAGAATAAAGAGAAACCATTTGCATCAGGATTAAGACATGTTTCCAATCAATGGCCAAAAGAACTTAAAGAATAAAGAGAAACCAATTGCATAAGGATTAAGACTTGCTTCCAATCAATGGCCAAAAGAACTTAAAGAATAAAGAGAAACCAATTGCATAAGGATTAAGACTTGCTTCCAATCAATGGCCAAAAGAACTTAAAGAATAAAGAGAAACCAATTGCATAAGGATTAAGACTTGCTTCCAATCAATGGCCAAAAGAACTTAAAGAATAAAGAGAAACCAATTGCATAAGGATTAAGACTTGCTTCCAATCAATGGCCAAAAGAACTTAAAGAATAAAGAGAAACCAATTGCATAAGGATTAAGACTTGCTTCCAATCAATGGCCAAAAGAACTTAAAGAATAAAGAGAAACCAATTGCATAAGGATTAAGACTTGCTTCCAATCAATGGCCAAAAGAACTTAAAGAATAAAGAGAAACCAATTGCATAAGGATTAAGACTTGCTTCCAATCAATGGCCAAAAGAACTTAAAGAATAAAGAGAAACCAATTGCATAAGGATTAAGACTTGCTTCCAATCAATGGCCAAAAGAACTTAAAGAATAAAGAGAAACCAATTGCATAAGGATTAAGACTTGCTTCCAATCAATGGCCAAAAGAACTTAAAGAATAAAGAGAAACCAATTGCATAAGGATTAAGACTTGCTTCCAATCAATGGCCAAAAGAACTTAAAGAATAAAGAGAAACCAATTGCATAAGGATTAAGACTTGCTTCCAATCAATGGCCAAAAGAACTTAAAGAATAAAGAGAAACCAATTGCATAAGGATTAAGACTTGCTTCCAATCAATGGCCAAAAGAACTTAAAGAATAAAGAGAAACCAATTGCATAAGGATTAAGACTTGCTTCCAATCAATGGCCAAAAGAACTTAAAGAATAAAGGGAAACCAATTGCATAAGAATTAGGACTTGCTTCCAATCAATGGCCAAAAGAACTTAAAGAATAAAGAGAAACCAATTGCATAAGGATTAAGACTTGCTTCCAATCAATGGCCAAAAGAACTTAAAGAATAAAGAGAAACCAATTGCATAAGGATTAAGACTTGCTTCAATCAATGGCCAAAAGAACTTAAAGAATAAAGAGAAACCAATTGCATAAGGATTAAGACTTGCTTCCAATCAATGGCCAAAAGAACTTAAAGAATAAAGAGAAACCAATTGCATAAGGATTAAGACTTGCTTCCAATCAATGGCCAAAAGAACTTAAAGAATAAAGAGAAACCAATTGCATAAGGATTAAGACTTGCTTCCAATCAATGGCCAAAAGAACTTAAAGAATAAAGAGAAACCAATTGCATAAGGATTAAGACTTGCTTCCAATCAATGGCAAAAGCAACAAAAGAACTTAAAGAATAAAGAGAAACCAATTGCATAAGGATTAAGACTTGCTTCCAATCAATGGCCAAAAGAACTTAAAGAATAAAGAGAAACCAATTGCATAAGGATTAAGACTTGCTTCCAATCAACGGCCAAAAGAACTTAAAGAATAAAGAGAAACCAATTGCATAAGGATTAAGACTTGCTTCCAATCAATGGCCAAAAGAACTTAAAGAATAAAGAGAACCCAATTGCATAAGGATTAAGACTTGCTACCAATCAATGGCCAAAAGAACTTAAAGAATAAAGAGAAACCAATTGCATAAGGATTAAGACTTGCTTCCAATCAATGGCCAAAAGAACTTAAAGAATAAAGAGAAACCAATTGCATAAGGATTAAGACTTGCTTCCAATCAATGGCCAAAAGAACTTAAAGAATAAAGAGAAACCAATTGCATAAGGATTAAGACTTGCTTCCAATCAATGGCCAAAAGAACTTAATGAATAAAGAGAAACCAATTGCATAAGGATTAAGACTTGCTTCCAATCAATGGCCATAAGAACTTAAAGAATAAAGAGAAACCAATTGCATAAGGATTAAGACTTGCTTCCAATCAATGGCCAAAAGAACTTAAAGAATAAAGAGAAACCAATTGCATAAGGATTAAGACTTGCTTCCAATCAATGGCCAAAAGAACTTAAAGAATAAAGAGAAACCAATTGCATAAGGATTAAGACTTGCTTCCGATCAATGGCCAAAAGAACTTAAAGAATAAAGAGAAACCAATTGCATAAGGATTAAGACTTGCTTCCAATCAATGGCCAAAAGAACTTAAAGAATAAAGAGAAACCAATTGCATAAGGATTAAGACTTGCTTCCAATCAATGGCCAAAAGAACTTAAAGAATAAAGAGAAACCAATTGCATAAGGATTAAGACTTGCTTCCAATCAATGGCCAAAAGAACTTAAAGAATAAAGAGAAACCAATTGCATAAGGATTAAGACTTGCTTCCAATCAATGGCCAAAAGAACTTAAAGAATAAAGAGAAACCAATTGCATAAGGATTAAGACTTGCTTCCAATCAATGGCCAAAAGAACTTAAAGAATAAAGAGAAACCAATTGCATAAGGGTTAAGACTTGCTTCCAATCAATGGCCAAAAGAACTTAAAGAATAAAGAGAAACCAATTGCATAAGGATTAAGACTTGCTTCCAATCAATGGCCAAAAGAACTTAAAGAATAAAGAGAAACCAATTGCATAAGGATTAAGACTTGCTTCCAATCAGTGGCCAAAAGAACTTAAAGAATAAAGAGAAACCAATTGCATAAGGATTAAGACTTGCTTCCAATCAATGGCCAAAAGAACTTAAAGAATAAAGAGAAACCAATTGCATAAGGATTAAGACTTGCTTCAATCAATGGCCAAAAGAACTTAAAGAATAAAGAGAAACCAATTGCATAAGGGTTAAGACTTGCTTCCAATCAATGGCCAAAAGAACTTAAAGAATAAAGAGAAACCAATTGCATAAGGATTAAGACTTGCTTCCAATCAATGGCCAAAAGAACTTAAAGAATAAAGAGAAACCAATTGCATAAGGATTAAGACTTGCTTCCAATCAATGGCCAAAAGAACTTAAAGAATAAAGAGAAACCAATTGCATAAGGATTAAGACTTGCTTCCAATCAATGGCCAAAAGAACTTAAAGAATAAAGAGAAACCAATTGCATAAGGATTAAGACTTGCTTCCAATCAATGGCCAAAAGAACTTAAAGTATAAAGAGAAACCAATTGCATAAGGATTAAGACTTGCTTCCAATCAATGGCTAAGAGAACTTAAAGAATAAAGAGAAACCAATTGCATAAGGATTAAGACTTGCTTCCAATCAATGGCCAAAAGAACTTAAAGAATAAAGAGAAACCAATTGCATAAGGATTAAGACTTGCTTCCAATCAATGGCCAAAAGAACTTAAAGAATAAAGAGAAACCAATTGCATAAGCATTAAGACTTGCTTCCAATCAATGGCCAAAAGAACTTAAAGAATAAAGAGAAACCAATTGCATAAGGATTAAGACTTGCTTCCAATCAATGGCCAAAAGAACTTAAAGAATAAAGAGAAACCAATTGCATAAGGATTAAGACTTGCTTCCAATCAATGGCCAAAAGAACTTAAAGAATAAAGAGAAACCAATTGCATAAGGATTAAGACTTGCTTCCAATCAATGGCCAAAAGAACTTAAAGAATAAAGAGAAACCAATTGCATAAGGATTAAGACTTGCTTCCAATCAATGGCCAAAAGAACTTAAAGAATAAAGAGAAACCAATTGCATAAGGATTAAGACTTGCTTCCAATCAATGGCCAAAAGAACTTAAAGAATAAAGAGAAACCAATTGCATAAGGATTAAGACTTGCTTCCAATCAGTGGCCAAAAGAACTTAAAGAATAAAGAGAAACCAATTGCATAAGGATTAAGACTTGCTTCCAATCAATGGCCATAAGAACTTAAAGAATAAAGAGAAACCAATTGCATAAGGATTAAGACTTGCTTCCAATCAATGGCCTAAGAACTTAAAGAATAAAGAGAAACCAATTGCATAAGGATTAAGACTTGCTTCCAATCAATGGCCAAAAGAACTTAAAGAACAAAGAGAAACCAATTGCATAAGGATTAAGACTTGCTTCCAATCAATGGCCAAAAGAACTTAAAGAATAAAGAGAAACCAATTGCATAAGGATTAAGACTTGCTTCCAATCAATGGCCAAAAGAACTTAAAGAATAAAGAGAAACCAAATGCATAAGGATTAAGACTTGCTTCCAATCAATGGCCAAAAGAACTTAAAGAATAAAGAGAAACCAATTGCATAAGGATTAAGACTTCCTTCCAATCAATGGCCAAAAGAACTTAAAGAATAAATAGAAACCATTTGCATAAGGATTAAGACTTGCTTCCAATCAATGGCCAAAAGAACTTAAAGAATAAAGAGAAACCAATTGCATAAGGATTAAGACTTGCTTCCAATCAATGGCCAAAAGAACTTAAAGAATAAAGAGAAACCAATTGCATAAGGATTAAGACTTGCTTCCAATCAATGGCCAAAAGAACATAAAGAATAAAGAGAAACCAATTCCTTAAGGATTAAGACTTGCTTCCAATCAGTGGCCAAAAGAACTTAAAGAACTTAAAGAATAAAGAGAAACCAATTTCATAAGGATTAAGACTTGCTTCCAATCAATGGCGAAAAGAACTTAAAGAATAAAGAGAAACCAATTGCATAAGGATTAAGACTTGCTTCCAATCAATGGCCAAAAGAACTTAAAGAATAAAGAGAAACCAATTGCATAAGGATTAAGACTTGCTTCCAATCAGTGGCCAAAAGAACTTAAAGAATAAAGAGAAACCAATTGCATCAGGATTAAGACTTGCTTCCAATCAATGGCCAAAAGAACTTAAAGAATAAAGAGAAACCAATTGCATAAGGATTAAGACTTGCTTCCAATCAATGGCCAAAAGAACTTAAAGAATAAAGAGAAACCAATTGCATAAGGATTAAGACTTGCTTCCAATCAATGGCCAAAAGAACTTAAAGAATAAAGAGAAACCAATTGCATAAGGATTAAGACTTGCTTCCAATCTATGGCCAAAAGAACTTAAAGAATAAAGAGAAACCAATTGCATAAGGATTAAGACTTGCTTCCAATCAATGGCCAAAAGAACTTAAAGAATAAAGAGAAACCAATTGCATAAGGATTAAGACTTGCTTCCAATCAATGGCCAAAAGAACTTAAAGAATAAAGAGAAACCAATTGCATAAGGATTAAGACTTGCTTCCAATCAATGGCCAAAAGAACTTAAAGAATAAAGAGAAACCAATTGCATAAGGATGAAGACTTGCTTCCAATCAATGGCCAAAAGAACTTAAAGAATAAAGAGAAACCAATTGCATAAGGATTAAGACTTGCTTCCAATCAATGGCCAAAAGAACTTAAAGAATAAAGAGAAACCAATTGCATAAGGATTAAGACTTGCTTCCAATCAATGGCCAAAAGAACTTAAAGAATAAAGAGAAACCAATTGCATAAGGATTAAGACTTGCTTCCAATCAATGGCCAAAAGAACATAAAGAATAAAGAGAAACCAATTCCTTAAGGATTAAGACTTGCTTCCAATCAATGGCCAAAAAAGAACTTAAAGAATAAAGAGAAACCAATTGCATAAGGATTAAGACTTGCTTCCAATCAGTGGCCAAAAGAACTTAAAGAATAAAGAGAACCCAATTGCATAAGGATTAAGACTTGCATCCAATCAATGGCCAAAAGAACTTAAAGAATAAAGAGAAACCAATTGCATAAGGATTAAGACTTGCTTCCAATCAATGGCCAAAAGAACTTAAAGAATAAAGAGAAACCAATTGCATAAGGATGAAGACTTGTTTCCAATCAATGGCCATAAGAACTTAAAGAATAAAGAGAAACCAATTGCATAGGGATTAAGACTTGCTTCCAATCAACGGCCAAAAGAATTTAAAGAATAAAGAGAAACCAATTGCATAAGGATTAAGACTTGCTTCCAATCAATGGCCAAAAGAACTTAAAGAATAAAGAGAAACCAATTGCATAAGGATTAAGACTTGCTTCCAATCAATGGCCAAAAGAACTTAAAGAATAAAGAGAAACCAATTGCATAAGGATTAAGACTTGCTTCCAATCAATGGCCAAAAGAACTTAAAGAATAAAGAGAAACCAATTGCATAAGGATTAAGACTTGCTTCCAATCAATGGCCAAAAGAACTTAAAGAATAAAGAGAAACCAATTGCATAAGGATTAAGACTTGCTTCCAATCAATGGCCAAAAGAACTTAAAGAATAAAGAGAAACCAATTGCATAAGGATTAAGACTTGCTTCCAATCAATGGCCAAAAGAACTTAAAGAATAAAGAGAAACCAATTCCTTAAGGATTAAGACTTGCTTCCAATCAATGGCCAAAAGAACTTAAAGAATAAAGAGAAACCAATTGCATAAGGATGAAGACTTGCTTCCAATCAATGGCCAAAAGAACTTAAAGAATAAAGAGAAACCAATTGCATAAGGATTAAGACTTGCTTCCAATCAATGGCCAAAAGAACTTAAAGAATAAAGAGAAACCAATTGCATAAGGATTAAGACTTGCTTCCAATCAGTGGCCAAAAGAACTTAAAGAATAAAGAGAAACCAATTGCATAAGGATTAAGACTTGCTTCCAATCAATGGCCAAAAGTACTTAAAGAATAAAGAGAAACCAATTGCATAAGGATTAAGACTTGCTTCCAATCAATGGCCAAAAGAACTTAAAGAATAAAGAGAAACCAATTGCATAAGGATTAAGACTTGCTTCCAATCAATGGCCAAAAGAACTTAAAGAATAAAGAGAAACCAATTGCATAAGGATTAAGACTTGCTTCCAATCAATGGCCAAAAGAACTTAAAGAATAAAGAGAAACCAATTGCATAAGGATTAAGACTTGCTTCCAATCAATGGCCAAAAGAACTTAAAGAATAAAGAGAAACCAATTGCATAAGGATTAAGACTTGCTTCCAATCAATGGCCAAAAGAACTTAAAGAATAAAGAGAAACCAATTGCATAAGGATTAAGACTTGCTTCCAATCAATGGCCTAAAGAACTTAAAGAATAAAGAGAAACCAATTGCATAAGGATTAACACTTGCTTCCACTCAGCGCCCAAAAGCGCTTAAAGAATAAAGAGAAACCAATTGCGTAAGGATTAAGACTTGCTTCCAATCAATGGCCAAAAGAACCTAAAGAATAAAGAGAAACCAATTGCATAAGGATTAAGACTTGCTTCCAATCAATGGCCAAAAGAACTTAAAGAATAAAGAGAAACCAATTGCATAAGGATTAAGACTTGCTTCCAATCAATGGCCAAAAGAACTTAAAGAATAAAGAGAAACCAATTGCATAAGGATTAAGACTTGCTTCCAATCAATGGCCAAAAGAACTTAAAGAATAAAGAGAAACCAATTGCATAAGGATTAAGACTTGCTTCCAATCAATGGCCAAAAGAACTTAAAGAATAAAGAGAAACCAATTGCATAAGGATTAAGACTTGCTTCCAATCAATGGCCAAAAGAACTTAAAGAATAAAGAGAAACCAATTGCATAAGGATTAAGACTTGCTTCCAATCAATGGCCAAAAAAGCTTAAAGAATAAAGAGAAACCAATTGCATAAGGATTAAGACTTGCTTCCAATCAATGGCCAAAAGAACTTAAAGAATAAAGAGAAACCAATTGCATAAGGATTAAGACTTGCTTCCAATCAATGGCCAAAAGAACTTAAAGAATAAAGAGAAACCAATTGCATAAGGATTAAGACTTGCTTCCACTCACTGGCCAAAAGAACTTAAAGAATAAAGAGAAACCAATTGCATAAGGATTAAGACTTGCTTCCAATCAATGGCCAAAAGAACTTAAAGAATAAAGAGAAACCAATTGCATAAGGATTAAGACTTGCTTCCCAATCAACGGCCAAAAGAACTTAAAGAATAAAGAGAAACCAATTGCATAAGGATTAAGACTTGCTTCCAATCAATGGCCAAAAGAACTTAAAGAATAAGGAGAAACCAATTCCTTAAGTATTAAGACTTGCTTCCAATCTATGGCAAAAAGAACATGAAGAAGAAAGAGAAACCAATTGCATAAGGATTAAGACTTGCTCCCAATCAGTGGCCAAAAGAACTTAAAGAATAAAGAGAAACCAATTGCATAAGGATTAAGACTTGCTTCCAATCAGTGGCCAAAAGAACTTAAAGAATAAAGAGAAACCAATTGCATAAGGATTAAGACTTGCTTCCAATCAATGGCCAAAAGAACTTAAACAATAAAGAGAAACCAATTGCATAACGATTAAGACTTGCTTCCAATCAGTGGCCAAAAGAACTTAAAGAATAAAGAGAAACCAATTGCATAAGGATTAAGACTTGCTTCCAATCAATGGCCAAAAGAACTTAAAGAATAAAGAGAAACCAATTGCATAAGGATTAAGACTTGCTTCCAATCAATGGCCAAAAGAACTTAAAGAATAAAGAGAAACCAATTGCATAAGGATTAAGACTTGCTTCCAATCAATGGCCAAAAGAACTTAAAGAATAAAGAGAAACCAATTGCATAAGGATTAAGACTTGCTTCCAATCAATGGCCAAAAGAACTTAAAGAATAAAGAGAAACCAATTGCATAAGGATTAAGAGTTGCTTCCAATCAATGGCAAAAAAGAACTTAAAGAATAAAGAGAAACCAATTGCATAAGGATTAAGACTTGCTTCCAATCAACGGCCAAAAGAACTTAAAGAATAAAGAGAAACCAATTGCATAAGGATTAAGACTTGCTTCCAATCAATGGCCAAAAGAACTTAAAGAATAAAGAGAAACCAATTGCATAAGGATTAAGACTTGCTTCCAATCAATGGCCAAAAGAACTTAAAGAATAAAGAGAAACCAATTGCATAAGGATTAAGACTTGCTTCCAATCAATGGCCAAAAGAACTTAAAGAATAAAGAGAAACCAATTGCATAAGGATTAAGACTTGCTTCCAATCAATGGCCAAAAGAACTTAAAGAATAAAGAGAAACCAATTGCATAAGGATTAAGACTTGCTTCCAATCAATGGCCAAAAGAACTTAAAGAATAAAGAGAAACCAATTGCATAAGGATTAAGACTTGCTTCCAACCAATGGCCAAAAGAATTTAAAGATTAAAGAGAAACCAATTGCATAAGGATTAAGACTTGCTTCCAATCAACGGCCAAAAGAACTTAAAGAATAAAGAGAAACCAATTGCATAAGGATTAAGACTTGCTTCCAATCAATGGCCAAAAGAACTTAAAGAATAAAGAGAAACCAATTGCATAAGGATTAAGACTTGCTTCCAATCAATGGCCAAAAGAACTTAAAGAATAAAGAGAAAACAATTGCATAAGGATTAAGACTTGCTTCCAATCAATGGCCAAAAGAACTTAAAGGAGAAAGAGAAACCAATTGCATAAGGATTAAGACTTGCTTCCAATCAATGGCCAAAAAAGAACTTAAAGAATAAAGAGAAACCAATTGCATAAGGATTAAGACTTGCTTCCAATCAGTGGCCAAAAGAACTTAAAGAATAAAGAGAAACCAATTGCATAAGGATTAAGACTAGATTCCAATCAATGGCAAAAAGAACTTAAAGAATAAAGAGAAACCAATTGCATAAGGATTAAGACTTGCTTCCAATCAATGGCCAAAAGAACTTAAAGAATAAAGAGAAACCAATTGCATAAGGATTAAGACTTGCTTCCAATCCACGGCCAAAAGAACTTAAAGAATAAAGAGAAACCAATTGCATAAGGATTAAGACTTGCTTCCAATCAATGGCCAAAAGAACTTAAAGAATAAAGAGAAACCAATTGCATAAGGATTAAGACTTGCTTCCAATCATTGGCCAAAAGAACTTAAAGAATAAAGAGAAACCAATTGCATAAGGATTAAGACTTGCTTCCAATCAATGGCCAAAAAAGAACTTAAAGAATAAAGAGAAACCAATTGCATAAGGATTAAGACTTGCTTCCAATCAATGGCCAAAGAACTTAAAGAATAAAGAGAAACCAATTGCATAAGGATTAAGACTTGCTTCCAATCAATGGCCAAAAGAACTTAAAGAATAAAGAGAAACCAATTGCATAAGGATTAAGACTTGCTTCCAATCAATGGCCAAAAGAACTTAAAGAATACAGAGAAACCAATTGCATAAGGATTAAGACTTGCTTCCAATCAATGGCCAAAAGAACTTAAAGAATAAAGAGAAACCAATTGCATAAGGATTAAGACTTGCTTCCAATCAATGGCCAAAAGAACTTAAAGAATAAAGAGAAACCAATTGCATAAGGATTAAGACTTGCTTCCAATCAATGGCCAAAAGAACTTAAAGAATAAAGAGAAACCAATTGCATAAGGATTAAGACTTGCTTCCAATCAATGGCCAAAAGAACTTAAAGAATAAAGAGAAACCAATTGCATAAGGATTAAGACTTGCTCTCAATCAATGGCCAAAAGAACTTAAAGAATAAAGAGAAACCAATTGCATAAGGATTAAGACTTGCTTCCAATCAATGGCCAAAAGAACTTAAAGAATAAAGAGAAACCAATTGCATAAGGATTAAGACTTGCTTCCAATCAATGGCCAAAAGAACTTAAAGAATAAAGAGAAACCAATTGCATAAGGATTAAGACTTGGCTGAAAGAACTTAAAGAATAAAGAGAAACCAACTGCATAAGGATTAAGACTCGCTTCCAATCAATGGCCAAAAGAACTTAAAGAATAAAGAGAACCCAATTGCATAAGGATTAAGACTTGCTTCCAATCAATGGCCAAAAGAACTTAAAGAATAATGGGAAGCCAATTGCATAAGGATTAAGACTTGCTTCCAATCAATGGCCAAAAGAACTTAAAGAATAAAGAGAAACCATTTGCATAAGGATTAAGACTTGCTTCCAATCTGTGGCCACAAGAACTTAAAGAAGAAAGAGAAACCAATTGCATAAGGATTAAGACTTGCTTCCAATCAATGGCCAAAAGAACTTAAAGAATAAAGAGAAACCAATTGCATAAGGATTAAGACTTGCTTCCAATCAATGGCCAAAAGAATTTAAAGAATAAAGAGAAACCAATTGCATAAGGATTAAGACTTGCTTCCAATCAATGGCCAAAAGAACTTAAAGAATAAAGAGAAACCAATTGCATAAGGATTAAGACTTGCTTCCAATCAATGGCCAAAAGAACTTAAAGAATAAAGAGAAACCAATTGCATAAGGATTAAGACTTGCTTCCAATCAATGGCCAAAAGAACTTAAAGAATAAAGCGAAACCAATTGCATAAGGATGAAGACTTGCTTCCAATCAATGGCCAAAAGAACTTAAAGAATAAAGAGAAACCAATTGCATAAGGATTAACACTTGCTTCCAATCAGTGGCCAAAAGAACTTAAAGAATAAAGAGAATCCAATTGCATAAGGATTAAGACTTGCTTCCAATCAATGGCCAAAAGAACTTAAAGAATAAGGAGAAACCAATTGCATAAGGATTAAGACTTGCTTCCAATCAATGGCCAAAAGAACTTAAAGAATAAAGAGAAACCAATTGCATAAGGATTAAGACTTGCTTCCAATCAATGGCCAAAAGAACTTAAAGAATAAAGAGAAACCAATTGCATAAGGATTAAGACTTGCTTCCAATCAATGGCCAAAAGAACTTAAAGAATAAAGAGAAACCAATTGCATAAGGATTAAGACTTGCTTCCGATCAATGGCCAAAAGAACTTAAAGAATAAAGGGAAACCAATTGCATAAGGATTAAGACTTGCTTCCAATCAATGGCCAAAAGAACTTAAAGAATAAAGAGAAACCAATTGCATAAGGATTAAGACTTGCTTCCAATCAATGGCCAAAAGAACTTAAAAAATAAAGAGAAACCAATTGCATAAGGATTAAGACTTGCTTACAATCAATGGCCATAAGAACTTAAAGAATAAAGAGAAACCAATTGCATAAGGATTAAGACTTGCTTCCAATCAATGGCCAAAAGAACTTAAAGAATAAAGAGAAACCAATTGCATAAGGATTAAGACTCGCTTCCAATCAATGGCCAAAAGAACTTAAAGAATAAAGAGAAACCAATTGCATAAGGATTAAGACTTGCTTCCAATCAATGGCCAAAAGAACTTAAAGAATAAGAGAAAACCAATTGCATAAGGATTAAGACTTGCTTCCAATCAATGGCCAAAAGAACTTAAAGAATAAAGAGAAACCAATTGCATAAGGATTAAGACTTGCTTCCAATCAATGGCCAAAAGAACTTAAAGAATAAAGAGAAACCAATTGCATAAGGATTAAGACTTGCTTCAATCAATGGCCAAAAGAACTTAAAGAATAAAGAGAAACCAATTGCATAAGGATTAAGACTTGCTTCCAATCAATGGCCAAAAGAACTTAAAGAATAAAGAGAAACCAATTGCATAAGGATTAAGACTTGCTTTCAATCAATGGCCAAAAGAACTTAAAGAATAAAGAGAAACCAATTGCATAAGGATTAAGACTTGCTTCAGACGAATGGCCAAAACACCTTAAAGAATAAAGAGAAACCAATTGCATAAGGATTAAGGCTTGCTTCAATCAATGGCCAAAAGAACTTAAAGAATAAAGAGAAACCAATTGCATAAGGATTAAGACTTGCTTCCAATCAGTGGCCAAAAGAACTTAAAGAATAAAGAGAAACCAATTGCATAAGGAGTAAGACTTGCTTCCAATCAATGGCCAAAAGAACTAAAAGAATAAAGAGAAACCAATTGCATAAGGATTAAGACTTGCATTCAATCAATGGCTAAAAGTACTTAAAGAATAAAGAGAAACCAATTGCATAAGGATTAAGACTTGCTTCCAATCAATGGCCAAAAGAACTTAAAGAATAAAGAGAAACCAATTCCTTAAGGATTAAGACTTGCTTCCAATCAATGGCCAAAAGAACTTAAAGAATAAAGAGAAACCAATTGCATAAGGATTAAGACTTGCTTCCAATCAATGGCCAACAGAACTTAAAGAATAAAGAGAAACCAATTGCATAAGGATTAAGACTTGCTTCCAATCAACGGCCAAAAGAACTTAAAGAATAAAGAGAAACCAATTGCATAAGGATTAAGACTTGCTTCCAATCAATGGCCAAAAGAATTTAAAGATTAAAGAGAAACCAATTGCATAAGGATTAAGACTTGCATCCAATCAACGGCCAAAAGAACTTAAAAAATAAAGAGAAACCAATTGCATAAGGATTAAGACTTGCTTCCAATCAATGGCCAAAAGAACTTAAAGAATAAAGAGAAACCAATTGCATAAGGATTAAGACTTGCTTCCAATCAGTGGCCCAAAGAACTTAAAGAATAAAGAGAAACCAATTGCATAAGGATTAAGACTTGCTTCCAATCAATGGCCAAAAGAACTTAAAGAATAAAGAGAAACCAATTGCATAAGGATTAAGACTTGCTTCCAATCAATGGCCAAAAGAACTTAAAGAATAAAGAGAAACCAATTGCATAAGGATTAAGATTTACTTCAATCAATGGCCAAAAGAACTTAAAGAATAAAGAGAAACCAATTGCATAAGGATTAAGACTTGCTTCCAATCAATGGCCAAAAGAACTTAAAGAATAAAGAGAAACCAATTGCTTAAGTATTAAGACTTGCTTCCAATCAATGGCCAAAAGAACTTAAAGAATAAAGAGAAACCAATTGCATAAGGATTAAGACTTGCTTCCAATCAATGGCCAAAAGAACTTAAAGAATAAAGAGAAACCAATTGCATAAGGATTAAGACTTGCTTCCAATCAATGGCCAAAAGAACTTAAAGAATAAAGAGAAACCAATTGCATAAGGATTAAGACTTGCTTCCAATCAATGGCCAAAAGAACTTAAAGAATAAAGAGAAACCAATTGCATAAGGATTAAGACTTGCTTCCAATCAATGGCCAAAAGAACTTAAAGAATAAAGAGAAACCAATTGCATAAGGATTAAGACTTGCTTCCAATCAATGGCCAAAAGAACTTAAAGAATAAAGAGAAACCAATTGCATAAGGATTAAGACTTGCTTCCAATCAATGGCGAAAAGAACTTAAAGAATAAAGAGAAACCAATTGCATAAGGATTAAGACTTGCTTCCAATCAATGGCCAAAAGAACTTAAAGAATAAAGAGAAACCAATTGCATAAGGATGAAGACTTGCTTCCAATCAATGGCCAAAAGAACTTAAAGAATAAAGAGAAACCAATCGCATAAGGATTAAGACTTGCTTCCAATCAATGGCAAAAGAACTTCAAGAATAAAGAGAAACCAATTGCATAAGGATTAAGACTTGCTTCCAATCAATGGCCAAAAGAACTTAAAGAATAAAGAGAAACCAATTGCATAAGGATTAAGACTTGCTTCCAATCAATGGCCAAAAGAACTTAAAGGAGAAAGAGAAACCAATTGCATAAGGATTAAGACTTGCTTCCAATCAATGGCCAAAAGAATTTAAAGATTAAAGAGAAACCAATTGCATAAGGATTAAGACTTGCTTCCAATCAATGGCCATAAGAACTTAAAGAATAAAGAGAAACCAATTGCATAAGGATTAAGACTTGCTTCCAATCAATGGCCAAAAGAACTTAAAGAATAAAGAGAAACCAATTGCATAAGGATTAAGACTTGCTTCCAATCAATGGCCAAAAGAACTTAAAGAATAAAGAGAAACCAATTGCATAAGGATTAAGACTTGCTTCCAATCAATGGCCAAAAGAACTTAAAGAATAAAGAGAAACCAATTGCATAAGGATTAAGACTTGCTTCCAATCAATGGCCAAAAGAACTTAAAGAATAAAGAGAAACCAATTGCATAAGGATTAAGACTTGCTTCAATCAATGGCCAAAAGAACTTAAAGAATAAAGAGAAACCAATTGCATAAGGATTAAGACTTGCTTCCAATCAATGGCCAAAAGAACTTAAAGAATAAAGAGAAACCAATTGCATAAGGATTAAGACTTGCTTCCAATCAATGGCCAAAAGAACTTAAAGAATAAAGAGAAACCAATTGCATAAGGATTAAGACTTGCTTCCAATCAATGGCCAAAAGAACTTAAAGAATAAAGAGAAACCAATTGCATAAGGATTAAGGCTTGCTTCCAGTCAATGGCCAAAAGAACTTAAAGAATAAAGAGAAACCAATCGCATAAGGATTAAGACTTGCTTCCGATCAATGGCCAAAAGAACTTAAAGAATAAAGAGAAACCAATTGCATAAGGATTAAGACTTGCTTCCAATCAATGGCCAAAAGAACTTAAAGAATAAAGAGAAACCAATTGCATAAGGATTAAGACTTGCTTCCAATCAATGGCCAAAAGATTTGAAAGGTTAAAGAGAAACCTATTCCTTAAGGATTAAGGCTTGCTTCTAATCAATGGCCAAAAGAGCTTAAAGAATAAAGAGAAACCAATTGCATAAGGATTAAGACTTGCTTCCAATCAATGGCCAAAAGAACTTAAAGAATAAAGAGAAACCAATTGCATAAGGATTAAGACTTGCTTCCAATCAATGGCCAAAAGAACTTAAAGAATAATGGGAAGCCAATTGCATAAGGATTAAGACTTGCTTCCAATCAATGGCCAAAAGAATTTAAAGATTAAAGAGAAACCAATTGCATAAGGATTAAGACTTGCTTCCAATCAATGGCCAAAAGAACTTAAAGAATAAAGAGAAACCAATTGCATAAGGATTAAGACTTGCTTCCAATCAATGGCCAAAAGAACTTAAAGAATAAAGAGAAACCAATTGCATAAGGATTAAGACTTGCTTCCAATCAATGGCCAAAAGAACTTAAAGAATAAAGAGAAACCAATTGCATAAGGATTAAGACTTGCTTCCAATCAATGGCCAAAAGAACTTAAAGAATAAAGAGAAACCAATTGCATAAGGATTAAGACTTGCTTCCAATCAATGGCCAAAAGAGCTTAAAGAATAAAGAGAAACCAATTGCATAAGGATTAAGACTTGCTTCCAATCAATGGCCAAAAGAACTTAAAGAATAAAGAGAAACCAATTGCATAAGGATTAAGACTTGGCTTCAATCAATGGCCATAAGAACTTAAAGAATAAAGAGAAACCAATTGCATAAGGATTAAGACTTGCTTCCTATCAGAGGCCAAAGGAACTTAAAGAATAAAGAGAAACCAATTGCATAAGGATTAAGACTTGCTTCCAATCAGTGGCCCAAAGAACTTAAAGAATAAAGAGAAACCAATTGCATAAGGATTAAGACTTGCTTCCAATCAATGGCCAAAAGAACTTAAAGAATAAAGAGAAACCAATTGCATAAGGATTAAGACTTGCTTCCAATCAACGGCCAAAAGAACTTAAAGAATAAAGAGAAACCAATTGCATAAGGATTAAGACTTGCTTCCAATCAATGGCCAAAAGAACTTAAAGAATAAAGAGAAACCAATTGCATAAGGATTAAGACTTGCTTCCAATCAATGGCTAAAAGAACTTAAAGAATAAAGAGAAACCAATTGCATAAGGATTAAGACTTGCTTCCAATCAATGGCTAAAAGAACTTAAAGAATAAAGAGAAACCAATTGCATAAGGATTAAGACTTGCTTCCAATCAATGGCCAAAAGAACTTAAAGAATAAAGAGAAACCAATTGCATAAGGATTAAGACTTGCTTCAATCAATGGCCAAAAGAACTTAAAGAATAAAGAGAAACCAATTGCATAAGGATTAAGACTTGCTTCCAATCAATGGCCAAAAGAACTTAAAGAATAAAGAGAAACCAATTGCATAAGGATTAAGACTTGGTTCCAATCAATGGCCAAAAGAACTTAAAGAATAAAGAGAAACCAATTGCATAAGGATTAAGACTGGCTTCCAATCAATGGCCAAAGAACTTAAAGAATAAAGAGAAACCAATTGCATAAGGATTAAGACTGGCTTCCAATCAATGGCCAAAAGAACTTAGAGAATAAAGGGAAAACAATTGCATAAGGATTAAGACTTGCTTCCAATCAATGGCCAAAAGAACTTAAAGAATAAAGAGAAACCAGTTGCATACGGATTAAGAGTTGCTTCCAATCAGTGGCCAAAAGAACTTAAAGAATAAAGAGAAACCAATTGCATAAGGATTAAGACTTGCTTCCAATCAATGGCCAAAAGAACTTAAAGAATAAAGAGAAACCAATTGCATAAGGATTAAGACTTGCTTCCAATCAATGGCCAAAAGAACTTAAAGAATAAAGAGAAACCAATTGCATAAGGATTAAGACTTGCTTCCAATCAATGGCCAAAAGAACTTAAAGAATAAAGCGAAACCAATTGCATAAGGATTAAGACTTGCTTCCAATCACTGGCCAAAAGAACTTAAAGAATAAAGAGAAACCAATTGCATAAGGATTAAGACTTGCTTCCAATCAATGGCCAAAGAACTTAAAGAATAAAGAGAAACCAATTGCATAAGGATTAAGACTTGCTTCCAATCAATGGCCAAAAGAACTTAAAGAATAAAGAGAAACCAATTGCATAAGGATTAAGACTTGCTTCCAATCAATGGCCAAAAGAAATTAAAGAATAAAGAGAAACCAACTACTTAAGTATTAAGACTTGCTTCCAATCAGTGGCCAAAAGAACTTAAAGAATAAAGAGAAACCAATTGCATAAGGATTAAGACTTGCTTCCAATCAATGGCCAAAAGAACTTAAAGAATAAAGAGAAACCAATTGCATAAGGATTAAGACTTGCTTCCAATCAACGGCCAAAAGAACTTAAAGAATAGAGAGAAACCAATTGCATAAGGATTAAGACTTGCTTCCAATCAATGGCCAAAAGAACTTAAAGAATAAAGAGAAACCAATTGCTTAAGGATTAAGACTTGCTTCCAATCAATGGCCAAAAGAACTTAAAGAATAAAGAGAAACCAATTGCATAAGGATTAAGACTTGCTTCCAATCAATGGCCAAAAGAACTTAAAGAATAAAGGGAAACCAATTGCATAAGGATTAAGACTTGCTTCCAATCAGTGGCCCAAAGAACTTAAAGAATAAAGAGAAACCAATTGCATAAGGATTAAGACTTGCTTCCAATCAATGGCCAAAAGAACTTAAAGAATAAAGAGAAACCAATTGCATAAGGATTAAGACTTGCTTCCAATCAATGGCCAAAAGAACTTAAAGAATAAAGAGAAACCAATTGCATAAGGATTAAGACTTGCTTCCAATCAATGGCCAAAAGAACTTAAAGAATAAAGAGAAACCAATTGCATAAGGATTAAGACTTGCTTCCAATCAATGGCCAAAAGAACTTAAAGAATAAAGAGAAACCAATTGCATAAGGATTAAGACTTGCTTCCAATCAATGGCCAAAAGAACTTAAAGAATAAAGAGAAACCAATTGCATAAGGATTAAGACTTGCTTGCAATCAATGGCCAAAAGAACTTAAAGAATAAAGAGAAACCAATTGCATAAGGATTAAGACTTGCTTCCAATCAATGGCCAAAAGAACTTAAAGAATAAAGACAAACCAATTGCATAAGGATTAAGACTTGCTTCCAATCAATGGCCAAAAGAACTTAAAGAATAAAGAGAAACCAATTGCATAAGGATTAAGACTTGCTTCCAATCAATGGCCAAAAGAACTTAAAGAATAAAGAGAAACCAATTGCATAAGGATTAAGACTTGCTTCCAATCAATGGCCAAAAGAACTTAAAGAATAAAGAGAAACCAATTGCATAAGGATTAAGACTTGCTTCCAATCAATGGCCAAAAGAACTTAAAGAATAAAGAGAAACCAATTCCATAAGGATTAAGACTTGCTTCCAATCAGTGGCCAAAAGAACTTAAAGAATAAAGAGAAACCAATTGCATAAGGATTAAGACTTGCTTCCAATCAATGGCCAAAAGAACTTAAAGAATAAAGAGAAACCTATTGCATAAGGATTAAGACTTGCTTCCAATCAATGGCCAAAAGAACTTAAAGAATAAAGAGAAACCAATTGCATAAGGATTAAGACTTGCTTCCAACCAATGGCCAAAAGAACCTAAAGAATAAAGAGAAACCAATTGCATAAGGATTAAGACTTGCTTCCAATCAATGGCCAAAAGAACTTAAAGAATAAAGAGAAACCAATTGCATAAGGATTAAGACTTGCTTCCAATCAATGGCCAAAAGAACTTAAAGAATAAAGAGAAACCAATTGCATAAGGATTAAGACTTGCTTCCAATCAATGGCCAAAAGAACTTAAAGAATAAAGAGAAACCAATTGCATAAGGATTAAGACTTGCTTCCAATCAATGGCCAAAAGGATTTAAAGAATAAAGAGAAACCAATTCCTTAAGGATTAAGACTTGCTTCAATCAATGGCCAAAAGAACTTAAAGAATAAAGAGAAACCAATTGCATAAGGATTAAGACTTGCTTCCAATCAGTGGCCCAAAGAGCTTAAAGAATAAAGAGAAACCACTTGCATAAGGATTAAGACTTGCTTCCAATCAATGGCCAAAAGAACTTAAAGAATAAAGAGAAACCAATTGCATAAGGATTAAGACTTGCTTCCAATCAGTGGCCAAAAGAACTTAAAGAATAAAGAGAAACCAATTGCATAAGGATTAAGACTTGCTTCCAATCAATGGCCACAAGAACTTAAAGAATAATGAGAAACCAATTGCATAAGGATTAAGACTTGCTTCCAATCAATGGCCAAAAGAACTTAAAGAATAAAGAGAAACCAATTGCATAAGGATTAAGACTTGCTTCCAATCAATGGCCAAAAGAACTTAAAGAATAAAGAGAAACCAATTGCATAAGGATTAAGACTTGCTTCCAATCAATGGCCAAAAGAACTTAAAGAATAAAGAGAAACCAATTGCATAAGGATTAAGACTTGCTTCCAATCAATGGCCAAAAGAACTTAAAGAATAAAGAGAAACCAATTGCATAAGGATTAAGACTTGCTTCCAATCAATGGCCAAAAGAACTTAAAGAATAAAGAGAAACCAATTGCATAAGGATTAAGACTTGCTTCCAATCAATGGCCAAAAGAACTTAAAGAATAAAGAGAAACCAATTGCATAAGGATTAAGACTTGCTTCCAATCAATGGCCAAAAGAACTTAAAGAATAAAGAGAAACCAATTGCATAAGGATTAAGACTTGCTTCCAATCAATGGCCAAAAGAACTTAAAGAATAAAGAGAAACCAATTGCATAAGGATTAAGACTTGCTTCCAATCAATGGCCAAAAGAACTTAAAGAATAAAGAGAAACCAATTGCATAAGGATTAAGACTTGCTTCCAATCAATGGCCAAAAGAACTTAAAGAATAAAGAGAAACCAATTGCATAAAGATTAAGACTTGCTTCCAATCAATGGCCAAAAGAACTTAAAGAATAAAGAGAAACCAATTGCATAAGGATTAAGACTTGCTTCCAACCAATGGCCAAAAGAACTTAAAGAATAAAGAGAAACCAATTGCATAAGGATTAAGACTTGCATCCAATCAACGGCCAAAAGAACTTAAAGAATAAAGAGAAACCAATTGCATAAGGATTAAGACTTGCTTCCAATCAATGGCCAAAAGAACTTAAAGAATAAAGAGAAACCAATTGCATAAGGATTAAGACTTGCTTCCAATCAATGGCCAAAAGAACTTAAAGAATAAAGAGAAACCAATTGCATAAGGATTAAGACTTGCTTCCAATCAATGGCCAAAAGAACTTAAAGAATAAAGAGAAACCAATTGCATAAGGATTAAGACTTGCTTCCAATCAATGGCCAAAAGAACTTAAAGAATAAAGAGAAACCAATTGCATAAGGATTAAGACTTGCTTCCAATCAATGGCCAAAAGAACTTAAAGAATAAAGAGAAACCAATTGCATAAGGATTAAGACTTGCTTCCAATCAATGGCCAAAAGAACTTAAAGAATAAAGAGAAACCAATTGCATCAGGATTAAGACTCGCTTCCAATCAATGGCCAAAAGAACTTAAAGAATAAAGAGAAACCAATTGCATAAGGATTAAGACTTGCTTCCAATCAATGGCCAAAAGAACTTAAAGAATAAAGAGAAACCAATTGCATAAGGATTAAGACTTGCTTCCAATCAATGGCCAATAGAACTTAAAGAATAAAGAGAAACCAATTGCATAAGGATTAAGACTTGCTTCCAATCAATGGCCAAAAGAACTTAAAGAATAAAGAGAAACCAATTCCTTAAGGATTAAGACTTGTTTCCAATCAATGGCCATAAGAACTTAAAGAATAAAGAGAAACCAATTGCATAAGGATTAAGACTTGCTTCCAATCAATGGCCAAAAGAACTTAAAGAATAAAGAGAAACCAATTGCATAAGGATTAAGACTTGCTTCCAATCAATGGCCAAAAGAACTTAAAGAATAAAGAGAAACCAATTGCATAAGGATTAAGACTTGCTTCCAATCAATGGCCAAAAGAACTTAAAGAATAAAGAGAAACCAATTGCATAAGGATTAAGACTTGCTTCCAATCAATGGCCAAAAGAAGTTAAAGAATAAAGAGAAACCAATTGCATAAGGATTAAGACTTGCTTCCAATCAATGGCCAAAAGAACTTAAAGAATAAAGAGAAACCAATTGCATAAGGATTAAGACTTGCTTCCAATCAATGGCCAAAAGAACTTAAAGAATAAAGAGAAACCAATTGCATAAGGATTAAGACTTGCTTCCAATCAATGGCCAAAAGAACTTAAAGAATAAAGAGAAACCAATTGCATAAGGATTAAGACTTGCTTCCAATCAATGGCCAAAAGAACTTAAAGAATAAAGAGAAACCAATTGCATAAGGATTAAGACTTGCTTCCAATCAATGGCCAAAAGAACTTAAAGAATAAAGAGAAACCAATTGCATAAGGATTAAGACTTGCTTCCAATCAATGGCCAAAAGAACTTAAAGAATAAAGAGAAACCAATTGCATAAGGATTAAGACTTGCTTCCAATCAATGGCCAAAAGAACTTAAAGAATAAAGAGAAACCAATTGCATAAGGATTAAGACTTGCTTCCAATCAATGGCCAAAAGAACTTAAAGAATAAAGAGAAACCAATTGCATAAGGATTAAGACTTGCTTCCAATCAATGGCCAAAAGAACTTAAAGAATAAAGAGAAACCAATTGCATAAGGATTAAGACTTGCTTTCAATCAATGGCTAAAAGAACTTAAAGAATAAAGGGAAATCAATTGCATAAGGATTAAGACTTGCTTCCAATCAATGGCCAAAAGAACTTAAAGAATAAAGAGAAACCAATTGCATAAGGATTAAGACTTGCTTCCAATCAATGGCCAAAAGAACTTAAAGAATAAAGAGAATCCAATTGCATAAGGATTAAGACTTGCTCCCAATCAATGGCCAAAAGAACTTAAAGAATCATGAGAATCCAATTGCATAAGGATTAAGACTTGCTTCCAATCAATGGCCAAAAGAACTTAAAGAATAAAGAGAAACCAATTGCATAAGGATTAAGACTTGCTTCCAATCAATGGCCAAAAGAACTTAAAGAATAAAGAGAAACCAATTGCATAAGGATTAAGACTTGCTTCCAATCAATGGCCAAAAGAACTTAAAGAATAAAGAGAAACCAATTGCATAAGGATTAAGACTTGCTTCCAATCAATGGCCAAAAGAACTTAAAGAATAAAGAGAAACCAATTGCATAAGGATTAAGACTTGCTTCCAATCAATGGCCAAAAGAACTTAAAGAATAATGGGAAGCCAATTGCATAAGGATTAAGACTTGCTTCCAATCAATGGCCAAAAGAACTTAAAGAATAAAGAGAAACCAATTGCATAAGGATTAAGACTTGCTTCCAATCAATGGCCAAAAGAACTTAAAGAATAAAGAGAAACCAATTGCATAAGGATTAAGACTTGCTTCCAATCAATGGCCAAAAGAACTTAAAGAATAAAGAGAAACCAATTGCATAAGGATTAAGACTTGCTTCCAATCAATGGCCAAAAGAACTTAAAGAATAAAGAGAAACCAATTCCTTAAGTATTAAGACTTGCTTCCGATCAATGGCTAAAAGAACTTAAAGAAGAAAGAGAAACCAATTGCATAAGGATTAAGACTTGCTTCCAATCAATGGCCAAAAGAACTTAAAGAATAAAGAGAAACCAATTGCATAAGGATTAAGACTTGCTTCCAATCAATGGCCAAAAGAACTTAAAGAATAAAGAGAAACCAATTGCATAAGGATTAAGACTTGCTTCCAATCAATGGCCAAAAGAACTTAAAGAATAAAGAGAAACCAATTGCATAAGGATTAAGACTTGCTTCCAATCAATGGCCAAAAGAACTTAAAGAATAAAGAGAAACCAATTGCATAAGGATTAAGACTTGCTTCCAATCAATGGCCAAAAGAACTTAAAGAATAAAGAGAAACCAATTGCATAAGGATTAAGACTTGCTTCCAATCAATGGCCAAAAGAACTTAAAGAATAAAGAGAAACCAATTGCATAAGGATTAAGACTTGCTTCCAATCAATGGCCAAAAGAACTTAAAGAATAAAGAGAAACCAATTGCATAAGGATTAAGACTTGCTTCCAATCAATGGCCAAAAGAACTTAAAGAATAAAGAGAAACCAATTGCATAAGGATTAAGACTTGCTTCCAATCAATGGCCAAAAGAACTTAAAGAATAAAGAGAAACCAATTGCATAAGGATTAAGACTTGCTTCCAATCAATGGCCAAAAGAACTTAAAGAATAAAGAGAAACCAATTGCATAAGGATTAAGACTTGCTTCCAATCAATGGCCAAAAGAACTTAAAGAATAAAGAGAAACCAATTGCATAAGGATTAAGACTTGCTTCCAATCAATGGCCAAAAGAACTTAAAGAATAAAGAGAAACCAATTGCATAAGGATTAAGACTTGCTTCCAATCAATGGCCAAAAGAACTTAAAGAATAAAGAGAAACCAATTGCATAAGGATTAAGACTTGCTTCCAATCAATGGCCAAAAGAACTTAAAGAATAAAGAGAAACCAATTGCATAAGGATTAAGACTTGCTTCCAATCAATGGCCAAAAGAACTTAAAGAATAAAGAGAAACCAATTGCATAAGGATTAAGACTTGCTTCTAATCAATGGCCAAAAGAACTTAAAGAATAAAGAGAAACCAATTGCATAAGGATTAAGACTTGCTTCCAATCAATGGCCAAAAGAACTTAAAGAATAAAGAGAAACCAATTGCATAAGGATTAAGACTTGCTTCCAATCAATGGCCAAAAGAACTTAAAGAATAAAGAGAAACCAATTGCATAAGGATTAAGACTTGCTTCCAATCAATGGCCAAAAGAACTTAAAGAATAAAGAGAAACCAATTGCATAAGGATTAAGACTTGCTTCCAATCAATGGCCAAAAGAACTTAAAGAATAAAGAGAAACCAATTGCATAAGGATTAAGACTTGCTTCCAATCAATGGCCAAAAGAACTTAAAGAATAAAGAGAAACCAATTGCATAAGGATTAAGACTTGCTTCCAATCAATGGCCAAAAGAACTTAAAGAATAAAGAGAAACCAATTGCATAAGGATTAAGACTTGCTTCCAATCAATGGCCAAAAGAACTTAAAGAATAAAGAGAAACCAATTGCATAAGGATTAAGACTTGCTTCCAATCAACGGCCAAAAGAACTTAAAGAATAAAGAGAAACCAATTGCATAAGGATTAAGACTTGCTTCCAATCAATGGCCAAAAGAACTTAAAGAATAAAGAGAAACCAATTGCATAAGGATTAAGACTTGCTTCCAATCAATGGCCAAAAGAACTTAAAGAATAAAGAGAAACCAATTGCATAAGGATTAAGACTTGCTTCCAATCAATGGCCAAAAGAACTTAAAGAATAAAGAGAAACCAATTGCATAAGGATTAAGACTTGCTTCCAATCAATGGCCAAAAGAACTTAAAGAATAAAGAGAAACCAATTGCATAAGGATTAAGACTTGCTTCCAATCAATGGCCAAAAGAACTTAAAGAATAAAGAGAAACCAATTGCATAAGGATTAAGACTTGCTTCCAATCAATGGCCAAAAGAACTTAAAGAATAAAGAGAAACCAATTGCATAAGGATTAAGACTTGCTTCCAATCAATGGCCAAAAGAACTTAAAGAATAAAGAGAAACCAATTGCATAAGGATTAAGACTTGCTTCCAATCAATGGCCAAAAGAACTTAAAGAATAAAGAGAAACCAATTGCATAAGGATTAAGACTTGCTTCCGATCAATGGCCAAAAGAATTTAAAGATTAAAGAGAAACCAATTGCATAAGGATTAAGACTTGAATAAAGAGAAACTTCCAATCAATGGCCAAAAGAACTTAAAGAATAAAGAGAAACCAATTGCATAAGGATTAAGACTTGCTTCCAATCAATGGCCAAAAGAACTTAAAGAATAAAGAGAAACCAATTGCATAAGGATTAAGACTTGCTTCCAATCAATGGCCAAAAGAACTTAAAGAATAAAGAGAAACCAATTGCATAAGGATTAAGACTTGCTTCCAATCAATGGCCAAAAGAACTTAAAGAATAAAGAGAAACCAATTGCATAAGGATTAAGACTTGCTTCCAATCAATGGCCAAAAGAACTTAAAGAATAATGGGAAGCCAATTGCATAAGGATTAAGACTTGCTTCCAATCAACGGCCAAAAGAATTAAGAGAAACTTAAAGAATAAAGAGAAACCAATTGC
>JAVHNO010000031.1:0-39906 GCA_031439595.1 Pterocarpus santalinus | reverse complement strand
CCATGTTCTTTTGGCATTGAATGGAATCAAGTCTCAATTCAAAGGAATTGGTTTCTAATTCTCTTTATTGGTTTCTCTTTCTTCTTCGTTCCTTTTGCCATTGATTGGAAGCAAGACTTAATCCTTAAGGAATTGGTTTCTCTTTCTTCTTCATGTTCTTTTTGGCATTGAATGGAATCAAGTCTCAATTCAAAGGAATTGGTTTCTAATTCTCTTTTACGTTCCTTTTGCCATTGATTGGAAGCAAGACTTAATCCTTAAGGAATTGGTTTCTCTTTCTTCTTCATGTTCTTTTGGCATTGAATGGAATCAAGTCTCAATTCAAAGGAATTGGTTTCTAATTCTCTTTACGTTCCTTTTGCCATTGATTGGAAGCAAGACTTAATCCTTAAGGAATTGGTTTCTCTTTCTTCTTCATGTTCTTTTTGGCATTGAATGGAATCAAGTCTCAATTCAAAGGAATTGGTTTCTAATTCTCTTTACGTTCCTTTTGCCATTGATTGGAAGCAAGACTTAATCCTTAAGGAATTGGTTTCTCTTTCTTCTTCATGTTCTTTTTGGCATTGAATGGAATCAAGTCTCAATTCAAAGGAATTGGTTTCTAATTCTCTTTACGTTCCTTTTGCCATAGATTGGAAGCAAGACTTAATCCTTAAGGAAATGGTTTCTCTTTCTTCTTCATGTTCTTTTTGGCATTGAATGGAATCAAGTCTCAATTCAAAGGAATTGGTTTCTAATTCTCTTTACGTTCCTTTTGCCATTGATTGGAAGCAAGACTTAATCCTTAAGGAATTGGTTTCTCTTTCTTCTTCATGTTCTTTTTGGCATTGAATGGAATCAAGTCTCAATTCAAAGGAATTAGTTTCTAATTCTCTTTTACGTTCCTTTTGCCATTGATTGGAAGCAAGACTTAATCCTTAAGGAATTGGTTTCTCTTTCTTCTTCATGTTCTTTTTGGCATTGAATGGAATCAAGTCTCAATTCCAAAGGAATTGGTTTCTAATTCTCTTTTACGTTCCTTTTGCCATTGATTGGAAGCAAGGCTTAATCCTTAAGGAATTGGTTTCTCTTTCTTCTTCATGTTCTTTTTGGCATTGAATGGAATCAAGTCTCAATTCAAAGGAATTGGTTTCTAATTCTCTTTACGTTCCTTTTGCCATTGATTGGAAGCAAGACTTAATCCTTAAGGAATTGGTTTCTCTTTCTTCTTCATGTTCTTTTTGGCATTGAATGGAATCAAGTCCCAATTCAAAGGAATTGGTTTCTAATTCTCTTTACGTTCCTTTTGCCATTGATTGGAAGCAAGACTTAATCCTTAAGGAATTGGTTTCTCTTTCTTCTTCATGTTCTTTTTGGCATTGAATGGAATCAAGTCTCAATTTCGAAGGAATTGGTTTGTAATGCTCTTTTACGTTCTTTTGGCCATTGATTGGAAGCAAGACTTAATCCTTAAGGAATTGGTTTCTCTTTCTTCTTCATGTTCTTTTTGGCATTGAATGGAATCAAGTCTCAATTCCAAAGGAATTGGTTTCTAATTCTCTTTTACGTTCCTTTTGCCATTGATTGGAAGCAAGACTTAATCCTTAAGGAATTGGTTTCTCTTTCTTCTTCATGTTCTTTTTGGCATTGAATGGAATCAAGTCTCAATTCAAAGGAATTGGTTTCTAATTCTCTTTTACGTTCCTTTTGCCATTGATTGGAAGCAAGACTTAATCCTTAAGGAATTGGTTTCTCTTTCTTCTTCATGTTCTTTTTGGCATTGAATGGAATCAAGTCTCAATTCAAAGGAATTGGTTTCTAATTCTCTTTTACGTTCCTTTTGCCATTGATTGGAAGCAAGACTTAATCCTTAAGGAATTGGTTTCTCTTTCTTCTTCATGTTCTTTTTGGCATTGAATGGAATCAAGTCTCAATTCCAAAGGAATTAGTTTCTAATTCTCTTTTACGTTCCTTTTGCCATTGATTGGAAGCAAGACTTAATCCTTAAGGAATTGGTTTCTCTTTCTTCTTCATGTTCTTTTTGGCATTGAATGGAATCAAGTCTCAATTCCAAAGGAATTGGTTTCTAATTCTCTTTTACGTTCCTTTTGCCATTGATTGGAAGCAAGACTTAATCCTTAAGGAATTGGTTTCTCATTCTTCTGCATGTTCTTTTTGGCATTGAATGGAATCAAGTCTCAATTCCAAAGGAATTGGTTTCTAATTCTCTTTTACGTTCCTTTTGCCATTGATTGGAAGCAAGACTTAATCCTTAAGGAATTGGTTTCTCTTTCTTCTTCATGTTCTTTTTGGCATTGAATGGAATCAAGTCTCAATTCAAAGGAATTGGTTTCTAATTCTCTTTACGTTCCTTTTGCCATTGATTGGAAGCAAGACTTAATCCTTAAGGAATTGGTTTCTCTTTCTTCTTCATGTTCTTTTTGGCATTGAATGGAATCAAGTCTCAATTCAAAGGAATTGGTTTCTAATTCTCTTTACGTTCCTTTTGCCATTGATTGGAAGCAAGACTTAATCCTTAAGGAATTGGTTTCTCTTTCTTCTTCATGTTCTTTTTGGCATTGAATGGAATCAAGTCTCAATTCAAAGGAATTGGTTTCTAATTCTCTTTTACGTTCCTTTTGCCATTGATTGGAAGCAAGACTTAATCCTTAAGGAATTGGTTTCTCTTTCTTCTTCATGTTCTTTTTGGCATTGAATGGAATCAAGTCTCAATTCAAAGGAATTGGTTTCTAATTCTCTTTTACGTTCCTTTTGCCATTGATTGGAAGCAAGACTTAATCCTTAAGGAATTGGTTTCTCTTTCTTCTTCATGTTCTTTTTGGCATTGAATGGAATCAAGTCTCAATTCAAAGGAATTGGTTTCTAATTCTCTTTACGTTCCTTTTGCCATTGATTGGAAGCAAGACTTAATCCTTAAGGAATTGGTTTCTCTTTCTTCTTCATGTTCTTTTTGGCATTGAATGGAATCAAGTCTCAATTCAAAGGAATTGGTTTCTAATTCTCTTTACGTTCCTTTTGCCATTGATTGGAAGCAAGACTTAATCCTTAAGGAATTGGTTTCTCTTTCTTCTTCATGTTCTTTTTGGCATTGAATGGAATCAAGTCTCAATTCCAAAGGAATTGGTTTCTAATTCTCCTTTACGTTCCTTTTGCCATTGATTGGAAGCAAGACTTAATCCTTAAGGAATTGGTTTCTCTTTCTTCTTCATGTTCTTTTTGGCATTGAATGGAATCAAGTCTCAATTCAAAGGAATTGGTTTCTAATTCTCTTTACGTTCCTTTTGCCATTGATTGGAAGCAAGACTTAATCCTTAAGGAATTGGTTTCTCTTTCTTCTTCATGTTCTTTTTGGCATTGAATGGAATCAAGTCTCAATTCAAAGGAATTGGTTTCTAATTCTCTTTACGTTCCTTTTGCCATTGATTGGAAGCAAGACTTAATCCTTAAGGAATTGGTTTCTCTTTCTTCTTCATGTTCTTTTTGGCATTGAATGGAATCAAGTCTCAATTCCAAAGGAATTGGTTTCTAATTCTCTTTTACGTTCCTTTTGCCATTGATTGGAAGCAAGACTTAATCCTTAAGGAATTGGTTTCTCTTTCTTCTTCATGTTCTTTTTGGCATTGAATGGAATCAAGTCTCAATTCAAAGGAATTGGTTTCTAATTCTCTTTACGTTCCTTTTGCCATTGATTGGAAGCAAGACTTAATCCTTAAGGAATTGGTTTCTCTTTCTTCTTCATGTTCTTTTTGGCATTGAATGGAATCAAGTCTCAATTCAAAGGAATTGGTTTCTAATTCTCTTTACGTTCCTTTTGCCATTGATTGGAAGCAAGACTTAATCCTTAAGGAATTGGTTTCTCTTTCTTCTTCATGTTCTTTTTGGCATTGAATGGAATCAAGTCTCAATTCAAAGGAATTGGTTTCTAATTCTCTTTACGTTCCTTTTGCCATTGATTGGAAGCAAGACTTAATCCTTAAGGAATTGGTTTCTCTTTCTTCTTCATGTTCTTTTTGGCATTGAATGGAATCAAGTCTCAATTCAAAGGAATTGGTTTCTAATTCTCTTTTACGTTCCTTTTGCCATTGATTGGAAGCAAGACTTAATCCTTAAGGAATTGGTTTCTCTTTCTTCTTCATGTTCTTTTTGGCATTGAATGGAATCAAGTCTCAATTCAAAGGAATTGGTTTCTAATTCTCTTTACGTTCCTTTTGCCATTGATTGGAAGCAAGACTTAATCCTTAAGGAATTGGTTTCTCTTTCTTCTTCATGTTCTTTTTGGCATTGAATGGAATCAAGTCTCAATTCAAAGGAATTGGTTTCTAATTCTCTTTACGTTCCTTTTGCCATTGATTGGAAGCAAGACTTAATCCTTAAGGAATTGGTTTCTCTTTCTTCTTCATGTTCTTTTGGCATTGAATGGAATCAAGTCTCAATTCAAAGGAATTGGTTTCTAATTCTCTTTACGTTCCTTTTGCCATTGATTGGAAGCAAGACTTAATCCTTAAGGAATTGGTTTCTCTTTCTTCTTCATGTTCTTTTGGCATTGAATGGAATCAAGTCTCAATTCAAAGGAATTGGTTTCTAATTCTCTTTACGTTCCTTTTGCCATTGATTGGAAGCAAGACTTAATCCTTAAGGAATTGGTTTCTCTTTCTTCTTCATGTTCTTTTGGCATTGAATGGAATCAAGTCTCAATTCAAAGGAATTGGTTTCTAATTCTCTTTACGTTCCTTTTGCCATTGATTGGAAGCAAGACTTAATCCTTAAGGAATTGGTTTCTCTTTCTTCTTCATGTTCTTTTTGGCATTGAATGGAATCAAGTCTCAATTCAAAGGAATTGGTTTCTAATTCTTTTACGTTCCTTTTGCCATTGATTGGAAGCAAGACTTAATCCTTAAGGAATTCGTTTCTCTTTCTTCTTCATGTTCTTTTTGGCATTGAATGGAATCAAGTCTCAATTCAAAAGGAATTGGTTTCTAATTCTCTTTTACGTTCCTTTTGCCATTGATTGGAAGCAAGACTTAATCCTTAAGGAATTGGTTTCTCTTTCTTCTTCATGTTCTTTTTGGCATTGAATGGAATCAAGTCTCAATTCAAAGGAATTGGTTTCTAATTCTCTTTACGTTCCTTTTGCCATTGATTGGAAGCAAGACTTAATCCTTAAGGAATTGGTTTCTCTTTCTTCTTCATGTTCTTTTTGGCATTGAATGGAATCAAGTCTCAATTCAAAGGAATTGGTTTCTAATTCTCTTTTACGTTCCTTTTGCCATTGATTGGAAGCAAGACTTAATCCTTAAGGAATTGGTTTCTCTTTCTTCTTCATGTTCTTTTGGCATTGAATGGAATCAAGTCTCAATTCAAAGGAATTGGTTTCTAATTCTCTTTACGTTCCTTTTGCCATTGATTGGAAGCAAGACTTAATCCTTAAGGAATTGGTTTCTCTTTCTTCTTCATGTTCTTTTTGGCATTGAATGGAATCAAGTCTCAATTCAAAGGAATTGGTTTCTAATTCTCTTTACGTTCCTTTTGCCATTGATTGGAAGCAAGACTTAATCCTTAAGGAATTGGTTTCTCTTTCTTCTTCATGTTCTTTTGGCATTGAATGGAATCAAGTCTCAATTCCAAAGGAATTGGTTTCTAATTCTCTTTACGTTCCTTTTGCCATTGATTGGAAGCAAGACTTAATCCTTAAGGAATTGGTTTCTCTTTCTTCTTCATGTTCTTTTGGCATTGAATGGAATCAAGTCTCAATTCAAAGGAATTGGTTTCTAATTCTCTTTTACGTTCCTTTTGCCATTGATTGGAAGCAAGACTTAATCCTTAAGGAATTGGTTTCTCTTTCTTCTTCATGTTCTTTTTGGCATTGAATGGAATCAAGTCTCAATTCAAAGGAATTGGTTTCTAATTCTCTTTACGTTCCTTTTGCCATTGATTGGAAGCAAGACTTAATCCTTAAGGAATTGGTTTCTCTTTCTTCTTCATGTTCTTTTTGGCATTGAATGGAATCAAGTCTCAATTCCAAAGGAATTGGTTTCTAATTCTCTTTACGTTCCTTTTGCCATTGATTGGAAGCAAGACTTAATCCTTAAGGAATTGGTTTCTCTTTCTTCTTCATGTTCTTTTTGGCATTGAATGGAATCAAGTCTCAATTCAAAGGAATTGGTTTCTAATTCTCTTTACGTTCCTTTTGCCATTGATTGGAAGCAAGACTTAATCCTTAAGGAATTGGTTTCTCTTTCTTCTTCATGTTCTTTTTGGCATTGAATGGAATCAAGTCTCAATTCAAAGGAATTGGTTTCTAATTCTCTTTACGTTCCTTTTGCCATTGATTGGAAGCAAGACTTAATCCTTAAGGAATTGGTTTCTCTTTCTTCTTCATGTTCTTTTTGGCATTGAATGGAATCAAGTCTCAATTCCAAAGGAATTGGTTTCTAATTCTCTTTACGTTCCTTTTGCCATTGATTGGAAGCAAGACTTAATCCTTAAGGAATTGGTTTCTCTTTCTTCTTCATGTTCTTTTTGGCATTGAATGGAATCAAGTCTCAATTCAAAGGAATTGGTTTCTAATTCTCTTTACGTTCCTTTTGCCATTGATTGGAAGCAAGACTTAATCCTTAAGGAATTGGTTTCTCTTTCTTCTTCATGTTCTTTTTGGCATTGAATGGAATCAAGTCTCAATTCCAAAGGAATTGGTTTCTAATTCTCCTTTACGTTCCTTTTGCCATTGATTGGAAGCAAGACTTAATCCTTAATCCTTAAGGAATTGGTTTCTCTTTCTTCTTCATGTTCTTTTTGGCATTGAATGGAATCAAGTCTCAATTCAAAAGGAATTGGTTTCTAATTCTCATTTACGTTCCTTTTGCCATTGATTGGAAGCAAGACTTAATCCTTAAGGAATTGGTTTCTCTTTCTTCTTCATGTTCTTTTTGGCATTGAATGGAATCAAGTCTCAATTCCAAAGGAATTGGTTTCTAATTCTCTGTAACGTTCCTTTTGGCATTGATTGGAAGCAAGACTTAATCTTAAAGGAATTGGTTTCTCTTTCTTCTTCATGTTCTTTTTGGCATTGAATGGAATCAAGTCTCAATTCCAAAGGAATTGGTTTCTAATTCTCTTTTACGTTCCTTTTGCCATTGATTGGAAGCAAGACTTAATCCTTAAGGAATTGGTTTCTCTTTCTTCTTCATGTTCATTTTGGCATTGAATGGAATCAAGTCTCAATTCAAAAGGAATTGGTTTCTAATTCTCCTTTACGTTCCTTTTGCCATTGATTGGAAGCAAGACTTAATCCTTAAGGAATTGGTTTCTCTTTCTTCTTCATGTTCTTTTTGGCATTGAATGGAATCAAGTCTCAATTCCAAAGCAATTGGTTTCTAATTCTCTATTACGTTTCGTTTTGCCATTGATTGGAAGCAAGACTTAATCCTTAAGGAATTGGTTTCTCTTTCTTCTTCATGTTCTTTTTGGCATTGAATGGAATCAAGTCTCAATTCCAAAGGAATTGGTTTCTAATTCTCTTTTACGTTCCTTTTGCCATTGATTGGAAGCAAGACTTAATCCTTAAGGAATTGGTTTCTCTTTCTTCTTCATGTTCTTTTTGCCATTGAATGGAATCAAGTCTCAATTCGAAAGGAATTGGTTTCTAATTCTCTTTATGTTCCTTTTGCCATTGATTGGAAGCAAGACTTAATCCTTAAGGAATTGGTTTCTCTTTCTTCTTCATGTTCTTTTTGGCATTGAATGGAATCAAGTCTCAATTCAAAGGAATTGGTTTCTAATTCTCTTTACGTTCCTTTTGCCATTGATTGGAAGCAAGACTTAATCCTTAAGGAATTGGTTTCTCTTTCTTCTTCATGTTCTTTTTGGCATTGAATGGAATCAAGTCTCAATTCGAAAGGAATTGGTTTCTAATTCTCTTTACGTTCCTTTTGCCATTGATTGGAAGCAAGACTTAATCCTTAAGGAATTGGTTTCTCTTTCTTCTTCATGTTTTTTTGGCATTGAATGGAATCAAGTCTCAATTCGAAAGGAATTGGTTTCTAATTCTCTTTACGTTCCTTTTGCCATTGATTGGAAGCTAGTCTTAATGCTTAAGGAATTAGTTTCCCTTTCTTCTTCATGTTCTTTTTGGCATTGAATGGAATCAAGTCTCAATTCAAAGGAATTGGTTTCTAATTCTCTTTACGTTCCTCTTGCCATTGATTGGAAGCAAGACTTTATCCTTAAGGAATTGGTTTCTCTTTCTTCTTCATGTTCTTTTTGCGATTGAATGGAATCAAGTCCCAATTCAAAAGGAATTGGTTTCTAATTCTCTTTTACGTTCCTTTTGCCATTGATTGGAAGCAAGACTTAATCCTTAAGGAATTGGTTTCTCTTTCTTCTTCATGTTCTTTTTGGCATTGAATGGAATCAAGTCTCAATTCCAAAGGAATTGGTTTCTAATTCTCTGTTACGTTCCTTTTGCCATTGATTGGAAGGAAGACTTAATCCTTAAGGAATTGGTTTCTCTTTCTTCTTCATGTTCTTTTTGGCATTGAATGGAATCAAGTCTCAATTCAAAAGGAATTGGTTTCTAATTGTCTTTTACGTTCCTTTTGCCATTGATTGGAAGCAAGACTTAATCCTTAAGGAATTGGATTCTCTTTCTTCTTCATGTTCTTTTTGGCATTGAATGGAATCAAGACTCAATTCAAGAGGAATTGGTTTCTAATTCTCTTTTACGTTCCTTTTGCCATTGATTGGAAGCAAGACTTAATCCTTAAGGAATTGGTTTCTCTTTCTTCTTCATGTTCTTGTTGGCATTGAATGGAATCAAGTCTCAATTCCAAAGGAATTGGTTTCTAATTCTCTTTTACGTTCCCTTTGCCATTGATTGGAAGCAAGACTTAATCCTTAAGGAATTGGTTTCTCTTTCTTCTTCATGTTCATTTTGGCATTGAATGGAATCAAGTCTCAATTCCAAAGGAATTGGTTTCTAATTCTCTTTTACGTTCCTTTTGCCATTGATTGGAAGCAAGACTTAATCCTTAAGGAATTGGTTTCTCTTTCTTCTTCATGTTCTCTTTGGCATTGAATGGAATCAAGTCTCAATTCAAAAGGAATTGGTTTCTAATTCTCTTTTACGTTCCTTTTGCCATTGATTGGAAGCAAGACTTAATCCTTAAGGAATTGGTTTCTCTTTCTTCTTCATGTTCTTTTTGGCATTGAATGGAATCAAGTCTCAATTCCAAAGGGATTGGTTTCTAATTCTCTTTTACGTTCCTTTTGCCATTGATTGGAAGCAAGACTTAATCCTTAAGGAATTGGTTTCTCTTTCTTCTTCATGTTCTTTTTGGCATTGAATGGAATCAAGTCTCAATTCAAAGGAATTGGTTTCTAATTCTCTTTTACGTTCCTTTTGCCATTGATTGGAAGCAAGACTTAATCCTTAAGGAATTGGTTTCTCTTTCTTCTTCATGTTCTTTTTGCCATTGAATGGAATCAAGTCTCAATTCAAAAGGAATTGGTTTCTAATTCTCTTTTACGTTCCTTTTGCCATTGATTGGAAGCAAGACTTAATCCTTAAGGAATTGGTTTCTCTTTCTTCTTCATGTTCTTTTTGGCATTGAATGGAATCAAGTCTCAATTCGAAAGGAATTGGTTTCTAATTCTCTTTTACGTTCCTTTTGCCATTGATTGGAAGCAAGACTTAATCCTTAAAGAATTGGATTCGCTTTCTTCTTCATGTTCTTTTTGGCATTGAATGGAATCAAGTCTCAATTCCAAAGGAATTGGTTTCTAATTCTCTTTTACGTTCCTTTTGCCATTGATTGGAAGCAAGACGTAATCCTTAAGGAATTGGTTTCTCTTTCTTCTTCATGTTTTTTTGCCGTTGAATGGAATCAAGTCTCAATTCAAACGGAATTGGTTTCTAATTCTCTTTTACGTTCCTTTTGCCATTGATTAGAAGCAAGACTTAATCCTTAAGGAATTGGTTTCTCTTTCTTCTTCATGTTCTTGTTGGCATTGAATGGAATCAAGTCTCAATTCCAAAGGAATTGGTTTCTAATTCTCTTTTACGTTCCTTTTGCCATTGATTGGAAGCAAGACTTAATCCTTAAGGAATTGGTTTCTCTTTCTTCTTCATGTTCTTTTTGGCATTGAATGGAATCAAGTCTCAATTCAAGAGGAATTGGTTTCTAATTCTCTTTACGTTCCTTTTGCCATTGATTGGAAGCAAGACTTAATCCTTAAGGAATTGGTTTCTCTTTCTTCTTCATGTTCTTTTTGGCATTGAATGGAATCAAGTCTCAATTCGAAAGGAATTGGTTTCTAATTCTCTTTTACGTTCCTTTTGCCATTGATTGGAAGCAAGACTTAATCCTTAAGGAATTGGTTTCTCTTTCTTCTTCATGTTCTTTTTGGCATTGAATGGAATCAAGTCTCAATTCAAAGGAATTGGTTTCTAATTCTCTTTACGTTCCTTTTGCCATTGATTGGAAGCAAGACTTAATCCTTAAGGAATTGGTTTCTCTTTCTTCTTCATGTTCTTTTTGGCATTGAATGGAATCAAGTCTCAATTCCAAAGGAATTGGTTTCTAATTCTCTTTACGTTCCTTTTGCCATTGATTGGAAGCAAGACTTAATCCTTAAGGAATTGGTTTCTCTTTCTTCTTCATGTTCTTTTTGGCATTGAATGGAATCAAGTCTCAATTCAAAAGGAATTGGTTTCTAATTCTCTTTTACGTTCCTTTTGCCATTGATTGGAAGCAAGACTTAATCCTTAAGGAATTGGTTTCTCTTTCTTCTTCATGTTCTTTTGGCATTGAATGGAATCAAGTCTCAATTCAAAGGAATTGGTTTCTAATTCTCTTTACGTTCCTTTTGCCATTGAGTGGGAGCAAAGCTTAATCCTTAATGAATTGCTTTCTCTTTGTTCTTCATGTTCTTTTAGGCATTGAATGGAATCAATTCTGTATTCAAAAGAATTGGTTTCTAATTCTCTTTTACGTTCCTTTTGCCATTGATTGGAAGCAAGACTTAATCCTTAAGGAATTGGTTTCTCTTTCTTCTTCATGTTCTTTTTGGCATTGAATGGAATCAAGTCTCAATTCAAAGGAATTGGTTTCTAATTCTTTTACGTTCCTTTTGCCATTGATTGGAAGCAAGACTTAATCCTTAAGGAATTGGTTTCTCATTCTTCTGCATGTTCTTTTTGGCATTGAATGGAATCAAGTCTTAATCCAAATGGAATTGGTTTCTAATTCTCTTTTACGTTCCTTTTGCCATTGATTGGAAGCAAGACTAAATCTTTAGGGAATTGGTTTCTCTTTCTTCTTCATGTTCTTTTGCCATTGAATGGAATCAAGTCTCAATTCAAAAGGAATTGGTTTCTAATTCTCTTTTATGTTCCTTTTGCCATTGATTGGAAGCAAAACTTAATCCTTAAGGAATTGGTTTCTCTTTCTTCTTCATGTTTTTTTGCCATTGAATGGAATCAAGTCTCAATTCAAAAGGAATTGGTTTCTAATTCTCTTTTACGTTCCTTTTGCCATTGATTGGAAGCAAGACTTAATCCTTAAGGAATTGGTTTCTCTTTCTTCTTCATGTTCTTTTTGGCATTGAATGTAATCAAGTCTCAAAAGGAATTGGTTTCTAATTCTCTTTTACGTTCCTTTTGCCATTGATTGGAAGCAAGACTTAATCCTTAAGGAATTGGTTTCTCTTTCTTCTTCATGTTCTTTTTGGCATTGAATGGAATCAAGTCTCAATTCCAAAGGAATTGGTTTCTAATTCTCTTTTACGTTCCTTTTGCCATTGATTGGAAGCAAGACTTAATCCTTAAGGAATTGGTTTCTCTTTCTTCTTCATGTTCTTTTGGCATTGAATGGAATCAAGTCTCAATTCAAAGGAATTGGTTTCTAATTCTCTTTACGTTCCTTTTGCCATTGATTGGAAGCAAGACTTAATCCTTAAGGAATTGGTTTCTCTTTCTTCTTCATGTTCTTTTTGGCATTGAATGGAATCAAGTCTCAATTCCAAAGGAATTGGTTTCTAATTCTCATTTACGTTCCTTTTGCCATTGATTGGAAGCAAGACTTAATCCTTAAGGAATTGGTTTCTCTTTCTTCTTCATGTTCTTTTTGGCATTGAATGGAATCAAGTCTCAATTCAAAAGGAATTGGTTTCTAATTCTCTTTTACGTTCCTTTTGCCATTGATTGGAAGCAAGACTTAATCCTTAAGGAATTGGTTTCTCTTTCTTCTTCATGTTCTTTTTGCCATTGAATGGAATCAAGTCTCAATTCAAAGGCAATTGGTTTCTAATTCTCTTTTACGTTCCTTTAGCCATTGATTGGAAGCAAGACTTAATCCTTAAGGAATTGGTTTCTCTTTCTTCTTCATGTTCTTTTTGGCATTGAATGGAATCAAGTCTCAATTCGAAAGGAATTGGTTTCTAATTCTCTTTTACGTTCCTTTTGCCATTGATTGGAAGCAAGACTTAATCCTTAAGGAATTGGTTTCTCTTTCTTCTTCATGTTCTTTTGGCATTGAATGGAATCAAGTCTCAATTCAAAGGAATTGGTTTCTAATTCTCTTTACGTTCCTTTTGCCATTGATTGGAAGCAAGACTTAATCCTTAAGGAATTGGTTTCTCTTTCTTCTTCATGTTCTTTTTGGCATTGAATGGAATCAAGTCTCAATTCAAAGGAATTGGTTTCTAATTCTTTTACGTTCCTTTTGCCATTGATTGGAAGCAAGACTTAATCCTAAAGGAATTGGTTTCTCTTTCTTCTTCATGTTCTTTTTGGCATTGAGTGGAATCAAGTCTCAATTCGAAAGGAATTGGTTTCTAATTCTCTTTTACGTTCCTTTTGCCATTGATTGGAAGCAAGATTTAATCCTCAAGGAATTGGTTTCTCTTTCTTCTTCATGTTTGTTTGGCATTGAATGGAATCAAGTCTCAATTCCAAAGGAATTGGTTTCTAATTCTCTTTTACGTTCCTTTTGCCATTGATTGGAAGCAAGACTTAATCCTTAAGGAATTGGTTTCTCTTTCTTCTTCATGTTCTTTTTGGCATTGAATGGAATCAAGTCTCAATTCAAAGGAATTGGTTGCTAAGTCTTTTACGTTCCTTTTGCCATTGATTGGAAGCAAGACTAAATCTTTAGGGAATTGGTTTCTCTTTCTTCTTCATGTTCTTTTGCCATTGAATGGAATCAAGTCTCAATTCCAAAGGAATTGGTTTCTAACTCTCGTTTACGTTCCTTTTGCCATTGATTGGAAGCAAGACTTAATCCTTAAGGAATTGGTTTCTCTTTCTTCTTCATGTTCTTTTTGCATTGAATGGAATCAAGTCTCAATTCAAAGGAATTGGTTTCTAATTCTCTTTACGTTCCTTTTGCCATTGATTGGAAGCAAGACTTAATCCTTAAGGAATTGGTTTCTCTTTCTTCTTCATGTTCTTTTTGGCATTGAATGGAATCAAGTCTCAATTCCAAAGGAATTGGTTTCTAATTCTCTTTACGTTCCTTTTGCCATTGATTGGAAGCAAGACTTAATCCTTAAGGAATTGGTTTCTCTTTCTTCTTCATGTTCTTTTTGGCATTGAATGGAATCAAGTCTCAATTCAAAGGAATTGGTTTCTAATTCTCTTTACGTTCCTTTTGCCATTGATTGGAAGCAAGACTTAATCCTTAAGGAATTGGTTTCTCTTTCTTCTTCATGTTCTTTTTGGCATTGAATGGAATCAAGTCTCAATTCAAAGGAATTGGTTTCTAATTCTCTTTACGTTCCTTTTGCCATTGATTGGAAGCAAGACTTAATCCTTAAGGAATTGGTTTCTCTTTCTTCTTCATGTTCTTTTGGCATTGAATGGAATCAAGTCTCAATTCCAAAGGAATTGGTTTCTAATTCTCTTTACGTTCCTTTTGCCATTGATTGGAAGCAAGACTTAATCCTTAAGGAATTGGTTTCTCTTTCTTCTTCATGTTCTTTTGGCATTGAATGGAATCAAGTCTCAATTCAAAGGAATTGGTTTCTAATTCTCTTTACGTTCCTTTTGCCATTGATTGGAAGCAAGACTTAATCCTTAAGGAATTGGTTTCTCTTTCTTCTTCATGTTCTTTTGGCATTGAATGGAATCAAGTCTCAATTCAAAGGAATTGGTTTCTAATTCTCTTTACGTTCCTTTTGCCATTGATTGGAAGCAAGACTTAATCCTTAAGGAATTGGTTTCTCTTTCTTCTTCATGTTCTTTTTGGCATTGAATGGAATCAAGTCTCAATTCAAAGGAATTGGTTTCTAATTCTCTTTTACGTTCCTTTTGCCATTGATTGGAAGCAAGACTTAATCCTTAAGGAATTGGTTTCTCTTTCTTCTTCATGTTCTTTTGGCATTGAATGGAATCAAGTCTCAATTCAAAGGAATTGGTTTCTAATTCTCTTTACGTTCCTTTTGCCATTGATTGGAAGCAAGACTTAATCCTTAAGGAATTGGTTTCTCTTTCTTCTTCATGTTCTTTTTGGCATTGAATGGAATCAAGTCTCAATTCCAAAGGAATTAGTTTCTAATTCTCTTTTACGTTCCTTTTGCCATTGATTGGAAGCAAGACTTAATCCTTAAGGAATTGGTTTCTCTTTCTTCTTCATGTTCTTTTTGGCATTGAATGGAATCAAGTCTCAATTCCAAAGGAATTGGTTTCTAATTCTCTTTTACGTTCCTTTTTGCCATTGATTGGAAGCAAGACTTAATCCTTAAGGAATTGGTTTCTCATTCTTCTGCATGTTCTTTTTGGCATTGAATGGAATCAAGTCTCAATTCCAAAGGAATTGGTTTCTAATTCTCTTTTACGTTCCTTTTGCCATTGATTGGAAGCAAGACTTAATCCTTAAGGAATTGGTTTCTCTTTCTTCTTCATGTTGCTATTGGCATTGAATGGAATCAAGTCTCAATTCCAAAGGAATTGGTTTCTAATTCTCTTTTACGTTCCTTTTGCCATTGATTGGAAGCAAGACTTAATCCTTAAGGAATTGGTTTCTCTTTCTTCTTCATGTTCATTTTGGCATTGAATGGAATCAAGTCTCAATTCCAAAGGAATTGGTTTCTAATTCTCTTTTACGTTCCTTTTGCCATTGATTGGAAGCAAGACTTAATCCTTAAGGAATTGGTTTCTCTTTCTTCTTCATGTTCTTTTTGGCATTGAATGGAATCAAGTCTCAATTCCAAAGGAATTGGTTTCTAATTCTCTTATACGTTCCTTTTGCCACTGATTGGAAGCAAGACTTAATCCTAAAGGAATTGGTTTCTCTTTCTTCTTCATGTTCTTTTTGGCATTGAGTGGAATCAAGTCTCAATTCCAAAGGAATTGGTTTCTAAATCTCTTTTACGTTCCTTTTGCCATTGATTGGAAGCAAGACTTAATCCTTAAGGAATTGGTTTCTCTTTCTTCTTCATGTTCTTTTTGGCATTGAATGGAATAAAGTCTCAATTCAAAAGGAATTGGTTTCTAATTCTCCTTTACGTTCCTTTAGCCATTGATTGGAAGCAAGACTTAATCCTTAAGGAATTGGTTTCTCTTTCTTCTTCATGTTCTTTTTGGCATTGAATGGAATCAAGTCTCAATTCCAAACGAATTGGTTTCTAATTCTCTTTTACGTTCCTTTTGCCATTGATTGGAAGCAAGACTTAATCCTTAAGGAATTGGTTTCTCTTTCTTCTTCATGTTCTTTTTGGCATTGAATGGAATCAAGTCTCAATTCAAAGGAATTGGTTTCTAATTCTATTTTATGTTCCTTTTGCCATTGATTGGAAGCAAGACTTAATCCTTAAGGAATTGGTTTCTCTTTCTTCTTCATGTTCTTTTTGGCATTGAATGGAATCAAGTCTCAATTCCAAAGGAATTGGTTTCTAATTCTCTTTTACGTTCCTTTTGCCATTGATTGGAAGCAAGACTTAATCCTTAAGGAATTGGTTTCTCTTTCTTCTTCATGTTCTTTTTGGCATTGAATGGAATCAAGTCTCAATTGCAAAGGAATTGGTTTCTAATTCTCTTTTACGTTGCTTTTGCCATTGATTGGAAGACTTAATCCAAGTTTCTCTTCTTCTTCACTTAATCCTTAAGGAATTGGTTTCTCTTTCTTCTTCATGTTCTTTTTGCATTGAATGGAATCAAGTCTAATTCAAAGGAATTGGTTTCTAATTCTCTTTACGTTCCTTTTGCCATTGATTGGAAGCAAGACTTAACTTATTGGTTTTCCTTTCTTCTTCATCCTGGAATAAGGATTCAAAGGAATTGGTTTCTAATTCTCTTTACGTTCCTTTTGCCATTTCTTGGAAGCAAGACTTGGCATTGAATGGAATCAAGTCTCAATTCCAAAGGAATTGGTTTCTCTTTCTTCTTCATGTTCTTTTTGGCATTGAGTGGAATCAAGTCTCAATTCGAAAGGAATTGGTTTCTAATTCTCTTTTACGTTCCTTTAGCCATTGATTGGAAGCAAGACTTAATCCTTAAGGAATTGGTTTCTCTTTCTTCTTCATGTTCTTTTTGGCATTGAATGGAATCAAGTCTCAATTCCAAAGGAATTGGTTTCTAATTCTCTTTTTTGTTCCTTTTGCCATTGATTGGAAGCAAGACTAAATCCTTAAGGAATTGGTTTCTCTTTCTTCTTCATGTTCTTTTTGGCATTGAATGGAATCAAGTCTCAATTCAAAAGGAATTGGGTTCTAATTCTCTTTTACGTTCCTTTTCCCATTGATTGGAAGCAAGACTTAATCCTTAAGGAATTGGTTTCCTTTTCTTCTTCATGTTCTTTTTGGCATTGAATGGAATCAAGTCTCAATTCCAAAGGAATTGGTTTCTAATTCTCTTTTACGTTCCTTTTGCCATTGATTGGAAGCAAGACTTAATCCTTAAGGAATTGGTTTCTCTTTCTTCTTCATGTTCTTTTTGGCATTGAATGGAATCAAGTCTCAATTCAAAAAGAATTAGTTTCTAATTCTCTTTTACGTTCCTTTGGCGATTGATAGGAAGATAGACTTAATGCTTAAGGAATTGGTTTCCCTTTCTTCTTCATGTTCTTTTTGGCATTGAATGGAATCAACTCTCAATTAAAAAGGAATTGGTTCCTAATTCTCCTTTACGTTCCTTTTGCCATTGATTGGAAGCAAGACTTAATCCTTAAGGAATTGGTTTCTCTTTCTTCTTCATGTTCTTTTTGGCATTGAATGGAATCAAGTCTCAATTCAAAAGGAATTGGTTTCTAATTCTCTTTACGTTCCTTTTGCCATTGATTGGAATCAAGACTTAATCCTTAAGGAATTGGTTTCTCTTTCTTCTTCACGTTCTTTTTCGCATTGAATGGATTCAAGTCTCAATTCAAAAGGAATTGGTTTCTAATTCTCTTTACGTTCCTTTTGCCATTGATTGGAAGCAAGACTTAATCCTTAAGGAATTGGTTTCTCTTTCTTCTTCATGTTCTTTTGGCATTGAATGGAATCAAGTCTCAATTCAAAGGAATTGGTTTCTAATTCTCTTTTACGTTCCTTTTGCCATTGATTGGAAGCAAGACTTAATCCTTAAGGAATTGGTTTCTCTTTCTTCTTCATGTTCTTTTTGGCATTGAATGGAATCAAGTCTCAATTCAAGAGGAATTGGTTTCTAATTCTCTTTTACGTTCCTTTTGCCATTGTTTGGAAGCAAGACTTAATCCTTAAGGAATTGGTTTCCCTTTCTTCTTCATGTTCTTTTTGGCATTGAATGGAATCAAGTCTCAATTCCAAAGGAATTGGTTTCTAACTCTCGTTTACGTTCCTTTTGCCATTGATTGGAAGCAAGACTTAATCCTTAAGGAATTGGTTTCTCTTTCTTCTGCATGTTCTTTTGGCATTGAATGGAATCAAGTCTCAATTCCAAAGGAATTGGTTTCTAATTCTCTTTTACGTTCCTTTTGCCATTGATTGGAAGCAAGACTTAATCCTTAAGGAATTGGTTTCTCTTTCTTCTTCATGTTTTTTTGGCATTGAATGGAATCAAGTCTCAATTCCAAAGGAATTGGTTTCTAATTCTCTTTTACGTTCCTTTTGCCATTGATTGGAAGCAAGACTTAATCCTTAAGGAATTGGTTTCTCTTTCTTCTTCATGTTCTTTTTGGCATTGAATGGAATCAAGTCTCAATACGAAAGGAATTGGTTTCTAATTCTCGTTTACGTACCTTTTGCCATTGATTGGAAGCAAGACTTAATCCTTAAGGAATTGGTTTCTCTTTCTTCTTCATGTTCTTTTTGGCATTGAATGGAATCAAGTCTCAATTCCAAAGGAATTGGTTTCTAATTCTCTTTACGTTCCTTTTGCCATTGATTGGAAGCAAGACTTAATCCTTAAGGAATTGGTTTCTCTTTCTTCTTCATGTTCTTTTTGGCATTGAATGGAATCAAGTCTCAATTCCAAAGGAATTGGTTTCTAATTCTCATTTACGTTCCTTTTGCCATTGATTGGAAGCAAGACTTAATCCTTAAGGAATTGGTTTCTCTTTCTTCTTCATGTTCTTTTTGGCATTGAATGGAATCAAGTCTCAATTCCAAAGGAATTGGTTTCTAATTCTCTTTTACGTTCCCTTTGCCATTGATTGGAAGCAAGACTTAATCCTTAAGGAATTGGTTTCTCTTTCTTCTTCATGTTCATTTTGGCATTGAATGGAATCAAGTCTCAATTCCAAGGAATTGGTTTCTAATTCTCTTTTACGTTCCTTTTGCCATTGATTGGAAGCAAGACTTAATCCTTAAGGAATTGGTTTCTCTTTCTTCTTCATGTTCTGTTTGGGATTGAATGGAATCAAGTCTCAATTCCAAAGGAATTGGTTTCTAATTTTCTTTTACGTTCCTTTTGCCATTGATTGGAAGCAAGACTTAATCCTTAAGGAATTGGTTTCTCTTTCTTCTTCATGTTCTTTTTGGCATTGAATGGAATCAAGTCTCAATTCCAAAGGAATTGGTTTCTAATTCTCTTTCACGTTCCTTTTGCCATTGATTGGAAGCAAGACTTAATCCTTAAGGAATTGGTTTCTCTTTCTTCTTCATGTTCTTTTGGCATTGAATGGAATCAAGTCTCAATTCAAAGGAATTGGTTTCTAATTCTCTTTACGTTCCTTTTGCCATTGATTGGAAGCAAGACTTAATCCTTAAGGAATTGGTTTCTCTTTTCTTCTTCATGTTCTTTTTGGCATTGAATGGAATCAAGTCTCAATTCAAAGGAATTGGTTTCTAATTCTCTTTACGTTCCTTTTGCCATTGATTGGAAGCAAGACTTAATCCTTAAGGAATTGGTTTCTCTTTCTTCTTCATGTTCTTTTTGCCATTGAATGGAATCAAGTCTCAATTCCAAAGGAATTGGTTTCTAATTCTCGTTTACGTTCCTTTTGCCATTGATTGGAAGCAAGACTAAATCCTTAAGGAATTGGTTTCTCTTTCTTCTTCATGTTCTTTTTGGCATTGAATGGAATCAAGTCTCAATTCAAAGGAATTGGTTTCTAATTCTCTTTTACGTTCCTTTTGCCATTGATTGGAAGCAAGACTTAATCCTTAAGGAATTGGTTTCTCTTTCTTCTTCATGTTCTTTTTGGCATTGAATGGAATCAAGTCTCAATTCAAAGGAATTGGTTTCTAATTCTCTTTACGTTCCTTTTGCCATTGATTGGGAAGCAAGACTTAATCCTTAAGGAATTGGTTTCAATTTCTTCACCATGTTCCTGTTGGCATTGAATGCACTCAAGTCTCAATTCCAAAGGAATTGGTTTGTAATTCTCTTTTACGTTCCTTTGCCCATTGATTGGAAGCAAGACTTAATCCTTAAGGAATTGGTTTGTCTTTCTTCTTCATGTTCTTTTTGGCATTGAATGGAATCAAGTCTCAATTCCAAAGGGATTAGTTTCTAATTCTCTTTTACGTTCCTTTTGCCATTGATTGGAAGCAAGACTTAATCCTTAAGGAATTGGTTTCTCTTTCTTCTTCATGTTCTTTTTGGCATTGAATGGAATCAAGTCTCAATTCAGAAGGAATTGGTTTCTAATTCTCTTTTACGTTCCTTTTGCCATTGATTGGAAGCAAGACTTAATCCTTAAGGAATTGGTTTCTCTTTCTTCTTCATGTTCTTGTTGGCATTGAATGGAATCAAGTCTCAATTCCAAAGGAATTGGTTTCTAATTCTCTTTTACGTTCCTTTTGCCATTGATTGGAAGCAAGACTTAATCCTTAAGGAATTGGTTTCTCTTTCTTCTTCATGTTCTTTTGGCATTGAATGGAATCAAGTCTCAATTCAAAGGAATTGGTTTCTAATTCTCTTTTACGTTCCTTTTGCCATTGATTGGAAGCAAGACTTAATCCTTAAGGAATTGGTTTCTCTTTCTTCTTCATGTTCTTTTTTTTGGCATTGAATGGAATCAAGTCTCAATTCCAAAGGAATTGGTTTCTAATTCTCTTTTACGTTCCTTTTGCCATTGATTGGAAGCAAGACTTAATCCTTAAGGAATTGGTTTCTCTTTCTTCTTCATGTTCTTTTTGGCATTGAATGGAATCAAGTCTCAATTCCAAAGGAATTGGTTTCTAATTCTCTTTTACGTTCCTTTTGCCATTGATTGGAAGCAAGACTTAATCCTTAAGGAATTGGTTTCTCTTTCTTCTTCATGTTCTTTTTGGCATTGAATGGAATCAAGTCTCAATTCCAAAGGAATTGGTTTCTAATTCTCTTTTACGTTCCTTTTGCCATTGATTGGAAGCAAGACTTAATCCTTAAGGAATTGGTTTCTCTTTCTTCTTCATGTTCATTTTCGCATTGAATGGAATCAAGTCTCAATTCCAAAGGAATTGGTTTCTAATTCTCCTTTACGTTCCTTTTGCCATTGATTGGAAGCAAGACTTAATCCTTAAGGAATTGCTTTCTCTTTCTTCTTCATGTTCTTTTTGGCATTGAATGGAATCAAGTCTCAATTCCCTCAATTCCAAAGGAATTGGTTTCTAATTCTCTTTTACGTTCCATTTCCCATTGATTGGAAGCAAGACTTAATCCTTAAGGAATTGGCTTCTCTTTCTTCTTCATGTTCTTTTTGGCATTGAATGGAATCAAGTCTCAATTCAAAGGAATTGGTTTCTAATTCTCTTTTACGTTCCTTTAGCCATTGATTGGAAGCAAAACTTAATCCTTAAGGAATTGATTTCTATTTCTTCTTCATGTTCTTTTTGGCATTGAATGGATTCAAGTCTGAATTCAAAAGGAATTGGTTCCTAATTCTCTTTTACGTTTCTTTTTGCCATTGATTGGGAAGCAAGACTTAATCCTTAAGGAATTGGTTTCTCTTTCTTCTTCATGTTCTTGTTGGCATTGAATGGAATCAAGTCTCAATTCCAAAGGAATTGGTTTCTAATTCTCTTTTACGTTCCTTTAGCCATTGATTGGGAGCAAGACTTAATCCTTAAGGAATTGGTTTCTCTTTCTTCTTCATGTTCTTTTTGGCATTGAATGGAATCAAGTCTCAATTCAAGAGGAATTGCTTTCTAAGTCTCTTTTACGTTCCTTTTGCCATTGATTGGGAGGGAAACTTTATCCTTAAGGAATTGGTTTCTCTCTTTATTCTTCATGTTCTTTTTGGCATTGAATGGAATCAAGTCTCAATTCCAAAGGAATTGGTTTCTAATTCTCTTTTACGTTCCTTTTGCCATTGATTGGAAGCAAGACTAAATCCTTAAGGAATTGGTTTCTCTTTCTTCTTCATGTTCTTTTTGCCATTGAATGTAATCAAGTCTCAATTCAAAAGGAATTGGTTTCTAATTCTCTTTTACGTTCCTTTAGCCATTGATTGGAAGCAAGACTTAATCCTTAAGGAATTGGTTTCTCTTTCTTCTTCATGTTCTTTTTGGCATTGAATGGAATCAAGTCTCAATTCCAAAGGAATTGGTTTCTAATTCTCTTTTACGTTCCTTTTGCCATTGATTGGAAGCAAGACTTAATCCTTAAGGAATTGGTTTCTCTTTCTTCTTCATGTTCGTTTTGGCATTGAATGGAATCAAGTCTCAATTCCAAAGGAATTGGTTTCTAATTCTCTTTTACGTTCCTTTTACCATTGATTGGAAGCAAGTCTTAATCCTTAAGGAATTTGTTTCTCTTTCTTCTTCATGTTCTTTTTGGCATTGAATGGAATCAAGTCTCAATTCCAAAGGAATTGGTTTCTAATTCTCATTTACGTTCCTTTTGCCATTGATTGGAAGCAAGACTTAATCCTTAAGGAATTGGTTTTCTCTTTCTTCTTCATGTTCTTTTGGCATTGAATGGAATCAAGTCTCAATTCAAAGGAATTGGTTTCTAATTCTCTTTACGTTCCTTTTGCCATTGATTGGAAGCAAGACTTAATCCTTAAGGAATTGGTTTCTCTCTTTCTTCTTCATGTTCTTTTGGCATTGAATGGAATCAAGTCTCAATTCAAAGGAATTGGTTTCTAATTCTCTTTACGTACGTCCTTTTGCCATTGATTGAAGCAAGACTTAATCCTTAAGGAATTGGTTTCTCTTTCTTCTTCATGTTCTTTTGGCATTGAATGGAATCAAGTCTCAATTCAAAGGAATTGGTTTCGAATTGTCTTGTAAGTTCCTTTTGCTATTGATTGCAAGCAAGACGTAATCCTAAAGGAATGGGTTTCTCCTTCTTCTTCATGTTCTTTTTGGCATTGAATGGAATCAAGTCTCAATTCAAGAGGAATTTGTTTCTAATTCTCTTTACGTTCCTTTTGCCATTGATTGGGAAGCAAGACTTAATCCTTAAGGAATTGGTTTCTCTTTCTTCTTCATGTTCTTTTGGCATTGAATGGAATCAAGTCTCAATTCAAAGGAATTGGTTTCTAATTCTCTTTACGTTCCTTTTGCCATTGATTGGAAGCAAGACTTAATCCTTAAGGAATTGGTTTCTCTTTTCTTCTTCATGTTCTTTTTGGCATTGAATGGAATCAAGTCTCAATTCAAAGGAATTGGTTTCTAATTCTCTTTACGTTCCTTTTGCCATTGATTGGAAGCAAGACTTAATCCTTAAGGAATTGGTTTCTCTTTCTTCTTCATGTTCTTTTTGGCATTGAATGGAATCAAGTCTCAATTCCAAAGGAATTGGTTTCTAATTCTCCTTTACGTTCCTTTTGCCATTGATTGGAAGCAAGACTTAATCCTTAAGGAATTGGTTTCTCTTTCTTCTTCATGTTCTTTTTGGCATTGAATGGAATCAAGTCTCAATTCCAAAGGAATTGGTTTCTAATTCTCTTTACGTTCCTTTTGCCATTGATTGGAAGCAAGACTTAATCCTTAAGGAATTGGTTTCTCTTTCTTCTTCATGTTCTTTTGGCATTGAATGGAATCAAGTCTCAATTCAAAGGAATTGGTTTCTAATTCTCTTTACGTTCCTTTTGCCATTGATTGGAAGCAAGACTTAATCCTTAAGGAATTGGTTTCTCTTTCTTCTTCATGTTCTTTTTGGCATTGAATGGAATCAAGTCTCAATTCCAAAGGAATTGGTTTCTAATTCTCTTTTACGTTCCTTTTGCCATTGATTGGAAGCAAGACTTAATCCTTAAGGAATTGGTTTCTCTTTCTTCTTCATGTTCTTTTTGGCATTGAATGGAATCAAGTCTCAATTCAAGAGGACTTGGTTTCTAATTCTCTTGTAAGTTCCTTTTGCCATTGATTGGAAGCAAGACTTAATCCTTAAGGAATTGGTTTCTCTTTGACCTTTCAGTTCTTTTGGCATTGAATGGAATCAAGTCTCAATTCCAAAGGAATTGGTTTCTAATTCTCTTTTACGTTCCTTTTGCCATTGCTTGGAAGCAAGACTTAATCCTGAAGGAATTGGTTTCTCTTTCTTCTTCATGTTCTTTTTGGCATTGAATGGAATCAAGTCTCAATTCCAAAGGAATTGGTTTCTAATTCTCTTTTACGTTCCTTTTGCCATTGATTGGAAGCAAGACTTAATCCTTAAGGAATTGGTTTCTCTTCATGTTCTTTTTGGCATTGAATGGAATCAAGTCTCAATTCCAAAGAAATTGGTTTCTAATTCTCTTTTACGTTCCTTTAGCCATTGATTGGAAGCAAGATTTAATCCTTAAGGAATTGGTTTCTCTTTCTTCTTCATGTTCTTTTGGCATTGAATGGAATCAAGTCTCAATTCAAAGGAATTGGTTTCTAATTCTCTTTAACGTTTCCTTTTGCCATTGATTGGAAGCAAGACTTAATCCTTAAGGAATTGGTTTCTCTTTCTTCTTCATGTTCTTTTTGGCATTGAATGGAATCAAGTCTCAATTCAAAGGAATTGGTTTCTAATTCTCTTTACGTTCCTTTTGCCATTGATTGGAAGCAAGACTTAATCCTTAAGGAATTGGTTTCTCTTTTCTTCTTCATGTTCTTTTGGCATTCAATGGAATCAAGTCTCAATGCCAAAGGTATTGGTTTCTAATTCTCTTTACGTTCCTTTTGCCATTGATTGGAAGCAAGACTTAATCCTTAAGGAATTGGTTTCTCTTTCTTCTTCATGTTCTTTTTGGCATTGAATGGAATCAAGTCTCAATTCCAAAGGAATTGGTTTCTAATACTCTTTTACGTTCCTTTTGCCATTGATTGGAAGCAAGACTTAATCCTTAAGGAATTAGTTTGTCTTTCTTCTTCATGTTCTTTTTGGCATTGAATGGAATCAAGTCTCAATTCAGGAGGAATTGGTTTCTAATTCTGTTGTAAGTTCCTTTTGCCATTGATTGGAAGCAAGACTTAATCCTTAAGGAATTGGTTTCTCTTTCTTCTTCATGTTCTTTTTGGCATTGAGTGGAATCAAGTCTCAATTCCAAAGGAATTGGTTTCTAATTCTCTTTTACGTTCCTTTAGCCATTGATAGGAAGCAAGACTTAATCCTTAAGGAATTGGTTTCTCTTTCCTCTTCATGTTCTTTTTGCCATTGAATGGAATCAAGTCTCAATTCAAAGGAATTGGTTTCTAATTCTCTTTACGTTGCTGTTGCCATTGATTGGAAGCAAGACTAAATCCTTAAGGAATTGGTTTCTCTTTCTTCTTCATGTTCTTTTGGCATTGAATGGAATCAAGTCTCAATTCAAAGGAATTGGTTTCTAATTCTCTTTACGTTCCTTTTGCCATTGATGGGAAGCAAGACTTAATCCTTAAGGAATAGGTTTCTCTTTCTTCTTCATGTTCTTTTTGGCATTGAATGGAATCAAGTCTCAATTTCAAAGGAATTTGTTTCTAATTCTCTTTTCGGTCCCTTTTGCCATTGATTGGAAGCAAGACTTAATCCTTAAGGAATTGCTTTCTCTTTCTTCTTCATGTTCTTTTTGGCATTGAATGGAATCAAGTCTCAATTCCAAAGGAATTGGTTTCTAATTCTCTTTTACGTTCCTTTTGCCATTGATTGGAAGCAAGACTAAATCCTTAAGGAATTGGTTTCTCTTTCTTCTTCATACTCTTTTTGGCATTGAATGGAATTAGCTTCCCCAATCAAAAGCGAATTGCTTTCTAATTTTCTTTACGTTCTTGTATGCCATTGATTTGAAGCAAGACTTAATCCTAAAGGAATTAAGGTTTCTCTCTCTTCTTCATCTTCTTTACATTGAATGGAACTAAAGTCCTCAATTCAAAATGAATTGGTTTCTAATTCTCTTTACTACTCTTCATCCATTGATTGGAAGCAAGTACTTAATCCTAAAGGAATTGGTTTGTCTTTCTTCTTCATGTTCTTTTGGCATTGAATGGAATCACAGTCTCAATTCCAAAAGGAAATTGGTTTCTAATTCTCTTTACGCTCCTTTTGCACATTGATTTGAAGCAAGACTTAATCCTTCAGGAATTGGTTTCTCTTTCTTCTTCATGTTCTTTTTGGCATTGAATGGAATCCAGTCTCAATTCAACAGGAATCGGGTTTCCTAATTTTCTTTTAATGCTCTCCTTTGTAGCTGATATTGATTGGAAGCAAGACTTAACCCTTGAAGGAATTGAATTTCTTTCTTCTTCATGTTCTTTTGGCCATTGAATGGAATCAAGTCTCAATTCCAGCATGAATTGGTTTCTAATTCTCTTTACGTTCCTTTAGCCATTGATTTGGGAGTTAAGACTTTCTAATCCTTAAGGAAATGGTTTTCTTCTTCTTCATGTTCTTTTTGGCATTGAATGGAATCAAGTCTCAAATTCCAAAAGGAATTGGTTTCTAATTCTTTAATGCTCCCTTTTGCCATTGATTGGAAGTAATAGACTCTAATCCTAAAGGAATTGGTTTCTCTATCTCTTCATGTTCGTTTTGGCTTTGAATGGAATCAAGTCCTCAATTCCAAAGTGAATTTGGTTTCTAATTTTCTTTTACGCTTTTGCCATTGATTGAATGCTTTAAGACGATCCTTAAGGAATTGGTTTCTCTTTCTTCTTAATGTTCTTTTTGGCATTGAATGGAATCAAGTCTCAATTCAAGCGAATTGGTTTCTAATTCTCTTTAACGCCTCCTTTTCCCATTGATCTGGTTACATACACTTCAATCCTAAAGGCGATTGGTTTCTTCTTTCTTCTTTCATTTTCTTTTTGGCATTGAATGGAATCAAGTCTCAACTCCAAAGTGAACTGGTTTCTAATCTTCTCTTTAGACGCTCCTTTTCCCATTGATTGAAGCAAGACTTAATCCTTAAAGGAATTGCTTTCTCTTTCTTCTTCATGTTCTTTCTTGGCATTATTGAATGGAATCTCAAGTCTCCCCAATTCCAAAGGAATTGGTTTCTAATCTCTCTTTACTGCTCCTCTTTCCCATTGATTGAAGCAAGATTTAATCCTAAGGAATTGGTCATCCTTCTTCTTCCTTTCTTCTTCATGTTCTTTTGGCATTGAATGGAATCAAGTCTCAATTCCAAAGGAATTGGTTTCTAATTTCTCTTTACTTTCCTGAATTCCCATTGATTTGGAAGTTGAAGACTTAATCCTAAAGGAATTGGTTTGATCTTATCTTCTCTTCATGTTCTTTTCGCATTGAATGGAATCAAGTCTCAATTCAAGAGGAATTGGCTGATTCTACCTCTCTTTTACGTTCCTTTGCTATTGATTGGCAAAGCAAGACTTAATCCTTAAGGCAATTGGTTTCTCTTTCTTCTTCATGTTCTTTTTGGGCATTGAATGGAATCAAGTCTCAATTGCAGAGAGAATTGGTTTCTAATTCTCTTGTAAAGCTCCTTTAGCCATTGATCGGTAAAGCAAGACTTAATCCTAAAAATGAATTGGTTTCTCTTTCTTCTTCATGTTCTTTTTGGCATTGAATGGAATCATCAGTCTCTAATTCTAAAAGGAATTGGTTTCTAATTCTCTTTACGTTCCTCTTGCAAAAAAAGTAGCCATTGATTCAAGCAAGACTTAATCCTTAAGCGAGAATTGCTTTCTCTTTCTTCTTCATGTTCTTTTTTGCCGCTGAAAAGAATCAAGTCTCAATTCCAAGAGGAATCGCTACTAATTCTCTTGTAAGTTCCTTTTTGCAGCCATTGATTGCAATGCAAGACTTAATCCTTAAGGAATTGGTTTCTCTTTTCTTCTTCAGTGTTCTTTTTTGGCATTGACATGGACTCAAGTCTCAATTCCAAAGGAATTGGATTCTCTAATTCTCTTTACGCTCCTTTTGCCATTGGATTGCAAGCAAGACTTAATCCTTAAGGAATTGGTTTTCTTTCTTCTTCATGTTCGTTTTTGCCATCGAATTAATCAAGTCTCAATTCAAAAGGAATTGGTTTCCTAATTCTTTACTGCCTTTTGTTAGCACATTGATTTGGGAAGCAAGACTTAATCCTTAAGGAAATGGTCATTTTTTCTTCTTCATGTTCTTTTTTGCAGATATCATTGAATGGAATCCGCGTTCTCAATTCCAAGAGGAATTGGTTTCTAATTCTCTTGTACGTTCCTTTTTGCCATTGATTGAAAGCATCTTGAAATCCTTAAGCGAATTGTTTCATTTTCTTCTTCATGTTCTTTTTGGCATTGAATGGAATCAAGTCTCAATTCAAAAGGAATTGGTTTCTAATTCTCTTTACGCTCCTTAGCCATTGATTGGATCAGCAAGACTCTAATCCTTAAGGAATTGGTTTTCTTTCTTCTTCATGTTCTTTTTCGCATTGAATCGAATCAAGTCTCAATTCCAAAAGTGAATTGGTTTCTAATTCTCTTTACGCTCCTTTTGCCATTGATTGGAATGCAAGACTTAATCCTTAAGGAATTGGCTTCTCATTCTTCTTCATGTTCTCTTTGGCATTGGATGGAATCAAGTCTCAATTCCAAATGAATTGGTTTCTTATTCGCATTTACGTTCCTTTTGCCATTGATTGCAAGCAAGACTTAATCCTTGAGCGAATTGGTTTCTCTTCTTCTCTTTCATGTTCTTTTTTGCATTGAATGGAATCATGTCTCAATTCAAAAGGAATTGGTTTCTAATTTTCTTTACGTTCCTTTTTTCCTATTGATTGGAAGCAAGAACTTAACTTTAAGGAATTGGTTTCTTTCTTCTTCTTTCATGTTCTTTTGGCATTGGAAAATGGAATCCAAGTCTCAATTCCAAAGGAATTGGTTTCTAATTCTCTTGTAAGCTCCTTTTGCCATTGATTGCAAGCAAGACTTAATCAACTAAAGGAATTGGTTTCTCTTTCTTCTTCATGTTCTTTTTCCCATTGAATGGAATCAAGTCTAAATTCAAAAGGAATTGGTTTCTAATTTTTTACGTTCCTTTAGCTGCATGCTGATTTGAAGATAAAGACTTAATCCTCTAAGGAATTGGGTTTCTTTCTTCTTTTCATATGTTCTTTTGGCCATTGAATGGAATCAAGTCTCTTAATTCCAAAGGAATTGGTTTCTAATCCTTTCTTTTGATAATGCCTTTAGCCATTGATTGCAAGCAAGACTTAATCCTTAAGTGAATTGGTTTCTCTTTTCTTCTTCATGTTCTTTTTGGCATTGAATGGAATTCAAGTCTCCAATCTCAAAAGAATTGGTTTCTAATTCTCTTTTTAATGCTCCTTTAGCCATTTAGATTGGAAGCAAGACTAAATCCTCAAGGAATCTGGTTTTCATTTCTTCTTCATGTTCTTTTTGCCATTGAATGGAATCAAGTCTCAATTCAAAAGTGGAATTGGTTTCTAATTTCTTCTACGTTCCTTAGCCATTGATTGAACATGCTAAAGACTTTAATCCTAAAAGTGAAATTGGTTTCTCTTTCTTTCTTCATGTTCTTTTTGGCATTGAATGGAATCAAAGTCTCCCAATTCCAAAGGAATTGGTTTCTAATTCTCTTTTACGTTCCTTTTCCCATTGATTGGAATAAAGACTTAATCCTTAAAGGGAATTGGTTTTCTTTTCTTCTTCTATGTTCTCTTTTTGGCATTGAATGGAATCAATTGTCTCAATTCCAAAGGAATTAGTTTCTTAATTCTCTTTTACGTTCCTTTAGCCATTGATTGGAAGCAAGACTAAACTCCTTAAGGAATTGGTTTTCTCTTTCTTCTTCATGTTCTTTTTGCCATTGAATGGAATCAAGTCTCAATTCCAAAGGAATTGGTTTCTAATTCTCGTTTACGTTCCTTTTCCCATTGATTGGAAGCAAGACTTAATCCTTAAGGAATTGGTTTCCCATTCTTCTTCATGTTCTTTTTGGCATTGAGTGGAATCAAGTCTCAATTCCAAAGGAATTGGTTTCTAATTCTCTTTTACGTTCCTTTAGCTAATAATAATATATATTGATTGAAGCAAGTACTTAACTTAAGGAATTGGTTTCTCTTCTTCATGTTCTTTTTGCCATTGAATTAATCTAAGTCTCAATTCCAAAGCAATTGGTTTCTAATTATCTTTTACGTTCCTTTTCCCATTGATTGGAAGCAAGACTTAATCCTTAAGGAATTGGTTTGTCTTTCTTCCTCATGTTCTTTTTGCCAGTGAATGGAATCAAGTCTCAATTCCAAAGGAATTGGTTTCTAATTCTCACTTAGGATGCTTTAGCCATTGATTGGAAGCAAGACTTAATCCTTAAGGAATTGGTTTCCCTTTCTTCTTCATGTTCTTCTTGGCATTGAATTGAATCAAGTCTCAATTCCAAAGCAAATTGGTTTCTACTTCTCTTTTACGTTCCTTTTCCCATTGATTGGAAGCAAGACTTAATCCTTAAGGAATTGGTTTCCCTTTCTTCTTCATGTTCTTTTTGGCATTGAATGGAAACAAGTCTCAATTCCAAAAAAGGGAATTGCTTTCTAATTCTCTTTACGCTCTCTTTAGCCATTGATTGAAGCAAAGACTTAATCCTTAAGGAATTGGTTTCTCTTTCTTCTTCATGTTCTTTTGGCATTGAATGGAAATCAAGTCTCAATTCAAGAAGGAATTAAGGTTTCTAATTCGCTTGTAAGTTCCTTTGGCCATTGATTCGAAGCAAGACTTAATCCTAAAGGAATTTGGTTTGTTTTTCTTTTCTTCATGTTCTTTTTTGGCATTAAATGGAATCAAGTCTCAATTCCAAAGGAATCTGGTTTCTAATTCTCTTTACGATCCTTTAGCCATTGATTGGAAAGCAAGACTTAATCCTTAAGGAATTGGTTTCTCTTTTCTCTTCTCTTCATGTTCTTTTGGCATTGAATGGAATCAAGTCTTCAATTCAAAAGGGAATTAATCGTTTCAATTCTCTTGTACGTTCCTGGCCATTTGATTGCAAAGCAAGACTTAATCGTAAAGGAACTGGTTTGTCTCTCTTTCTTCTTCATGTTCTTTTTGGCATTGAGTGGAATCAAGTCTCAATTCCAAAGGAATTGGTTTCTTATTCTCCTTTTTAACGTCTTTCCTTTTGCCATTGATTGAAGCAAGACTTAATCCTTACAGTATGAATCGTTTCTCTTTCTTCTTCATGTTCTTTTTGGCATTGAATGGAATCCCTCAAGTCTCAATTCAAAAGGAATTGGTTTCTAATTCTTCTTTACGCTCCTTTAGCCAACATTGATTGGAAGCAAGACTTAATCCTTAAGGAATTGGTTTCTTCTTCTTCATGTTCTTTTTGGCATTGAATGGAATCAAGTTCTCAATTCCAAAAGGAATACTGGTTTCTAATTCTCTTTACTAAGTTCCTTTAATGACATTAGCTGATTGGTAGCCAAAGACTTAATCCTTAAGGAAATGGTTTCTCTTTATTTCTTCATGTTCTCTTTTGCCATTGAATGGAATCGTCTCAATTCTCAAAGGAATTGGTTTCTAATTTCTTTTACGCTCCTTTTTAGCCATTTGATTGGAAGCAAGACTTAATCCTTGCGGAATTCAAGCTTCTCATTCTTCTTCATGTTCTTTTAGCATTGAATGGAATCTGTCTCAATTCAAGAAGGAATTGGTTTCTAATTCTCTTTAATGCCGTTTAGCCATTGATTGGAAGCCAAGACTTAATCCTTGCAAGGAATTGGTGTCTCTTTCTTTTTCATGTTCTTTTTGGCATTGAATGGGATCAAGTCTCAATTCAAAAGGAATGGGTTTCTAATTCTCTTTTACGCTCCTTTTGCCATTGATTGAAAGCAAGACTTAATCCTTAAGGAATTGGTTTTCCCCTTCTTCTTCATGTTCTTTTTGGCATTGAATGGAATCAAGTCGCAATCCAAAAGGAATTGGTTTTCTACTGTCTTGTAAGCCTTTGCTGATTGCAAAGTAAGATAATCCACAGAATTATTTTCTTTTCTTCTACATGTTTTTAAATAATGAATCGTTTCACTCAAAGATTTGCTTTAATTCTCTTTTTACGTTCCTTTTTGCCATTGATTGAAGCAAGACTTCAATCCTTAAGCGAATTGGTTTCTCTTTCTTCTTCATGTTCTTTTTGGCATTGAACGGGAATCAAGTCTCAATTCCAAAGGAATTGGTTTTCTACTCCTCTTGTATGTCTCCTTTTGCCCATTGATTGGAAAGTGCAAGACTTAATCCTTAAGGAATTGCTTTCCCTTTCTTCTTCATGTTCTTTTTGGCATTGAATGGAATCAAGTCTCAATTCCAAAGGAATTGGTTTCTAATTCTCTTTTACGTTCCTTTTAGCCATTGATTGGAAGCGAGTCTTAATCCTGAAGGAATTGGTTTGTTCTTTCTTCTTCATGTTCTTTTTGGCATTAAATAGATTCAAGTCTCAATTCCAAAGGAATTGGTTTCTAATTCTCTCTTTTACGTTGCCTTTAAAGTGCCATTGATTGGCAGCAAGACTTAATCCTCTAAGGAATTGGTTTTCTTTCTTCTTCATGTTCTTCTTTTGGCATTGAATGGAATCAAGTCTCAATTCAAAGGAATTAGTTTCTAATTCTCTTTGTAAGTTCCTTTTTGCCATTGATTGGAAGCAAGACTTAATCCTTAAGGAATTTTGGTTTTCTTTTCTTCTTCATGTTCTTTTGGCATTGGAATGGAATCAAGTCTCAATTCAAAAGGAAATTGGTTTCTAATTCATTCTTTAAGTTCCCTTTTGCCATTGATTGGAAGCAAGATCTTAATCCTTAAGGAATTGGCTTCTCTTTCTTCTTCATGCGTTCTTTTGCCGCATTGAATTGAATCAAGTCTCAGATTCCAAAGATGGAATTGGTTTCTAATTCTCTTTACGTTCCTTTTAGCCATTGATTGGGAGCAAGACTAAATCCTTAAGAAATTACTTTCTTCTTCTTTCATGTTCTTTTTTGGCATTGAATGAATCAAGTCTCAATTCAAGAGAGAATTTCTAGTTTCAATTTCTCTTGTAAGTTCCTTTTGCCATTGATTGCAAGCAAAGGACTTAATCCTAAAGGAATTGGTTTTGTCTTTCTTCTTCATGTTCTTTTCTTGGCATTGAATAGAATCAAGTCTCAATTCCCAAGGAATTGGTTTCTAATTCTCTTTACGCTCCTTTTGCCATTGGAATGGAAGCAAGACTTAATCCTTAAGGCGAATGGGTTTTCTTCTTCTTCATGTTCTTTTTTGGCATTGAATGGAATCAAGTCTCAATTTCAAGAGGAATTGTTTTCTAATTCTTTTAACGTTCCTTTTGCCATTGATTGCAGTTAAGCAAGACTTTAATCCAACGGAATTGGGTTCTCTTTCTTCTTCATGTTCTTTTTGGCATTGAATGGAATCAAGTCTCAATTCAAAAGGAATTGGTTTCTAATTCTCTTGTAAGTTCCTTTTGCCATTGATTGGAATGTGCAAGACTAAATCCTAAGGAATTGGTTTTCTTTCTTCTTCATGTTCTTTTTGGAATAATGAATGGAATTGCAAGTCTCAATTCAAAAGGAATTGGTTTCTAATTCTCTTTACGTTCCTCCTTTAGCCATTGATTGGATAAGACTTAAATCCTTAAGGAATTGGTTTCTCTTCTTCTTCATGTTCTTTTTACATTGAATGAATCAAGTCTCAATTCCAAAAGGAATTGGTTTCTAACTCTCTTTCACGCTCCTTTAGCCATTGATTGGAAGCAAGACTTCAAATCCTTAAGGAATTGGTTTCACTCTCTTCTTCATGTTCTTTGGGCCATTGAATGGAATCCAAGTCTCAATTCCAAAAGGAATTGGTTTCACTTCTCTTTACGCTCTCTTTTGCCATGGCTGATTGCAAGTTAAAGACTTAATCCTTAATAGAATTGCCTTTCTTTCTTTCTTCATGTTCTTTTTGGCATTGAATGGAATCAAGTCTCAATTCCAAAAGTGAATTGGTTTTTAATTCTCTTTGCATGCTCCTTTTCCCATTGGATTGATAGCAAGACTTAATCCTTAAGGAATTGGTTTCATTCTTTCTTCTTCTTCATGTTCTTTTGGGCATTGCCAAATCATGGGAATCAAGTCTCAATTCCAAGAGGAATTGGTTTCTAATTCTCTTGTACGTTCCTTTTTTGCCTTTGATTGGAAGCAAGACTTAAACCTTAAGGAATTGGTTTCTGTTTCTTCTTCATGTTCTTTTTGGCATTGAATGGAATCAAGGCTCAATTCAAAAGTAGAATTGGTTTCTAATTCTCTTTTTACTAAAGCCCTTTTCCCATTGATTGGAAGCAAGACTTAATCCTTAAGGTAATTGGTTTCCCATTTTCTTCTTCTATGTTCTTTTTAAGGCATTGAATTGAATCAAGTCTCAATTCCAGAGGAATTGGTTTTCTAATTCTCTTTTACGTTCTCGCCATTGATTGCAAGCAAGACTTAATCCTTAAGGAATTGGTTTTCTCCTTCTCTTCTTCATGTTCTTTTGGCTATTGAATGGAATCAAGTCTCTAATTCCAAAGGAATTGGTTTTAATTCTCTTTACGTTCCTTTAGCCATTGATTGGAAGCAAGACTTAATCCTTAATGTGAATTGGTTTCTCTTCTTCATGTTCTTTTGCCGCTGAATGGAATCTTCTTCATGTTCTTTTGAGACGTTGAATGGAATCAAGTCTCAATTCCAAAGGAATTGGTTTCTAATCTCTCTTGTATATTCCTTTTTCTCCTATTGATTGGAAGCAAGACTTAATCCTTAAGGAATTGGTTTCCCCTTTCTTCTTCATGTTCTTCTTGGTATTGAATGGAACTCAAGTCTCAATTCCATGAAGCAATTGGTTTCTACTTCTCTTTATGCGCCTTTAGCTCCCATTGATTGAAGCAAGACTTAATCCTTACGAAATTGGTTTCTTCTTCATCTTCATGTTCTTTTTTGGCATTGAATGGAATCAAGTCTCAATTCAAAAGGAATTGGTTTCTAATTCTCTTGTACTGCTCCTTTTCCCCATTGATTGGAAGCAAGACTTAATCTCTTAAAGGAATTGGTTATTCTTCTTCATGTTCTTTTGGCATTGAATGGGAATCAAGTCTCAATTCAAAAGGAATTGGTTTCTAATTCTCTTGTACGTTCCTTTTCCCATTGATTGCAAGCAAGACTCTAATCCCAGATGGAATTGGTTTCTCTTTTCTTCTCTTCTATGTTCTTTTGGCATTAAATGGAATCAACTGTCTCCCAATTCCAAAAGGAATTGGTTTCTAATTCTCTTTTACTGCTCCTTTTAGCCATTGATTTGATAAAGCAAGACTTAATCCTTAAGGAATTGGTTTCTTCTTTCTTCTTCATGTTCTTTTTGGCGTTGAATGGAACTCAAGTCTCAATTCAAGAAAGGAATTGGTTTCTAATTCTCTTGTAGACGTTCTTCTTTGCCATTGGATTGCAAGCAAGTACATCTAATCCCTAAAGGAATTGGTTTCTCTTTCTTCATCATGTTCTTTTGGCATTGAATGGAATCAAGTCTCAATTCCAAAGGAATTGGTTTCTCACCCTCTTATAGGTTCCTTTTGCCAATGATCGAAGCTAAAGAGTTAATCCTTAAGGAATTGGTTTCTTCTTCTTCATGTTCTTTTGCCATTGAATGTAATCAAGTGCTTCCAATTCCAAAGTGAATTGGTTTCTAATTCTCTTTGATCATGTTCCTTTTGCCATTGATTGGAAGCAAGCACTAAATCCAGGCTTAAGCGAATTGGCTTCTCTTTTCTTCTTCATGTTCTTTTGGCATTGAATGGAATCAAGTCCCAATTCAAAAGGAATAACTGGTTTCTAATTCTTCTTGTACGTCTTCTTTTAGCCATTGATTGAAAGCAAGACTTTAATCCTTAAGGGAATTGGTTTCTCTTTCTTCTTCCATGTTCTTTTTTGCCACATTGAATGGAACTCAAGTCTCCAATTCCAAAGGAATTGGTTTCTGATTCTCTTTACGCCCTTTAGCCATTGATTGAAGCAAGCAAGACTTAATCCCAAAGGAATTGAAGGTTTCCCATTCTTCTTCATGTTCTTTTTTGGCATTGAATGGATTCAAGTCTCAATTCAAAAGGAATTGGCTTTCTAATTCTCTTTAATGCTCCTTTAGCCATTTTGATTGGAAGCAAGACTTAACTTTGTATGAATTGGTTTCTCTTTCTTCTTCATGCTTCATTGCCATCGAACGGAATTCAAGTCTCAATCTCCAAAGGAATTAGTTTCTAATTCTCTTTAATGTTCCTTTTTCCCATTGACGTAAGCAAGTACACTTAATCCCGCTTAAGGAATTCCGTTTTCTCTTTCTTCTTCATGTTCTTTTTGGGCATTGAATGGAATCAAAGTCTCAACTGTCAAAAGGAATTGGTTTCTAATTGTCTTGTACGTCTTCTTTCTTGCCATTGATTGGAAGCAAGACTTAATCCTTACAGGAATTGGTTTCCCCTTTCTTCTTCGATGTTCTTTTTGGCATTGAATGGAATCAATATCTCCCTGAATTCAAAGGAATCTGGTTTCTAATTTTCTTGTGATAAGTCTCCTTTTTTCCCATTATCATTGGAAGCAAGACTTCAATCCTTAAGGAATCTTTCTCTTTCTTCTTCATGTTCTTTTGGCATTGAATGGAATCAAGTCTCAATTCCAAAGGAATTGGTCAATTCTTCAAAAATTCTCTTTACTGCTCCTTTTCCTAACATTGATTGGAAGCAAGACTTAATCCCCAAAGCCGAATTCGGTTATCTCTCTCTTCTCTCTATGTTCTTTTTGGCATAGAATGGAATCATGTCTCAAATCTCCAAGCGAATTGGTTTCTAATTTCTCTTTACGTTCCTTTTGCCACTGGGATTACAATACAAGACTTAATCCTTAAGGAATTGGTTTCTTTCTTCTTCATGTTCTTTTGGCATTGAATGGAATCAAGTCTCTAATTCAAAAGGAATTGGTTTTTAATTCTCTTGTAAGTTCTCACTTACCATTTGATCACAGAAGCAAGACTTAATCCTAAAGGAATTGGTTTCTCTTTCTTCTTTCATGTTTTTTTGCCATTGAATGGAATCAAGATTCCAATTCAAAGGAATCTTTTGGTTTCTAATTCTCTTTACGTTCCTTTAGCACATTGATTGGCACAGCAAGACTTAATCCTAAAGGAATCATGGTTTCTTTCTTCTTCATGTTCTTTTTGCATTGAAGTGAATCAAAGTCTCAATTCAAAGAGGAATTGGCTTTTTAATTCCTCTTTAATGCTCCCTTAGCCATTGATTTGGAAGCAAGACTAAATCCTTAAAAGGAATTGGTTTTTCTTTCTTCTTCAGTGTTCTTTGGCATTGAATGCTGGAATCAAGTCTCAATTCCAAGATAGGAATTGGTTTCTGCAAATTCTCTTTAGAGTTTCTTTTGCCATTGGATTGCAAGCAAGACTTGAATCCTTAAGGAGAATTGGTTTGTCTTTCTTCTTCATGTTCTTTTTTGGCATTGAATGGAATCAAGTCTCAATTCAAAGGAATTGGATTCTATTTCAATCTTTCACTTGTCCTCTTTTGCCATTGATTACAAAAGTGCTGACTTTCAATCCTCAAGGAATTGGTTTCTCTTTCTTCTTCATGTTCTTTGGTATTGAATGGAACTCAAGTCTCAATTCAAAAGAGCCTGCTTTCTAACACCCTTTATGCTCCTTTTGAATTGACTAAAGCAAGACTTCATCCTCAAGGAATTGGTTTTCTTTCTTCTTCATGCTCTTTTTGGCATTGAATGGAATCAAGTCTCAATTCAAAAGGAATTGATTTCTAATTTTCTTTACGTTCGGCTCTTTGCCATTGATTGCAAGCAAGACTTAATCCTTAAGGAATTGGTTTCTTCTTCTTCTTCTTGTTCTTTTGGCATTGAAAGGAATCAAGTCTCAATCGTGTTGAATTGGTTTCTCAATTCTCTTTTGAAGTTCCTTTTGCCATTGATTGAAGCAAGACTTAGTCCTTAAGGAATTGGTTTTCTTCTTCTTCATGTTCTTTTTGGCATTGAATGGAACTCAAGTCTCAATTCAAGAGGACTTGGTTTCTCAATTCTCTTGTAAGTTCCTCATTGCCATTGATTCCATGCAAGACTTATTCCTAAAAAGTGAATTGGTTTCTCTTTCTTCTTCATGTTCTTTTTGGCACAGAATTGAATCAGCGCTCAATTCAAGAGGAATTGGTTTCTAATTCTTTGTAAGCTCTTTTTGCCATCAATGGAAGCAAGACTTCTTAATCCTTAAAGGAATTGGCTTCTCTTCTTCTTCATGTTCTTTTTGGTATCAATCTAATTAAGTCTTCAATTCAAAAGGAATTTTATTTCTAATTCTCTTTAATGCTCCTCATCCCATTGATTTGAAGCAAGACTTAATCCCTAAAGGAATTGGTTTCTCTTTCTTCTTCATGTTCTTTTGGCATTGAATGCAATCTAGTCTCAATCTCAAAAGGAATTGGTTTCTAATTCTCTTGTAAGTTCCTTTTGTCATTGATTACATAAGAAAGACTTAACCCTAAAGGAATTGATTATCTTTCTTCTTCATGCTCTTTTGGCATTGAATGGAATCAAGACTCAACTCCAAGAGGAATTGGTTTCTAATTCCTCTTGTAAGTTCCTTTTGCCATTGAAGGAAACAAGACTTAACCCTTAAGGAATCTGCCTTTCTTTCTTCTTCATGTTCTTTTTGGCATTGAATCAATCTAAGTCTCAATTCAAAATAACTGGTTACTTAATTCTCTTTACGCTCCTTTATCCATTGATTGGAAGTGCAAGACTTAATCCCTTAAAGAACGTTTCTTCTTTTCTTCTTCTATGTCTTTTTGGCAAATGAATGGAATCAAGTCTCAATTCAAAAGGAATTGGTTTCTAATTCTCTTTTGCATGCTCCTTTTGCCATTGATTGGATGTAAGACTCTAACCCTTAAGGAATTGGTTCTTCTTCTTTCTTCTGTTCTTTCGCATTGAATGGAATCAAGTCTCAACTGTGCTGAATTCAAGGTTTCCAATTCTCATGCCGTTCCTTTAGCCATTGACTGAAGGAAGTTGTGACTTCATCCCTAAGTAGAATCGCTTTCTCTTTCTTCTTCTACGTTCCTTTGGCATCAATGGAATCCTCAAGTCTCAATTCAAAAGGAATTGATCACTAATTCTCTTTAATGCCTTTTGCCACGATTGCAAGCAAGACTTAATCCTTGACAGGAATTGGCTTCTCTTTCTTCTTCATGTTCTTTTGGCCATTGAAAGGAATCAACTGTCTCAATTCAAAAGGAATTATTTCTAATTCTCTTTACGTGCCTTTAGCCAACGACAAAGCAAGATTTAATCCTTGGTTGAATTGGTTTCTCTTTCTTCTTCATGTGCTTTTTGCCATTGAATGGGAATCAAGTCTCCAAACATAAGAGGAATTGGGTTTCTAATTCACTTTGTAAGTTCCTTTGCCATTGATTGAAAGCAAGACTTAATCCTAAAGGCATTAGTTTCTCTTTCTTCTTCATGTTCTTGGGCATTGAATGGATTCAAGTCTCAAGTCTCAAAAGGAATTGGTTTCTAATTCTCCTTTATGCTCTTTTTAGCCATTGATTGGAAGCAAAGACTTAATGCTTAAGAATTGGCTTCTCTTTTTCTTCTTCATGTTCTTTACATTGAATGGAATCAAGTCTCAATTCCAAAAGAACAAGGTTTCTAATTTTCATTACGTTCCTTTTGCCATTGATTGGAAGCAAGACTTAATCCTTAAGGAATTGGTTTCTCTTTCTTCTTCATGTTCTTTTTGCCATTGAAAGGAATCAAGTCTCAATTCCAAAGGAATAGGTTTCTAATTCTCTTTTATGTTCCTTTTCCCATTGATTGGAAGCAAGATTTAATCCTCCAGGAATTGGTTTCTCTTTCTTCTTCATGTTCTTTTTGGCATTGAATGGAATCAAGTCTCAATTCCAAAGGAATTGGTTTCTAATTCACTTTTACATTCCTTTTGCCATTGATTGGAAGCAAGACTTAATCCTTAAGGAATTGGTTTCTCTTTCTTCTTCATGTTCTGTTTGGCATTGAATGGAATCAATTCTTAATCCAAAAGGAATTGGTTTCTAATTCTCTTGTAAGTTCCTTTTGCCATTGATTGCAAGCAAGACTTAATCCTCAAGGAATTGGTTTCGCTTTCTTC
>JAVHNO010000030.1:0-42537 GCA_031439595.1 Pterocarpus santalinus | reverse complement strand
TTCTTTTGACTTTAAGATTGATTGATTGGCAAGTCTTATCATTAAGGAATTGGTTTCTCTTTATTCTTTAAGTTCTTTTAGCCATTGATTGAAAGCAAGTCTTATTCCTTAAGGAATTGGTTTCTCTTTGACCTTAAGTTCTTTTGGAGATTGATTGAAGCAAGTCTTAATCCTTAAGCAATTGGTTTCTCTTTATTCTTTAAGTTCTTTTAGCCATTGATTGAAAGCAAGTCTTATTCCTTAAGGAATTGGTTTCTCTTTGACCTTTAAGTTCTTTTGGCCATTCATTCAGAGCAAGTCTTAATCCATAAGGAATTGGTTTCTCTTCGTTCTTAAGTTCTTTTGGCCGTTGATTGAAAGCGAGTCTTATTCCTTAAGGAATTGATTTCTCTCTATTCTTTAAGTTCTTTTGGCCATTGGTTGAATGCAAGTCTTATTCCTTAAGGAATTGGTTTCTCTTTGACCTTTAAGTTCTTTTAGCCATTGATTGGAAGTAAGTCTTAATACTTAAGGAATTGGTTTCTCTTTGTTCTTTAAGTTCTCATGGCCATTGATTGAAAGCAAGTCTTATTCCTTAAGGAATTGGTTTCTCTTTGACCTTTATGTTCTTTTGGAAATTGATTGGAAGCAAGTCTTATTCCTTACGGAATTGGTTTCTCTTTGACCTTTAAGTTCTTTTGGCCACTGATTGAAAGCAAGTCTTAATCCTGAAGGAATTGGTTTCTCTTCATTCTTTAAGTTCTTTTGGAGATTGATTGGAAGCAACTCTTAATCCTTAAGGAATTGGTTTCTCGTTATTCTGTCAGTTCTTTTGGACATTGATTGAAAGCAAGTCTTAATCCATAAGGAATTGGTTTCTCTTTGTTCTTTAAGTCCTTTTAGCCATTGATTGGAAGCAAGTCTTATTCCTTAAGGAATTGGTTTCTCTTTGACCTTTAAGTTCTTTTGGCCATTGATTGAAAGCAAGTCTTAATCCATAAGGAATTGGTTTCTCTTTGTTCTTTAAGTTCTTTTGGCCATTGATTGAAAGCAAGTCTTATTCCTTAAGGAATTGGTTTCTCTTTGACCTTTAAGTTCTTTTGGATATTGATCGGAAGCAAGTCTAAATCCTTAAGGAATTGGTTTCTCTTTGATTCTTTAAGTTCTTTTAGCCATTGATTGGAAGCAAGTCTTATTCCTTAAGGAATTGGTTTCTCTTTGACCTTTAAGTTCTCTTTGAGATTGATTGGAAGCAAGTCTTACTCCTTAAGAATTGGTTTCTCTTCATTCTTTAAGTTCTTTTGGCCATTGATTGAAGGGAAGTCTTATTCCTTAAGGAATTGGTTTCTCTTTGACCTTTAAGTTCTTTTGGAGATTGATTGGAAGCCAGTCTTAATCCTTAAGGAATTGGTTGCTCTTTATTCTTTAAGTTCTTTTGGGCATTGATCGAAAGCAAGCCTTAAACCATAAGGAATTGGTTTCTCTTAATTCTTTAAGTTCTTTTGGCCATTGATTTATAGCAAGTCTTAATCCTTAAGGAATTGGTTTCTCTTTGATTCTGTAACTTCTTTTGGCCATTGATGGTAAGCAAGTCTTATTCCTTAAGGAATTGGTTTCTCTTTGGTCTTTAAGTTCTTTTGGAGATTGATTGGAGGCAAGTCGTATTCCATATGGAAATGGTTTCTCTTTGTTCTTTAAGTTCTTTTGGCCATTGATTGAAAGCAAGTCTTATTCATTAAGGAATTGATTTCTCTTTGATTCTTTAAGTTCTTTTGGAGATTGATTGAAGCAAGTCTTAATCCTTAAGGAATTGGTTTCTCTTTGACCTTGAAGTTCTTTTAGGCATTGATTGGAAGCAAGTCTTAATCCTTAAAGAATTGGTTTCTCTTTATTCTTTAAGTTCTTTTAGAGATTGATTGGAAGCAAGTCTGAAATCCATAAGGAATTGGTTTCTCTTTGAACTTTAAGTTCTTTTGGAGATTGATTGGAAGCAAGTCTTATTCCCTAAGGAACTCGTTTCTCTTTGACCTTTAACTTCTTTTGGAGTTTGATTGAAGCAAGTCTTAATCCTTAAGGAATTGATTTCTCTTTATTCTTTAAGTTCTTTTAGCCATTGATTGAGAGCAAGTCTTATTCCTTAAGGAATTGGTTTCTCTTTGACCTTTAAGTTCTTTTGGAGATTGATTGGAAGCAAGTCTTAATCCTTAAGGAATTGGTTTCTCTTTATTCTTTAAGTTCTTTTAGCCATTGATTGAAGGCAAGTCTTATTCCTTAAGGAATTGGTTTCTCTGTGACCTTTAAGTTATTTTGGAGATTGATTGGAAGCAAGTCTTAATCCTTAAGGAATTGGTTTCTCTTTATTCTTTAAGTTCTTTTAGCCATTGATTGAAAGCAAGTCTTATTCCTTAAGGAATTGGTTTCTCTTTGACCTTAAGTTCTTTTGGAGATTGATTGCAAGCAAGTCTTAATTCTTAAGGAATTGGTTTCTCTTTATTCTTTAAGTTCTTTTTAGCTATTGATTGAAAGCAAGTCTTATTCCTAAAGGAATTGGTTTCTCTTTGACCTTTAAGTTCTTTTCGAGATTGATTGGAAGCAAGTCTTAATCCTTAAGGAATTGGTTTCTCTTTATTCTTTAAGTTCTTTTAGCCATTGATTGCAAGCAAGTCTTATTCCTTAAGGAATTGGTTTCTCTTTGACCTTTAAGTTCTTTTGGAGACTGATTGGAAGCGAGTCTTAATCCTTAAACAATTGGTTTCTCTTTATTCTTTAAGTTCTTTTAGCCATTGATTGAAAGCAAGTCGTATTCCTTAAGGAATTGGTTTCTCCTTGTTCTTTAAGTCCTTTTAGCCATCGATTGGAAGCAAGTCTTAATCCTTAAGGAATTGGTTTCTCTTTATTATTTAAGTTCTTTTAGCCATTGATTGAAAGCAAGTCTTATTGCTTAAGGAATTGGTTTCTCTTTGACCTTTAAGTTCTTTTGGAGATTGATTGAAGCAAGTCTTAATCCTTAAGGAATTGGTTTCTCTTTATTCTTTAAGTTCTTTAGCCATTGATTGAAGCAAGTCTTATTCCTTAAGGAATTGGTTTCTCTATGACCTTTAAGTTCTTTTGGAGCGTGATTGGATCAAGTCTTAATCCTTAAGGAATTGGTTTCTCTTTGTTCTTTAAGTTCTTTTAGCCATTGATTGAAAGCAAGTCTTATTCCTTAAGGAATTGGTTTCTCTTTGACCTTCTTTAAGTTCTTTTGGAGATTGATTGGAAGCAAGTCTTAACACTTAAGCGATTGGTTTCTCTTTATTCTTTAAATTCTTTTAGAATTGATTGAAAGCAAGTCTTATTCCTTAAGGAATTGGTTTCTCTTTGACCTTTAAGTTCTTTTGGAGATTGATTGGAAGCAAGTCTTAATCCTTAAGGAATTGGTTTCTCTTTATTCTTTAAGTTCTTTTAGCCATTGATTGAAAGCAAGTCTTATTCCTGAAGGAATTGGTTTCTCTTTGACCTTTAAGTTCTTTTGGAGATTGATTGGAAGCAAGTCTTAATCCTTAAGGAATTGGTTTCTCTTTGTTCTTTAAGTTCTTTTAGCCATTGATTGAAAGCAAGTCTTATTCCTTAAGGAATTGGTTTCTCTTTGACCTTTAAGTTCTTTTGTAGATTGATTGAAAACAAGTCTTAATCCTTAAGGAATTGGTTTCTCTATTCTTTAAGTTCTTTTAGCCATTGATTGAAGCAAGTCTTATTCCTTAAGGAATTGGTTTCTCTTTGACCTTTAAGTTCTTTTGGAGATTGATTGAAGCAAGTCTTAATCCTTAAGGAATTGGTTTCTCTTTATTCTTTAAGTTCTTTTGGCCATTGATTGAAAGCAAGTCTTATTCCTTAAGGGATTGGTTTCACTTTGACCTTTAAGTTCTTTGGAGATTGATTAGAAGCAAGTCTTAATCCATAAGGAATTGGTTTCTCTTTATTCTTTAAGTTCTTTTGGCCATTGATTGAAAGCAAGTCTTATTCTTTAAGGAATTGGATTCTCTTTGACCTTTAAGTTCTTTTGGAGATTGATTGGAAGCAAGTCTTAATCCTTAAGGAATTGGTTTCTCTTTATTCTTTAAGTTCTTTTAGCCATTGATTGAAAGCAAGTCTTATTCCTTAAGGAATTGGTTTCTCTTTGACCTTTAAGTTCTTTTGGAGATTGATTGGAAGCAAGTCTTAATCCTTAAGGAATTGGTTTCTCTTTATTCTTTAAGTTCTTTTAGCCATTGATTGAAAGCAAGTCTTATTCCTTAAGGAATTGGTTTCTCTTTGACCTTTAAGTTCTTTTGGAGATTGATTGGAAGCAGGTCTTAATCCTTAAGGAATTGGTTTCTCTTTATTCTTTAAGTTCTTTTAGCCATTGATTGAAAACAAGTCTTATTCCTTAAGGAATTGGTTTCTGTTTGACCTTTAAGTTCTTGTGGAGATTGATTAGAAGCAAGTCTTAATCCTTAAGGAATTGGTTTCTCTTTATTCTTTAAGTTCTTTTTAGATTGATTGGAAGCAAGTCTTATTCCTTAAGGAATTGGTTTCTCTTTGACCTTTAAGTTGTTTTGGAGATTGATTGAAGCAAGTCTTAATCCTTAAGGAATTGGTTTCTCTTTATTCTTTAAGTTCTTTTGGCCATTGATTGAAAGCAAGTCTTAATCCTTAAGGAATTGGTTTCTCTTTGACCTTTAAGTTCTTTTGGAGATTGATTGGAAGCAAGTCTTAAGGAATTGGTTTCTCTTTATTCTTTAACTTCTTTTGGCCATTGATTGGAAGCAAGTCTTAATCCTTAAGGAATTGGTTTCTCTTTGACCTTTAAGTTCTTTTGGAGATTGATTGGAAGCAAGTCTTATTCCTTAAGGAATTGGTTTCTCTTTGTTCTTTAAGTTCTTTTAGCCATTGATTGAAAGCAAGTCTTAATCCTTAAGGAATTGGTTTCTCTTTGACCTTTAAGTTCTTTTGGAGATTGATTGGAAGCAAGTCTTAATCCTTAAGGAATTGGTTTCTCTTTATTCTTTAAGTTCTTTTAGCCATTGATTGAAAGCAAGTCTTATTCCTTAAGGAATTGGTTTCTCTTTGACCTTTAAGTTCTTTTAGAGATTGATTGGAAGCAAGTCTTAATCCTTAAGGAATTGGTTTCTCTTTATTCTTTAAGTTCTTTTAGCCATTGATTGAAAGCAAGTCTTATTCCTTAAGGAATTGGTTTCTCTTTGACCTTTAAGTTCTTTTGGAGATTGATTGGAAGCAAGTCTTAATCCTTAGGGAATTGGTTTCTTTTTCTTCTTTAAGTTCTTTTAGCCATTGATTGAAAGCAAGTCTTATTCCTTAAGGAATTGGTTTCTCTTTGACCTTTAAGCTCTTTTGGAGATTGATTGAATGCAAGTCTTAACCCTTAAGGAATTGCTTTCTCTTTATTCTTTAAGTTCTTTTAGCCATTGATTGAAAGCAAGTCTTATTCCTTAAAGAATTGGTTTCTCTTTGACCTTTAAGTTCTTTTGGAGATTGATTGGAAGCAAGTCTTAATTCTTAAGGAATTGGTTTCTCTTTATTCTTTAAGTTCTTTTAGCCATTGATTGAAAGCAAGTCTTATTCCTTAAGGAATTGGTTTCTCTTTGACCTTTAAGTTGTTTTGGAGATTGATTGAAGCAAGTCTTAATCCTTAAGGAATTGGTTTCTCTTTATTCTTTAAGTTCTTTTGGCCATTGATTGAAAGCAAGTCTTATTCCTTAAGGAATTGGTTTCTCTTTGACCTTTAAGTTCTTTTGGAGATTGATTGGAAGCAAGTCTTAATCCTTAAGGAATTGGTTTCTCTTTATTCTTTAAGTTCTTTTAGCCATTGATTGAAAGCAAGTCTTATTCCTTAAGGAATTGGTTTCTCTTTGACCTTTAAGTTCTTTTGGAGATTGATTGGAAGCAAGTCTTAATCCTTAAGGAATTGGTTTCTCTTTATTCTTTAAGTTCTTTTGGCCATTGATTGGAAGCAATCCTTAATCCATAAGGAATTGGTTTCTCTTTATTCTTTATGTTCTTTTGGAGATTGATCGGAAGCAAGGCTTAATCCTTAAGGAATTGGTGTCTCTTTATTCTTTAAGTTCTTTTAGCCATTGATTGAATGCAAGTCTTATTCCTTAAGGAATTGGTTTCTCTTTGAACATTAAGTTCTTTTGGAGATTGATTGGAAGCAAGTCTTACACCTTAAGGAATTGGTTTCTCTTTATTCTTTAAGTTCTTTTAGCCATTGATTGAAAGCAAGCCTTAATCCTTAAGGAATTGGTTTCTCTTTATTCTTTAAGTTCTTTTAGCCATGGATTCGAAGCAAGTCTTAATCCTTAAGGAATTGGTTTCTCTTTATTCTTTAAGTTCTTTTAGCCATTGATTGGAAGCAAGTCTTATTCCTTAAGGAATTGGTTTCTCTCTAACTTTAAGTTCTTTTGTAGATTGATTGGAAGCAAGTCTTAATCCTTAAGGAATTGGTTTTTCTTTATTCTTTAAGTTCTTTTAGCCATTGATTGAAAGCAAGTCTTATTCCTTAAGGAATTGGTTTCTCTTTGACTTTAAGTTCTTTTGGAGATTGACTAGAAGCAAGTCTTAATCCGTAAGGAATTGGTTTTTCTTTATTCTTTAAGTTCTTTTAGCCATTGATTGAAAGCAAGTCTTATTCCTTAAGGAATTGGTTTCTCTTTGACCTTTAAGTTATTTTAGCCATTGATTGAATGCAAGTCTTATTCCTTAAGGAATTGATTTCTCTTTATTCTTTAAGTTATTTTAGCCGTTGATTGAAAGCAAGTCTTATTCCTTAAGGAATTGGTTTCTCTTTGACCTTTAAGTTCTTTTGGAGATTGATTGGAAGCGAGTCTTGATCCTTAAGGAATTGGTTTCTCTTTATTCTTTAAGTTCTTTGAGCCATTGATTGGAAGCAAGTCTTATTCCTTAAGGAATTGGTTTCTCTTTGACCTTTAAGTTCTTTTGGAGATTGATTGGAAGCGAGTCTTAATCCTCAAGGAATTGGTTTCTCTTTATTCTTTAAGTTCTTTTAGCCATTGATTGAAAGCAAGTCTTATTCCTTAAGGAATTGGTTTCTCTTTGACCTTTAAGTTCTTTTGGAGATTGATTGGAAGCAAGTCTTAACCCTTAAGGAATTGGTTTCTCTTTATTCTTTAAGTTCTTTTAGCCATTGATTGAAAGCAAGTCTTAATCCTTAAGAAATTGGCTTCTCTTTATTCCTTGAGTTCTTTTGGCCATTGATTGAATGCAAGTCTTACTCTATATGGAATTGGTTTCTCTTCGTTGTTCAAGTTCATTTGGCCATTGATTGAAAGCAAGTCTAATTCCTTAAGGAATTGGTTTCTCTTTGACCTTTAAGTTCTTTTGGAGATTGATTGGAAGCAAGTCTTAATCCATAAGGAATTGGTTTCCCTTTGTTCTTTAAGTTATTTTAGCCATTGATTGAAAGCAACTCTTATTCTTTAAGGAATTGGTTTCTCTTTGACCTTCAAGTTCTTTTGGAGACGGGATTGAAAGCAAGCCTTAACCCTTGATTAATTCTATTCTCTTTATTCTTTAAGTCCTTTTAGCCATTGATTGGAAGCAAGTCTTATTCCTTAAGGAATTGGTTTCTCTTTGACCTTTAAGTTCTTTTGGAGATTGACAATGAAGTCTCGATCCTTCAGGAATTGGTTGCTCTTTTATCTTTAAGTTCTTCTAGCCATCGATTTAAAGCAAGTTTTATTCCCTAAGGAATTCATTTCCTTTTTGACCTTCAAGTTCTTTTGGAGATTGATTGGAAGCAAGTCTTAACCCTTAAGGAATTGGTTTCTCTTTATTCTTTAAGTGCTTTTAGCCATTGATTGAAGCAAGTCTTAATCCATATGGAATTGGTTTCTCTTTGATTCTTTAAGTGCTTTAGGCCATTGATTGAATGCAAGTCTTATTCCTTAATGAATTGGTTTTCTTTTTGATCAGCCTTTAAGTTCTTTTGAGCCATTGATTGGAAGCAAAGATCTTTAACCCTTAAGGAATTGGTTTCTCTTTGTTCTTAAGTTATTTTAGCCATTGATTGAAAGCAAAACATCTTATTCTCAAGGAATTGGTTTCTCTTTGACCTTTAAGCTCTTTTTTGGTATTGATTGGAAGTCGTAGTCTTAATCCTCAACTAATTGGTTTCTCTTTATTCTTTGGTGCCCTTTAGCCATCGATTGGAAGCAAGCCCTATTCCTTAACGAATTTGGTTTCTCTTTCACTCTTCAAGTTGTTTTGGAGATTGATTGAAGCGAGTCTTAATCCTCAAGGAATTGGTTTCTTTCTTTATTCTTTAAGCCCTTGTAGCCATTGATTGAAAGTTAGTTTTATCTCCTTAATAATCAGTTTCTCTTTGACTCATAGTTCTTTTTGGAGATTGATTGGAAGCCAGTCTTAATCCTCAAGGAATTGCTTTCTTATTGACCTTTAAGTCCTTTTTAGCCATTGTTTGAAGCAAGTCTTATTCCTTAAGGAATTGGTTTCTCTTTGTTCTTTAAGTTCTTTTGGCCATTGATTGAAGCAAGTCTTATTCCTTAAGGAATTGGTTTTTCTTTGACCTTCAAGTTCTTTTTGGAGATTGATTGAAACCCAGTCTTAATCCTCAAGGAATTGGTTTCTCTTTATTCTTGGGTCTTTTTAGCCATTGATTGGAAGCAAGTCTTATTCCTTAAGGAATTGGTTTCTCTTTGACGTTTAAGTTCTTTTGGAGATTGATTGGAAGCGAGTCTTAATCCTCAAGGAATTGGTTTCTCTTTATTCCTTAAGTCCTTTTAGCCATTGTTTGGAAGCAAGTCTTATTCCTGGCTGAATTGATTTTCCTCTTTGACCTTCAAGTTCTCTTTGAGCCATTGATTGAAAGCCGCCTTAACCCCAAGAAATTGGTTTCTCTGTATTCTTTAAGTCCCTTTTAGCCACCGATTGAAGCAAGTCTTAATTCCCAAGGAATTGGTTTCTATTCGACCTTTAAGTTCTTTTGGAGATTGATTGGAAAATGCAAGTCTTGGATCCTTCGTAGAATTGGTTTCTCTTTATTCTTTATGCCTTCAAGCCATTGGGATTGAAAGTTAAGTCTTATTCCCAATAATCATTTCTCTTTGACCTTCAAGCTCTTTTGGAGATTGGATTGAAGCCAGTCTTAACCCTTATGGAATTGGTTTCTCTTTGATTCTTTAAGTCCTTTTAGCCATTGATTGAAAGCAAGTCTTATTCTTAAGGAATTGGTTTCTTTGACCTTTAAGTTCTTTTGGAGATTGATTGAAGCAAGTCTTAATCCATAAGGAATTGGTTTGTTTATTCTTTAAGTTAAGCTTTTTAGCCAATGATTGAAAGCAAGTCTTATTCCTTGCTGAATTGGTTTCTCTTTGACCGCCAAGTTCTTTTGCGCATTGATTGCATAAGCCTTAACCCTTAAGTGAATTGGTTTCTCTTGTTCTTTAAGTTATTTTTTAGCCATTGATTGAAAGTGCCTTATTCCTTAAGGAATTGGTTTCTCTTTGACCTTTAAGTTCTTTTGGAGATTGATCAGTTCGAGCCTTTAATCCTCAACGAATTGGTTTCTATTTATTCTTTAAGCTCCTTTAGCCATTGAATGGAAGCAAGTCTTATTCCTTATGGAATTAGTTTCTCTTTGACCATTAAGTTCTTTGGGAGATTGATTGAAGCGCAGTCTTAATCCCTCAAGGAATTGGTTTTCTCTTTTATCTTTAAGTCCTTTTAGCCATTGATTGAAGATAAGTCTTATTCCCTAAGGAATTGGTTTCTCTTTGACCTTTAAGTTCTTTTGGAGATTGATTGGAAGCGCAGTCTTAATCCTCAACTAATTGCCTTCTCTTTATTCTTTAAGTCCTTTTAGGCCATTGATTGAAAGCAAGTCTTTATTCCTTAAGGAATTGGTTTCTCTTTGACCTCAAGTTGTTTTGGAGATTGATTGGAAGTAAGTCTTAATCCTTAAGGAATTGGTTTCTCTTTATTCTTTTAAGTATCTTTTAGCCATTGATTGAAAGCAAGTCTTATTCCTTAATGAATTGGTTTCTCTTCGACACTTTAAGCTTTTCTTTTGGAGATTGATTGAAGCGAAGTCTTTAATCCATAAGGAATTGGTTTCTCTTTGATTCTTTAAGTCCTTTAGCCATTGATTGAAAAAGCAAGTCTTATTCCATAAGCGAATTGGTTTCTCTTTTGACCTTTAAGCTCTTTTGGAGCCATTGATTGGAACGCAAGTCTTATTCCTTAAGGAATTTGTTTCTCTTTGATTCTTTAAGTTCTTTTTTTTGAGATTGATCGGAAGCAAGTCTTATTCCTATAAGGGAATTGGTTTCTCTTTGACCTTTAAGCTTATTTTGGAGCATTGATTCAAAGCTGAAATCTTGATCTCTTAAGCGAATTTGGTTTTCTTATTCTTCAAGTTCTTTGAGCCATTGATTGAAGTTAAGTCTTATTCCATAAGGAATTGGTTTCTCTTTGACTCCTCGTTCTTTTGGAGATTGATTGAAGCAAGTCTTAATCCATATGGAATTGTTTTCTCTTCCTATTCTTTAAGGCTTTGTAGCACATTAGTGATTGGATGTGTAAAGTTTTATTCCTTGAGGACCTGAGTTTCTCTTTGACCTTTAAGCTCTTTCTTGAGATTGATTTGGAAGCAAGTCTCTAATCCTTAATTGGAATTGGGTTTCTCTTTGATTCTTTAAGTTCTTTTAGCCATTGATTGGAAAGCAAAGTCTTATTCCTTAAGGAATTGGTTTCTCTTCGACCTTTAAGTTCATTTTCTGGAGATTGGATTGAAAGCAAGTCTTAATCCTTAAGTGAATTGGTTTCTCTTTATTCTTAAAGTTCTTTTACCCATTGATTGAAAGCAAGTCTTAATCCTTAAGGAATTGGTCTTTTTCACCTTCAAGTTCTTTCTTGGAGATTGATTCAAGCAAGTCTTAATCCTTAAGGAATTGGTTTCTCTTTATTCTTAAGTTCTTCAGCCATTGATTGAAAGCAAGTCTTATTCTTAAGGAATTGGTTTCTCTTTGACCTTTAAGTTCTTTTTGGAGATTGATTGGAAGCAAGTCTTAATCCTTTAAGGAATTGGTTTCTCTTATTCTTTAAGTTCTTTTTAGGAGCCATTGATTGAAAGCAAGTCTCTTATTCCTTAAGGAATTGGTTTCTCTTTGACCTTCAAGTTCTTTTTCGAGATTGATTGGCAATGAGCAAGTCTAAATCCTTAAGGAATTGGTTTCTCTTATTCTTTAAGTTCTTAGCCATTGATTGGAAAGAAAGTCTTATCTCCTTAAGCGAATTGGTTTCTCTCGACTCCTTAAGTTCTTTTGGAGATTGATTGAAAGCAAGTCTTAATCCTTGGGCGAATTGGTTTCTCTTTATTCTTTAAGTTCTTCTAGCCATTGATTTGAAAAGCAAAGTCTTATTCCTTAAGGAATTGGGTTTCTTTGACCTTTAAGTTCTTTTTTGGAGATTGATTGAAGCATAGTCTTATTCTTTAAGGAATTGGCTTTCTCTTTATTCTTTAAGTTCTTTTTAGCCATTGATTGAAGCAAGTCTTATTCCTTAAGCTGAATTGGTTTCTTCTTTGACCTTTTAAGTTCTTTTGGAGATTTGATTGAAAGCAAGTCTTAATCCTTAAGGAATTGGTTTCTCTTTATTCTTTGTAAGCTCTAAATTAGCCATTGATTGTAAGCAAGTCTTATTCCTTAAGTGAATTGGTTTCTCTTTGACCTTTAAGTTCTTTTGAGACATTGATTGAAGCAAGTCTTAATCCATAAGTGAATTGGTTTCTCTTTATTCTTTAAGTTCTTTTAGCCATTGATTGAAGCAAGTCTTATTCCTTAAGGAATTGGTTTCTCTTTGACCTTTAAGTTCTTTTGGAGATTGATTGGAAGCAAGTCTTAATCCTTAAGGAATTGGTTTCTCTTTTATTCTTTAAGTTCTTTAGCCATTGATTGAAGCAAGTCTTATTCCTTAAGGAATTGGTTTCTCTTTGACCTTTAAGTTCTTTTTTGAGCCATTGATCAAGCAAGTCTTAACATAAGGAATTGGTTTCTCTTTATTCTTTAAGTTCTTTTGGCCATTGATTGAAAAGCAAGTCTTATTCCTAAGGAATTGGTTTCTCTTTGGCCTTTAAGTTTTTTTGGAGATTGATTGGAAGCAAGTCTTAATACCTATGGAATTGGTTTCTCTTTATTCTTTAAGTTTTTTTAGCCATTGATTGAATGCAAATCTTAATCCTTAAGGAATTGGTTTCTCATTGCTCTTTAAGTTCTTTTGGAGATTGATTGAATGCAAGTCTTAATCCTCAAGGAATTGGTTTCTCTTTATTCTTTAAGTTCTTTTAGCCATTGATTGAAAGCAAGTCTTATTCCTTAAGGAATTGGTTTCTCTTTGACCTTTAAGTACTTTTGGAGATTGATTGAGGCAAGTGTTAATCCAAAAGGAATTGGTTTCTCTTTATTCTTTAAGTTCTTTTAGCCATTGATTGAAGCAAGTCTTATTCCTTAAAGAATTGGTTTCTCCTTGACCTTCAAGTTCTTTTGGAGATTGATTGGAAGCAAGTCTTTACCCTTAAGGAATTGGTTTCTCTTCATTCTTCAAGTTCTTTTAGCCATTGATTGAAAGCAAGTCTTATTCCTTAAGGAATTGGTTTCTCTTTGACCTTCAAGTTCTTTTGGAGACTGATTGAAGCAAGTCTTAACCCTTAAGGAGTTGGTTTCTCTTTATTCTTTAAGTCCTTTTAGCCATTGATTGGAAGCAAGTCTTATTCCTTAAGTAATTGGTTTCTCTTTGACCTTTAAGTTCTTTGGAGATTGATTGAACGCAACTCCTAATCCTTAAGGAATTGGTTTCTTTGTTCTTTAAGTTCTTTAGCCATTGATTGAAAGCAAGTCTTATTCCTTAAGGAATTGGTTTCTCTTGACCTTTAAGTTCTTTTGGAGATTGATTGAAGCAAGTCTTAATCCTTATGAATTGGTTTGTCTTTATTCTCTAAGTTCTTTGAGCCATTGATTGAATGCAAGTCTTATTCCTTAAGGAATTGGTTTCTTCACCTTTAAGTTCTTTTTGAGATTGATTGAAGCAAGTCTTAATCCATAAGGAATTGGTTTCTCTTTGTTCTTTAAGTTCTTTTAGCCATTGATTGAAGCAAGTCTTATTCCTTAAGGAATTGGTTTTCTTGACTTTCAAGTTCTTTTTGGAGATTGATTAGATTTTAGTCTTAATCCTTAAGGAATTGGTTTCTTTATTCTTTAAGTCTTTTTAGCCATTGAAAGCAAAGTCTTATTCTTAAGGAATTGGTTTCTTATTGACCTTTAAGTTCTTTGGAGATTGATTGAAGCAGTGTCTTAATATATGGAATTGGTTTCTCTTTATTCTTTAAGTTCTTTAGCCATTGATTGAAAGCAAGTCTTATTCCTTAAGGAATTTGTTTCTCTTGACCTTAAGTTCTTTTGGAGACTGATTGAAGCAAGTCTTAATCCATATGAATTGGATTTTCTCTTCTCTTTTAAGTGCCTCTTAGCCATTGATTGAAAGCAAGTCTTATTCCTTAAGGAATTGGGTTTTCTTGACCTTTAAGTTCTTTTGAGATTGATTGGAAGCAAGTCTTAATCCTTAAGGAATTGGTTTTCTTATTCTCTTAAGTTCTTTTTAGCCATTGATTGAAAGCAAGTCTTATTCCTTAAGGAATTGGTTTCTCTTTGACCTTCAAGTTCTTTTTGGAGATTGATTGGAAAGATAGTCTTAATCCTTAAGGAATTGGTTTTCTTTATTTCTTGCTCTTTGGCCATTGATTGAAAGTAAGTCTTATTCTTTATGAATTGGTTTCTCTTTGACCTTTTAAGTTCTTTTCGAGATTGATTGAAAGCAAGTCTTAATCCATAAGGAATTGGTTTCTCTTTGTTCTTTAAGTTCTTTTGGCCATTGATTGAAGCAAGTCTTAATCCTTAAGGAATTGGCATCTCTTGTTTCTTTAAGTTCTTTTTAGAGATTGATTGAAAGCAAAGTCTTATTCCCTTAAGGAATTGGTTTCTCTTGACCTTTTTAAGTTCTTTTGAGATTGATTGGAAAGCAAGTCTAATCCATAAGGAATTGGTTTCTCTTTGTTCTTTAAGTTCTTTAGCCATTGATTGAAAGCAAGTCTTATTCCTTAAGGAATTGGTTTCTCTTGACCTTTAAGTTCTTTTGGAGATTGATTGAAGCAAGTCTTAATCCTATAAGGAATTGGTTTCTCTTTATTCTTTAAGTTCTTTTAGCCATTGATTGAAAGCAAAAGTCTTATTCCTTAAGGAATTGGTTTCTCTTTGACCTTTAAGTTCTTTTGGAGATTGATTGGAAGCAAAGTCTTAATCCTTAAGGAATTGGTTTCTTTCTTATTCTTTAAGTTCTTTAGCCATTGATTGAAAGCAAGTCTTATTCCTTAAGGAATTGGTTTCTCTTTGACCTTTAAGTTCTTTTTGAGATTGATTTAAGCAAGTCTTAATCCTTAAGGAATTGGTTTCTCTTGACCTTAAGATTCTTTTGGAGCCATTGGATTGAAGCAAGTCTTAATCCATAAGGAATTGGTCTTTCTTCGTTTTAAGTTCTTTCAGCCATTGATTGAAAGCAAGTCTTATTCCTTAAGGAATTGTTTTCTTCTTGACCTTTCAAGTTCTTGGAGATTGATTCAAGAAGCAAGTCTTAATCCTTAAGGAATTGTTTTCTTATTCTTTAAGTTCTTTTTAGCCATTGATTGAAAGCAAGTCTTATTCCTTAAGGAATTGGTTTCTTGACCTTCAAGTTCTTTTGGAGATTGATTGGAAGCAAGTCTTAATCCTTAAGGAATTGGTTTTCTTATTGTTTAAGTTCTTTTTAGCCATTGATTGAAAGCAACTCTTATTCCTTAAGGAATTGGTTTCTCTTTGACCTTTAAGTTCTTTGGAGATTGATTGGAAGCAAGTCTTAATCCTTAAGGAATTGGTTTCTTTATTCTTTAAGTTCTTTTAGCCATTGATTGAAAGCAAGTCTTATTCCTTAAGGAATTGGTTTCTCTTGACCTTTAAGTTCTTTGAGATTGATTGAAGCAAGTCTTAACCCTTAAGGAATTGGTTTCCTTTATTCTTTAAGTTCTTTTAGCCATTGATTGAAAGCAAGTCTTATTCCTAAGAATTGGTTTCTCTTTGACCTTAAGTTCTTTTGGAGATTGATTGAAGCAAGTCTTAATCCTTAAGGAATTGGTTTCTCTTTATTCTTAAGTTCTTTAGCCATTGATTGAAAGCAAGTCTTATTCCTTAAGGAATTGGTTTTCTTGACCTTCAAGTTCTTTGGAGATTGATTGAAGCAAGTCTTAATCCTTAAGGAATTGGTTTCTCTTTATTCTTTAAGTCCTTTAGCCATTGATTGAAGCAAGTCTTATTCCTTAAGGGAATTGGTTTCTCTTTGTTCTTTAAGTTCTTTTAGCCATTGATTGAAAGCAAGTCTTATTCCTTAAGGAATTGGTTTTGCTTTGTTCTTTAAGTTCTTTTTGAGATTGATTGAAGCAAGTCTTAATCCTTAAGGAATTGGTTTCTCTTTATTCTTAAGTTCTTTAGCCATTGATTGAAGCAAGTCTTATTCCTTAAGGAATTGGTTTCTCTTGACCTTTAAGTTCTTTTTGGAGATTGATTGAAGCAAGTCTTAATCCATAAGGAATTGGTTTCTCTTTATTCTTAAGTTCTTTTAGCCATTGATTGAAAGCAAGTCTTATTCCTTAAGGAATTGGTTTCTTTCTTGACCTTTAAGTTCTTTTGGAGATTGATTGAAGCAAGTCTTAATCCTTAAGGAATTGGTTTCTCTTTATTCTTTAAGTTCTTTAGCCATTGATTGAAAGCAAGTCTTATTCTTAAGGAATTGGTTTCTCTTGACCTTAAGTTCTTTTGGAGATTGATTGAAGCAAGTCTTAATCCATAAGGAATTGGTTTCTCTTTATTCTTTAAGTTCTTTAGCCATTGATTGAAAGCAAGTCTTATTCCTTAAGGAATTGGTTTCTCTTTGACCTTTAAGTTCTTTTGGAGATTGATTGAAGCAAGTCTTAATCCATAAGGAATTGGTTTCTCTTTATTCTTAAGTTCTTTTAGCCATTGATTGAAAGCAAGTCTTATTCCTTAAGGAATTGGTTTCTCTTTGACCTTCAAGTTCTTTGGAGATTGATTGAAGCAAGTCTTAATCCTTAAGGAATTGGTTTCTCTTTATTCTTTAAGTTCTCTTTGCCATTGATTGCAAGCAAGCCTTATTCCTTAAGGAATTGGTTTCACTTTGTCCTTCAAGTTCTTTGGAGATTGATTGGAAGCAAGTCTTAATCCTTAAGGAATTGGTTTCTCTTTATTCTTTAAGTTCTTTAGCCATTGATTGAAAGCAAGTCTTATTCCTTAAGGAATTGGTTTCTCTTTGACCTTTAAGTTCTTTTGGAGATTGATTGAAGCAAGTCTTAATCCATAAGGAATTGGTTTCTTTATTCTTTAAGTTCTTTAGCCATTGATTGAAAGCAAGTCTTATTCCTTAAGGAATTGGTTTCTCTTGACCTTTAAGTTCTTTTGGAGATTGATTGAAGCAAGTCTTAATCCTTAAGGAATTGGTTTTCTTTATTCTTTAAGTTCTTTAGCCATTGATTGAAAGCAAGTCTTATTCCTTAAGGAATTGGTTTCTCTTTGACCTTTAAGTTCTTTGGAGATTGATTGAAGCAAGTCTTAATCCTTAAGGAATTGGTTTCTTTATTCTTCAAGTTCATTTCGCCATTGATTGAAAGCAAGTCTTATTCCTTAAGGAATTGGTTTTTCTTTGACCTTTAAGTTCTTTTGGAGATTGATTGGAAGCAAGTCTTAATCCATAAGGAATTGGTTTCTCTTATTCTTAAGTTCTTTTTAGCCATTGATTGAAAGCAAGTCTTATTCCTTAAGGAATTGGTTTCTCTTTGACCTTTAAGTTCTTTTGGAGATTGATTGGAAGCGAGTCTTGATCCTTCAGGAATTGGTTTCTCTTTATTCTTTAAGTTCTTCTAGCCATTGATTGAAAGCAAGTCTTATTCCTTAAGGAATTGGTTTCTCTTTGACCTTCAAGTTCTTTTGGAGATTGATTGAAGCAAGTCTTAATCCATAAGGAATTGGTTTCTCTTTATTCTTTAAGTTCTTTAGCCATTGATTGAAAGCAAGTCTTATTCCTTAAGGAATTGGTTTCTCTTGACCTTTAAGTTCTTTTGGAGATTGATTGAAGCGAGTCTTAATCCTCAAGGAATTGGTTTCTCTTTATTCTTTAAGTTCTTTTAGCCATTGATTGAAAGCAAGTCTTATTCCTTAAGGAATTGGTTTCTCTTTGACCTTTAAGTTCTTTTGGAGATTGATTGGAGCAAGTCTTAATCCTTAAGGAATTGGTTTCTCTTTATTCTTAAGTTCTTTAGCCATTGATTGAAAGCAAGTCTTATTCCTTAAGGAATTGGTTTCTCTTGACCTTAAGTTCTTTTTGGAGATTGATTGAAGCAAGTCTTAATCCTTAAGGAATTGGTTTCTCTTATTCTTTAAGTTCTTTAGCCATTGATTGAAAGCAAGTCTTATTCCTTAAGGAATTGGTTTCTCTTGACCTTTAAGTTCTTTTTGGAGATTGATTGAAGCAAGTCTTAATCCATAAGGGATTTGTTTCTATTGTTCTTTAAGTTCTTTTAGCCATTGATTGAAAGCAAGTCTTATTCCTTAAGGAATTGGTTTCTCATTGACGTTAAGTTCTTTTGGAGATTGATTGGAAGCAAGTCTTAATCCTTAAGGAATTGGTTTCTCTTTATTCTTTAAGTTCTTTTAGCCATTGATTGAAAGCAAGTCTTATTCCTTAAGGAATTGGTTTCTCTTTGACCTTTAAGTTCTTTTGGAGATTGATTGGAAGCAAGTCTTAATCCTTAAGGAATTGGTTTCTCTTTATTCTTTAAGTTCTTTCAGCCATTGATTGAATGCAAGCCTTATTCCTTAAGGAATTGGTTTCTCTTTGACCTTTAAGTTCCTTTGGTGATTGATTGGAAGCAAGTCTTAATCCATAAGGAATTGGTTTCTTTTCGTTCTTTATGTTCTTTTGGCCATTGATTGAAAGCAAGTTTTATTCCTTAAGGAATTGGTTTCTCTTTGACTTTAAGTTCTTTTGGAGATTGATTGGAAGCGAGTCTTAATCCTTAAGGAATTGGATTCTCTTTATTCTTTAAGTTCATTTAGCCATTGATTGAAAGCAAGTCTTATTCCTTAAGGAATTGGTTTCTCCTTGACCTTCAAGTTCTTTTGGAGATTGATTGAAGCAAGTCTTAATCCTTAAGGAATTGGTTTCTCTTATTCTTTAAGTTCTTTAGCCATTGATTGAAAGCAAGTCTTATTCCTTAAGGAATTGGTTTCTCTTGACCTTAAGTTCTTTGGAGATTGATTGAAGCAAGTCTTAATCCATAAGGAATTGGTTTCTTTATTCTTAAGTTCTTTAGCCATTGATTGAAAGCAAGTCTTATTCCTAAGGAATTGGTTTCTCTTGACCTTTAAGTTCTTTGGAGATTGATTGAAGCAAGTCTTAATCCATAAGGAATTGGTTTCTTTATTCTTTAAGTTCTTTAGCCATTGATTGAAAGCAAGTCTTATTCCTTAAGGAATTGGTTTTCTTTGACCTTAAGTTCTTTTTGGAGATTGATTGGAAGCAAGTCTTAATCCTTAAGGAATTGGTTTCTCTTATTCTTTAAGTTCTTTTAGCCATTGATTGAAAGCAAGTCTTATTCCTTAAGGAATTGGTTTCTCTTGACCTTTAAGTTCTTTTGGAGATTGATTGAAGCAAGTCTTAATCCATAAGGAATTGGTTTCTTGTATTCTTTAAGTTCTTTAGCCATTGATTGAAAGCAAGTCTTATTCCTTAAGGAATTGGTTTCTTTGACCTTAAGTTCTTTTGGAGATTGATTGAAGCAAGTCTTAATCCATAAGGAATTGGTTTCTCTTATTCTTTAAGTTCTTTTAGCCATTGATTGAAAGCAAGTCTTATTCCTTAAGGAATTGGTTTTCTTTGACCTTTAAGTTCTTTGGAGATTGATTGAAGCAAGTCTTAATCCATAAGGAATTGGTTTCTCTTTATTCTTTAAGTTCTTTAGCCATTGATTGAAAGCAAGTCTTATTCCTTAAGGAATTGGTTTCTCTTGACCTTAAGTTCTTTTGGAGATTGATTGAAGCAAGTCTTAATCCTTAAGGAATTGGTTTCTTTATTCTTTAAGTTCTTTAGCCATTGATTGAAAGCAAGTCTTATTCCTTAAGGAATTGGTTTTCTTTGACCTTTAAGTTCTTTGGAGATTGATTGAAGCAAGTCTTAATCCTTAAGGAATTGGTTTCTTTATTCTTTAAGTTCTTTAGCCATTGATTGAAAGCAAGTCTTATTCCTTAAGGAATTGGTTTCTCTTGACCTTTAAGTTCTTTTGGAGATTGATTGGAAGCAAGTCTTAATCCATAAGGAATTGGTTTCTCTTTGTTCTTTAAGTTCTTTAGCCATTGATTGAAAGCAAGTCTTATTCCTTAAGGAATTGGTTTCTCTTGACCTTAAGTTCTTTGGAGATTGATTGAAGCAAGTCTTAATCCATAAGGAATTGGTTTCTCTTTATTCTTAAGTTCTTTTAGCCATTGATTGAAAGCAAGTCTTATTCCTTAAGGAATTGGTTTCTCTTTGACCTTTAAGTTCTTTTGGAGATTGATTGAAGCAAGTCTTAATCCTTAAGGAATTGGTTTCTCTTTATTCTTTCAGTTCTTTTAGCCATGGATTGCAAGCAAGTCTTATTCCTTAAGGAATTGGTTTCTCTTTGACCTTTAAGTTCTTTTGGAGATTGATTGAAGCCAGTCTTCATCCTTAAGGAATGGGTTTTTCTTTATTCTTTAAGTTCTTTAGCCATTGATTGAAAGCAAGTCTTATTCCTTAAGGAATTGGTTTCTCTTGACCTTTAAGTTCTTTGGAGATTGATTGGAAGCAAGTCTTAATCCTTAAGGAATTGGTTTCTCTTCATTCTTTAAGTTCTTTAAGCCATTGATTGAAAGCAAGACTTATTCCTTAAGGAATTGGTTTCTCTTTGACCTTTAAGTTCTTTTGGAGATTGATTGGAAGCAAGTCTTAATCCTTAAGGAATTAGTTTCTGTTTATTCTTAATGTTCTTTTGGCCATTGATTGAAAGCAAGTCTTATTCCTTAAGGAATTGGTTTCTTTGACCTTTAAGTTCTTTTGGAGATTGATTGAAGCAAGTCTTAATCCAAAAGGAATTGGTTTCTCATCATTCTTTAAGTTCTATTGGCCATTGTTTGAAAGCAAGTCTTATTCCTTAAGGAATTGGTTTCTCCTTGACCTTTAAGTTCTTTTGGAGATTGATTGGAAGCAAGTCTTAATCCTTAAGGAATTGGTTTCTCTTTATTCTTTAAGTTCTTTTAGCCATTGATTGATAGCAAGTCTTATTCCTTAAGGAATTGGTTTTCGTTTGACCTTTAAGTTCTTTTGGAGATTGATTAGAAGTAAGCCTTAATCCTTAAGGAATTGGTTTCTCCTTATTCTTTAAGTTCTTTTGGCCATTGATTGAAAGCAAGCCTTATTCCTTAAGGAATTGGTTTCTCTTTGACCTTTAAATTCTTTTGGAGATTGATTGGAAGCAAGCCGTAATCCGTAAGGAATTGGTTTCTCTTTATTCTTTAAGTTCTTTTTAGCCATTGATTGAAAGCAAGTCTTATTCCTTAAGGAATTGGTTTCTTTGACCTTTAAGTTCTTTTGGAGATTGATTGAAGCAAGTCTTAATCCATATGGAATTGGTTTCTCTTCGTTCATTATGTTTTGTTGGCCATTGATTGAAAGCAAGTCTTATTCCTGAAGGAATTGGTTTCTCATTGACCTGTAAGTTCTTTTGGAGATTGGTTGGAAGCGAGTCTTAATCCATAAGGAATTGGTTTCTCTTTATCCTTTATGTTCTTTTAGCCATTGATTGAATGCAAGTCTTATTCCTTAAGGAATTGGTTTCTCTTTGACCTTTAAGTTCTTTTGGAGATTGATTGGAAGCAAGTCTTAATCCATAAGGAATTGGTTTCTTTATTCTTTAAGTTCTTTAGCCATTGATTGAAAGCAAGTCTTATTCCTTAAGGAATTGGTTTTCTTTGACCTTTAAGTTCTTTGGAGATTGATTGAAGCAAGTCTTAATCCTTAAGGAATTGGTTTCTCTTTATTCTTTAAGTTCTTTAGCCATTGATTGAAAGCAAGTCTTATTCCTTAAGGAGTTGGTTTCTCTTTGACCTTTAAGTTCTTTTGGAGATTGATTGGAAGCAAGTCTTAATCCATAAGGAATTGGTTTCTCTTTGTTTTTGAAGTTCTTTTAGCCATTGATTGAAAGCAAGTCTTATTGCTTAAGGAATTGGTTTCTCTTTGACCTTTAAGTTCTTTTGGAGATTGATTGGAAGCAAGTCTTAATCCTTAAGGAATTGGTTTCTCTTTATTCTTTAAGTTCTGTTGGCCATGGATTGAAAGCAAGTCTTATTCCTTCAGGAATTGGTTTCTCTTGACCTTTAAGTTCTTTGGAGATTGATTGAAGCAAGTCTTAATCCTTAAGGAATTGGTTTCTCTTTATTCTTTAAGTTCTTTAGCCATTGATTGAAAGCAAGTCTTATTCCTTAAGGAATTGGTTTCTCTTGACCTTTAAGTTCTTTTGGAGATTGATTGGAAGCAAGTCTTAATCCTTAAGGAATTGGTTTCTCTTTATTCTTTAAGTTCTTTTAGCCATTGATTGCAAGCAAGTCTTATTCCTTAAGGAATTGGTTTCTCTTGACCTTTAAGTTCTTTTGGAGATTGATTGAAGCAAGTCTTAATCCATAAGGAATTGGTTTCTCTTTATCTCTTAAGTTCTTTAGCCATTGATTGAAAGCAAGTCTTATTCCTTAAGGAATTGGTTTCTTTGACCTTTAAGTTCTTTTGGAGATTGATTGAAGCAAGTCTTAATCCATAAGGAATTGGTTTCTCTTGTTCTTTAAGTTCTTTAGCCATTGATTGAAAGCAAGTCTTATTCCTTAAGGAATTGGTTTCTCTTGACCTTAAGTTCTTTTGGAGATTGATTGAAGCAAGTCTTAATCCTTAAGGAATTGGTTTCTCTTTATTCTTAAGTTCTTTGGGCCATTCATTGAAAGCAAGTCTTATTCCTTAAGGAATTGGTTTCTCTTTGACCTTTAAGTTCTTTCGGAGATTGATTGGAAGCAAGTCTTAATCCTTAAGGAATTGGTTTCTCTTTATTCTTTAAGTTCTTTTAGCCATTGATTGAAAGCAAGTCTTATTCCTTAAGGAATTGGTTTCTCTTTGACCTTTAAGTTCTTTTGGAGATTGATTGGAAGCGAGTCTTGATCCTTAAGGAATTGGTTTCTCTTTATTCTTTCAGTTCTTTTAGCCATTAATTGAAAGCAAGTCTTATTCCTTAAGGAATTGGTTTCTCTTTGACTTTAAGTTCTTTTGGAGTTTGATTGGAAGCAAGTCTTAATCCATAAGGAATTGGTCTCGCTTTGTTCTTTAAGTTTATTAGCCATTGATTGAAAGCAAGTCTTATTCCTTAAGGAATTGGTTTCTCTTTGACCTTTAAGTTCTTTTGGAGATTGATTGGCAGCAAGTCTTAATCCTTAAGGAATTGGTTTCTCTTTATTCTTTAAGTTCTTTTAGCCATTGACTGAAAGCAAGTCTTATTCCTTAAAGAATTGGTTTCCCTTTGACCTTTAGTTCTTTTGGAGATTGATTGGAAGCGAGTCTTGATCCTTAAGGAATTGGTTTCTCCTTGTTCTTTAAGTTCTTTTAGCCATTGATTGAAAGCAAGTCTTATTCCTTAAGGAATTGGTTTCTCTTTGACCTTTAAGTTCATTTGGAGATTGATTGGAAGCAAGTCTTAATCCATAAGGAATTGGTTTCTCTTTGTTCTTTATGTTCTTTGAGCCATTGATTGAATGCAAGTCTTATTCCTTAAGGAATTGGTTTCTCTTTGACCTTTAAGTTCTTTTGGAGATTGATTGGAAGCAAGTCTTAATCCTAAAGGAATTGGTTTCTCTTTATTCTTTAAGTTCTTTAGCCATAGATTGAAAGCTAGTCTTATTCCATAAGGAATTCGTTTCTTTGACCTTAAGTTCTTTTGGAGATTGATTGGAAGCGAGTCTTAATCCTTAAGGAATTGGTTTCTCTTTATTCTTTTAAGTTCTTTTAGCCATTGATTGAAAGCAAGTCTTATTCCTTAAGGAATTGGTTTCTCTTGACCTTTAAGTTCTTTTGGAGATTGATTGGAAGCGAGTCTTAATCCTTAAGGAATTGGTTTCTCTTTATTCTTTAAGTTCTTTTAGCCATTGATTGAAAGCAAGTCTTATTCCTTAAGGAATTGGTTTCTCTTGACCTTTAAGTTCTTTTTGGAGATTGATTGGAAGCAAGTCTTAATCCATAAGGAATTGGTTTCTCTTTATTCTTTAAGTTCTTTAGCCATTGATTGAAAGCAAGTCTTATTCCTTAAGGAATTGGTTTCTCTTGACCTTTAAGTTCTTTTGGAGATTGATTGAAGCAAGTCTTAATCCTTAAGGAATTGGTTTCTCTTTATTCTTTAAGTTCTTTTTAGCCATTGATTGAAAGCAAGTCTTATTCCTTAAGGAATTGGTTTCTCTTTGACCTTTAAGTTCTTTTGGAGATTGATTGAAGCAAGTCTTAATCCATAAGGAATTGGTTTCTCTTTATTCTTTAAGTTCTTTAGCCATTGATTGAAAGCAAGTCTTATTCCTTAAGGAATTGGTTTTCTTGACCTTTAAGTTCTTTGGAGATTGATTGAAGCAAGTCTTAATCCATAAGGAATTGGTTTCTTATTCTTTAAGTTCTTTAGCCATTGATTGAAAGCAAGTCTTATTCCTTAAGGAATTGGTTTCTCTTGACCTTTAAGTTCTTTTTGGAGATTGATTGAAGCGAGTCTTAATCCTTAAGGAATTGGTTTATCTTTATTCTTTAAGTTCTTTTAGCCATTGATTGAAAGCAAGTCTTATTCCTTAAGGAATTGGTTTCTCTTTGACCTTCAAGTTCTTTTGGAGATTGATTGGAAGCAAGTCTTAATCCTTAAGGAATTGGTTTCTCTTTATTCTTTAAGTTCTTTTAGCCATTGATTGAAAGCAAGTCTTATTCCTTAAAGAATTGGTTTCTCTTGACCTTTAAGTTCTTTTGGAGATTGATTGAAGCAAGTCTTAATCCATAAGGAATTGGTTTCTTTATTCTTTAAGTTCTTTAGCCATTGATTGAAAGCAAGTCTTATTCCTTAAGGAATTGGTTTCTCTTGACCTTTAAGTTCTTTGGAGATTGATTGGAAGCAAGTCTTAATCCTTAAGGAATTGGTTTCTCTTTATTCTTTAAGTTCTTTAGCCATTGATTGAAAGCAAGTCTTATTCCTTAAGGAATTGGTTTCTCTTGACCTTTAAGTTCTTTTGGAGATTGATTGAAGCAAGTCTTAATCCATAAGGAATTGGTTTCTTGTTCTTTAAGTTCTTTAGCCATTGATTGAAAGCAAGTCTTATTCCTTAAGGAATTGGTTTCTCTTTGACCTTTAAGTTCTTTTGGAGATTGATTGAAGCAAGTCTTAATCCTTAAGGAATTGGTTTCTCTTATTCTTTAAGTTCTTTTAGCCATTGATTGAAAGCAAGTCTTATTCCTTAAGGAATTGGTTTCTCTTTGACCTTTAAGTTCTTTTGGAGATTGATTGAAGCAAGTCTTAATCCTTAAGGAATTGGTTTCTTCTTTATTCTTTAAGTTCTTTAGCCATTGATTGAAAGCAAGTCTTATTCCTTAAGGAATTGGTTTCTCTTGACCTTAAGTTCTTTGGAGATTGATTGAAGCAAGTCTTAATCCATAAGGAATTGGTTTCTCTTTATTCTTTAAGTTCTTTAGCCATTGATTGAAAGCAAGTCTTATTCCTTAAGGAATTGGTTTCTCTTGACCTTTAAGTTCTTTTGGAGATTGATTGAAGCAAGTCTTAATCCATAAGGAATTGGTTTCTCTTATTCTTTAAGTTCTTTAGCCATTGATTGAAAGCAAGTCTTATTCCTTAAGGAATTGGTTTCTCTTGACCTTTAAGTTCTTTGGAGATTGATTGAAGCAAGTCTTAATCCTTAAGGAATTGGTTTCTCTTATTCTTTAAGTTCTTTTTAGCCATTGATTGAAAGCAAGTCTTATTCCTTAAGGAATTGGTTTCTCTTGACCTTAAGTTCTTTTGGAGATTGATTGAAGCAAGTCTTAATCCTTAAGGAATTGGTTTCTCTTATTCTTTAAGTTCTTTAGCCATTGATTGAAAGCAAGTCTTATTCCTTAAGGAATTGGTTTCTCTTTGACCTTTAAGTTCTTTTTGGAGATTGATTGGAAGCAAGCCTCAAACCTTAAGGAATTGGTTTCTCTTTCTTCTTTAAGTTCTTTTAGCCATTGATTGAAAGCAAGTCTTATTCCTTAAAGAATTGGTTTCTCTTGACCTTTAAGTTCTTTGGAGATTGATTGAAGCAAGTCTTAATCCATAAGGAATTGGTTTTCTTTATTCTTTAAGTTCTTTAGCCATTGATTGAAAGCAAGTCTTATTCCTTAAGGAATTGGTTTCTCTTTGACCTTAAGTTCTTTTTTGGAGATTGATTGAAGCAAGTCTTAATCCATAAGGAATTGGTTTCTCTTTATTCTTTAAGTTCTTTAGCCATTGATTGAAAGCAAGTCTTATTCCTTAAGGAATTGGTTTCTCTTGACCTTTAAGTTCTTTTGGAGATTGATTGAAGCAAGTCTTAATCCTTAAGGAATTGGTTTCTCTTTATTCTTTAAGTTCTTTAGCCATTGATTGAAAGCAAGTCTTATTCCTTAAGGAATTGGTTTCTCTTGACCTTTAAGTTCTTTGGAGATTGATTGGAAGCAAGTCTTAATCCTTAAGGAATTGGTTTCTTTATTCTTTAAGTTCTTTAGCCATTGATTGAAAGCAAGTCTTATTCCTTAAGGAATTGGTTTCTCTTTGACCTTAAGTTCTTTGGAGATTGATTGAAGCAAGTCTTAATCCTTAAGGAATTGGTTTCTCTTATTCTTTAAGTTCTTTAGCCATTGATTGAAAGCAAGTCTTATTCCTTAAGGAATTGGTTTCTCTTGACCTTTAAGTTCTTTTGGAGATTGATTGAAGCAAGTCTTAATCCTTAAGGAATTGGTTTCTCTTATTCTTTAAGTTCTTTTTAGCCATTGATTGAAAGCAAGTCTTATTCCTTAAGGAATTGGTTTCTCTTGACCTTTAAGTTCTTTTGGAGATTGATTGAAGCAAGTCTTAATCCTTAAGGAATTGGTTTCTCTTATTCTTTAAGTTCTTTAGCCATTGATTGAAAGCAAGTCTTATTCCTTAAGGAATTGGTTTCTCTTTGACCTTTAAGTTCTTTTGGAGATTGATTGAAGCAAGTCTTAATCCATAAGGAATTGGTTTCTCTTTATTCTTTAAGTTCTTTTAGCCATTGATTGAAAGCAAGTCTTATTCCTTAAGGAATTGGTTTCTCTTGACCTTAAGTTCTTTTGGAGATTGATTGGAAGCAAGTCTTAATCCTTAAGGAATTGGTTTCTCTTTATTCTTTAAGTTCTTTTAGCCATTGATTGAAAGCAAGTCTTATTCCTTAAGGAATTGGTTTCTCTTGACCTTAAGTTCTTTGGAGATTGATTGAAGCAAGTCTTAATCCTTAAGGAATTGGTTTCTTATTCTTAAGTTCTTTAGCCATTGATTGAAAGCAAGTCTTATTCCTTAAGGAATTGGTTTCTCTTGACCTTTAAGTTCTTTGGAGATTGATTGAAGCAAGTCTTAATCCATAAGGAATTGGTTTCTCTTTATTCTTTAAGTTCTTTTAGCCATTGATTGAAAGCAAGTCTTATTCCTTAAGGAATTGGTTTCTCTTGACCTTTAAGTTCTTTTGGAGATTGATTGAAGCAAGTCTTAATCCTTAAGGAATTGGTTTCTCTTATTCTTTAAGTTCTTTAGCCATTGATTGAAAGCAAGTCTTATTCCTTAAGGAATTGGTTTCTCTTGACCTTTAAGTTCTTTTTGGAGATTGATTGAAGCAAGTCTTAATCCATAAGGAATTGGTTTCTTTATTCTTAAGTTCTTTAGCCATTGATTGAAAGCAAGTCTTATTCCTTAAGGAATTGGTTTTCTTGACCTTAAGTTCTTTGGAGATTGATTGGAAGCAAGTCTTAATCCTTAAGGAATTGGTTTCTCTTATTCTTTAAGTTCTTTAGCCATTGATTGAAAGCAAGTCTTATTCCTTAAGGAATTGGTTTCTCTTGACCTTAAGTTCTTTGGAGATTGATTGGAAGCAAGTCTTAATCCATAAGGAATTGGTTTCTCTTTATTCTTTAAGTTCTTTAGCCATTGATTGAAAGCAAGTCTTATTCCTTAAGGAATTGGTTTTCTTGACCTTTAAGTTCTTTGGAGATTGATTGAAGCAAGTCTTAATCCTTAAGGAATTGGTTTCTCTTTATTCTTTAAGTTCTTTAGCCATTGATTGAAAGCAAGTCTTATTCCTTAAGGAATTGGTTTCTCTTGACCTTAAGTTCTTTGGAGATTGATTGAAGCAAGTCTTAATCCATAAGGAATTGGTTTCTTTATTCTTTAAGTTCTTTAGCCATTGATTGAAAGCAAGTCTTATTCCTTAAGGAATTGGTTTCTCTTGACCTTTAAGTTCTTTGGAGATTGATTGAAGCAAGTCTTAATCCATAAGGAATTGGTTTCTCTTTATTCTTAAGTTCTTTAGCCATTGATTGAAAGCAAGTCTTATTCCTTAAGGAATTGGTTTCTCTTGACCTTTAAGTTCTTTGGAGATTGATTGAAGCAAGTCTTAATCCTTAAGGAATTGGTTTCTTTATTCTTTAAGTTCTTTTTAGCCATTGATTGAAAGCAAGTCTTATTCCTTAAGGAATTGGTTTCTTTGACCTTTAAGTTCTTTGGAGATTGATTGGAAGCAAGTCTTAATCCATAAGGAATTGGTTTCTCTTTATTCTTTAAGTTCTTTTAGCCATTGATTGAAAGCAAGTCTTATTCCTTAAGGAATTGGTTTCTCTTTGACCTTTAAGTTCTTTTGGAGATTGATTGAAGCAAGTCTTAATCCATAAGGAATTGGTTTCTCTTATTCTTTAAGTTCTTTAGCCATTGATTGAAAGCAAGTCTTATTCCTTAAGGAATTGGTTTCTCTTGACCTTTAAGTTCTTTGGAGATTGATTGAAGCAAGTCTTAATCCATAAGGAATTGGTTTCTCTTTATTCTTAAGTTCTTTAGCCATTGATTGAAAGCAAGTCTTATTCCTTAAGGAATTGGTTTCTCTTGACCTTTAAGTTCTTTTGGAGATTGATTGAAGCAAGTCTTAATCCTTAAGGAATTGGTTTCTCTTTATTCTTTAAGTTCTTTTAGCCATTGATTGAAAGCAAGTCTTATTCCTTAAGGAATTGGTTTCTCTTGACCTTTAAGTTCTTTTTGGAGATTGATTGGAAGCAAGTCTTAATCCTTAAGGAATTGGTTTCTCTTTATTCTTTAAGTTCTTTAGCCATTGATTGAAAGCAAGTCTTATTCCTTAAGGAATTGGTTTCTCTTGACCTTTAAGTTCTTTTGGAGATTGATTGAAGCAAGTCTTAATCCTTAAGGAATTGGTTTCTCTTATTCTTTAAGTTCTTTTTAGCCATTGATTGAAAGCAAGTCTTATTCCTTAAGGAATTGGTTTCTCTTGACCTTAAGTTCTTTGGAGATTGATTGAAGCAAGTCTTAATCCTTAAGGAATTGGTTTCTCTTTATTCTTAAGTTCTTTAGCCATTGATTGAAAGCAAGTCTTATTCCTTAAGGAATTGGTTTCTTGACCTTTAAGTTCTTTGGAGATTGATTGAAGCAAGTCTTAATCCTTAAGGAATTGGTTTCTCTTTATTCTTTAAGTCCTTTTTAGCCATTGATTGAAAGCAAGTCTTATTCCTTAAGGAATTGGTTTCTCTTGACCTTTAAGTTCTTTTGGAGATTGATTGAAGCAAGTCTTAATCCTTAAGGAATTGGTTTCTCTTATTCTTTAAGTTCTTTTAGCCATTGATTGAAAGCAAGTCTTATTCCTTAAGGAATTGGTTTCTTTTGACCTTTAAGTTCTTTTTGGAGATTGATTGAAAGCAAGTCTTAATCCATAAGGAATTGGTTTCTCTTATTCTTTAAGTTCTTTTAGCCATTGATTGAAAGCAAGTCTTATTCCTTAAGGAATTGGTTTCTCTTGACCTTAAGTTCTTTGGAGATTGATTGAAGCAAGTCTTAATCCTTAAGGAATTGGTTTCTCTTTCTTTAAGTTCTTTAGCCATTGATTGAAAGCAAGTCTTATTCCTTAAGGAATTGGTTTCTCTTGACCTTAAGTTCTTTGGAGATTGATTGGAAGCAAGTCTTAATCCTTAAGGAATTGGTTTCTCTTTATTCTTTAAGTTCTTTAGCCATTGATTGAAAGCAAGTCTTATTCCTTAAGGAATTGGTTTTCTTGACCTTTAAGTTCTTTTGGAGATTGATTGAAGCAAGTCTTAATCCTTAAGGAATTGGTTTTCTTATTCTTAAGTTCTTTAGCCATTGATTGAAAGCAAGTCTTATTCCTTAAGGAATTGGTTTCTCTTTGACCTTAAGTTCTTTTGGAGATTGATTGAAGCAAGTCTTAATCCATAAGGAATTGGTTTCTTTATTCTTTAAGTTCTTTTAGCCATTGATTGAAAGCAAGTCTTATTCCTTAAGGAATTGGTTTCTCTTGACCTTTAAGTTCTTTGGAGATTGATTGAAGCAAGTCTTAATCCATAAGGAATTGGTTTCTCTTATTCTTTAAGTTCTTTAGCCATTGATTGAAAGCAAGTCTTATTCCTTAAGGAATTGGTTTCTCTTGACCTTTAAGTTCTTTGGAGATTGATTGAAGCAAGTCTTAATCCATAAGGAATTGGTTTCTCTTTATTCTTTAAGTTCTTTAGCCATTGATTGAAAGCAAGTCTTATTCTTAAGGAATTGGTTTCTCTTGACCTTAAGTTCTTTGGAGATTGATTGAAGCAAGTCTTAATCCATAAGGAATTGGTTTCTTTATTCTTTAAGTTCTTTTAGCCATTGATTGAAAGCAAGTCTTATTCCTTAAGGAATTGGTTTTCTTGACCTTTAAGTTCTTTTGGAGATTGATTGAAGCAAGTCTTAATCCATAAGGAATTGGTTTCTCTTTATTCTTTAAGTTCTTTAGCCATTGATTGAAAGCAAGTCTTATTCCTTAAGGAATTGGTTTCTCTTTGACCTTTAAGTTCTTTTTGGAGATTGATTGAAGCAAGTCTTAATCCATAAGGAATTGGTTTTCTTTATTCTTAAGTTCTTTAGCCATTGATTGAAAGCAAGTCTTATTCCTTAAGGAATTGGTTTCTCTTGACCTTTAAGTTCTTTGGAGATTGATTGGAAGCAAGTCTTAATCCTTAAGGAATTGGTTTCTCTTTATTCTTTAAGTTCTTTAGCCATTGATTGAAAGCAAGTCTTATTCCTTAAGGAATTGGTTTCTCTTGACCTTTAAGTTCTTTTGGAGATTGATTGAAGCAAGTCTTAATCCATAAGGAATTGGTTTCTCTTATTCTTTAAGTTCTTTAGCCATTGATTGAAAGCAAGTCTTATTCCTTAAGGAATTGGTTTCTCTTGACCTTTAAGTTCTTTTTGGAGATTGATTGAAGCAAGTCTTAATCCTTAAGGAATTGGTTTTCTTATTCTTTAAGTTCTTTAGCCATTGATTGAAAGCAAGTCTTATTCCTTAAGGAATTGGTTTCTTTGACCTTTAAGTTCTTTTGGAGATTGATTGAAGCAAGTCTTAATCCTTAAGGAATTGGTTTCTCTTATTCTTTAAGTTCTTTAGCCATTGATTGAAAGCAAGTCTTATTCCTTAAGGAATTGGTTTCTCTTGACCTTTAAGTTCTTTTGGAGATTGATTGAAGCAAGTCTTAATCCATAAGGAATTGGTTTCTCTTTATTCTTTAAGTTCTTTAGCCATTGATTGAAAGCAAGTCTTATTCCTTAAGGAATTGGTTTCTCTTGACCTTTAAGTTCTTTTGGAGATTGATTGAAGCAAGTCTTAATCCTTAAGGAATTGGTTTCTCTTTATTCTTTAAGTTCTTTAGCCATTGATTGAAAGCAAGTCTTATTCCTTAAGGAATTGGTTTCTCTTTGACCTTTAAGTTCTTTTTGGAGATTGATTGAAGCAAGTCTTAATCCATAAGGAATTGGTTTTCTTTATTCTTTAAGTTCTTTAGCCATTGATTGAAAGCAAGTCTTATTCCTTAAGGAATTGGTTTCTCTTGACCTTTAAGTTCTTTTGGAGATTGATTGAAGCAAGTCTTAATCCATAAGGAATTGGTTTCTCTTTATTCTTAAGTTCTTTAGCCATTGATTGAAAGCAAGTCTTATTCCTTAAGGAATTGGTTTCTCTTTGACCTTTAAGTTCTTTTTGGAGATTGATTGAAGCAAGTCTTAATCCATAAGGAATTGGTTTCTCTTTATTCTTAAGTTCTTTAGCCATTGATTGAAAGCAAGTCTTATTCCTTAAGGAATTGGTTTCTCTTGACCTTTAAGTTCTTTGGAGATTGATTGAAGCAAGTCTTAATCCTTAAGGAATTGGTTTCTTATTCTTTAAGTTCTTTTAGCCATTGATTGAAAGCAAGTCTTATTCCTTAAGGAATTGGTTTCTCTTGACCTTTAAGTTCTTTGGAGATTGATTGGAAGCAAGTCTTAATCCTTAAGGAATTGGTTTCTCTTATTCTTAAGTTCTTTAGCCATTGATTGAAAGCAAGTCTTATTCCTTAAGGAATTGGTTTCTCTTGACCTTTAAGTTCTTTGGAGATTGATTGGAAGCAAGTCTTAATCCTTAAGGAATTGGTTTCTCTTATTCTTTAAGTTCTTTTAGCCATTGATTGAAAGCAAGTCTTATTCCTTAAGGAATTGGTTTTCTTGACCTTTAAGTTCTTTGGAGATTGATTGAAGCAAGTCTTAATCCATAAGGAATTGGTTTCTCTTTATTCTTTAAGTTCTTTAGCCATTGATTGAAAGCAAGTCTTATTCCTTAAGGAATTGGTTTCTCTTGACCTTTAAGTTCTTTTTGGAGATTGATTGGAAGCAAGTCTTAATCCTTAAGGAATTGGTTTCTCTTATTCTTTAAGTTCTTTAGCCATTGATTGAAAGCAAGTCTTATTCCTTAAGGAATTGGTTTCTCTTTGACCTTTAAGTTCTTTGGAGATTGATTGAAGCAAGTCTTAATCCATAAGGAATTGGTTTCTCTTATTCTTTAAGTTCTTTAGCCATTGATTGAAAGCAAGTCTTATTCCTTAAGGAATTGGTTTCTCTTGACCTTTAAGTTCTTTTTGAGATTGATTGAAGCAAGTCTTAATCCATAAGGAATTGGTTTCTCTTTATTCTTTAAGTTCTTTTAGCCATTGATTGAAAGCAAGTCTTATTCCTTAAGGAATTGGTTTCTCTTGACCTTAAGTTCTTTTTGAGATTGATTGAAGCAAGTCTTAATCCTTAAGGAATTGGTTTCTCTTTATTCTTTAAGTTCTTTTAGCCATTGATTGAAAGCAAGTCTTATTCCTTAAGGAATTGGTTTCTCTTGACCTTTAAGTTCTTTTGGAGATTGATTGAAGCAAGTCTTAATCCTTAAGGAATTGGTTTCTCTTTATTCTTTAAGTTCTTTTAGCCATTGATTGAAAGCAAGTCTTATTCCTTAAGGAATTGGTTTCTTGACCTTTAAGTTCTTTTTGGAGATTGATTGAAGCAAGTCTTAATCCTTAAGGAATTGGTTTCTCTTATTCTTTAAGTTCTTTTAGCCATTGATTGAAAGCAAGTCTTATTCCTTAAGGAATTGGTTTCTCTTTGACCTTTAAGTTCTTTTTGGAGATTGATTGAAGCAAGTCTTAATCCTTAAGGAATTGGTTTCTCTTATTCTTTAAGTTCTTTTTAGCCATTGATTGAAAGCAAGTCTTATTCCTTAAGGAATTGGTTTCTCTTGACCTTTAAGTTCTTTTTGGAGATTGATTGAAGCAAGTCTTAATCCTTAAGGAATTGGTTTCTCTTTATTCTTTAAGTTCTTTAGCCATTGATTGAAAGCAAGTCTTATTCCTTAAGGAATTGGTTTCTCTTGACCTTTAAGTTCTTTTTGGAGATTGATTGGAAGCAAGTCTTAATCCTTAAGGAATTGGTTTCTCTTATTCTTTAAGTTCTTTAGCCATTGATTGAAAGCAAGTCTTATTCCTTAAGGAATTGGTTTCTCTTTGACCTTTAAGTTCTTTGGAGATTGATTGAAGCAAGTCTTAATCCTTAAGGAATTGGTTTCTCTTTATTCTTTAAGTTCTTTTAGCCATTGATTGAAAGCAAGTCTTATTCCTTAAGGAATTGGTTTCTCTTTGACCTTTAAGTTCTTTTGGAGATTGATTGAAGCAAGTCTTAATCCATAAGGAATTGGTTTCTCTTATTCTTTAAGTTCTTTTAGCCATTGATTGAAAGCAAGTCTTATTCCTTAAGGAATTGGTTTCTCTTGACCTTCAAGTTCTTTTGAGATTGATTGAAGCAAGTCTTAATCCTTAAGGAATTGGTTTCTTTATTCTTTAAGTTCTTTAGCCATTGATTGAAAGCAAGTCTTATTCCTTAAGGAATTGGTTTCTCTTGACCTTAAGTTCTTTTGGAGATTGATTGAAGCAAGTCTTAATCCTTAAGGAATTGGTTTCTCTATTCTTTAAGTTCTTTAGCCATTGATTGAAAGCAAGTCTTATTCCTTAAGGAATTGGTTTCTCTTTGACCTTTAAGTTCTTTGGAGATTGATTGAAGCAAGTCTTAATCCTTAAGGAATTGGTTTCTCTTTATTATTTAAGTTCTTTTAGCCATTGATTGAAAGCAAGTCTTATTCCTTAAGGAATTGGTCTCTCTTGACCTTTAAGTTCTTTTTGGAGATTGATTGAAGCAAGTCTTAATCCATAAGGAATTGGTTTCTCTTTATTCTTTAAGTTCTTTAGCCATTGATTGAAAGCAAGTCTTATTCCTTAAGGAATTGGTTTTCTTGACCTTAAGTTCTTTTGGAGATTGATTGAAGCAAGTCTTAATCCTTAAGGAATTGGTTTCTCTTTATAATTTAAGTTCTTTTAGCCATTGATTGAAAGCAAGTCTTATTCCTTAAGGAATTGGTTTCTCTTTGACTTTAAGTTCTTTTGGAGATTGATTGGAAGCAAGTCTTAATCCATAAGGAATTGGTTTCTCTTTATTCTTTAAGTTCTTTTAGCCATTGATTGAAAGCAAGTCTTATTCCTTAAGGAATTGATTTCTCTTTAACCTTTTAGTTCTTTTGGAGATTGATCGGAAGCAAGTCTTAATCCTTAAGGAATTGGTTTCTCTTTGTTCTTTACGTTCTTTTAGCCGTTGATTGAAAGCAAGTCTTATTCCTTAAGGAATTGGTTTCTCTTTGACCTTTAAGTTCTTTGGAGATTGATTGGAAGCAAGTCTTAATCCTTAAGGAATTGGTTTCTCTTTATTATTTAAGTTCTTTTAGCCATTGATTGAAAGCAAGTCTTATTCCTTAAGGAATTGGTTTCTCTTGACCTTAAGTCCTTTTGGAGATTGATAGGAAGCAAGTGTTAATCGCTAAGGAGTTGGTTTCTCTTTATTCTTTAAGTACTTTTTAGCCATTGATTGAAAGCAAGTCTTATTCCTTAAGGAATTGGTTTCTCTTGACCTTTAAGTTCTTTTGAGATTGATTGGAAGCAAGTCTTAATCCTTAAGGAATTGGTTTCTCTTTGTTCTTTAAGTTCTTTAGCCATTGATTGAAAGCAAGTCTTATTCCTAAGGAATTGGTTTCTCTTTGACCTTTAAGTTCTTTGGAGATTGATTGAAGCAAGTCTTAATCCTTAAGGAATTGGTTTCTCTTTATTCTTAAGTTCTTTTAGCCATTGATTGAAAGCAAGTCTTATTCCTTAAGGAATTGGTTTTCTTTGACCTTTAAGTTCTTTTGGAGATTGATTGAAGCAAGTCTTAATCCATAAGGAATTGGTTTCTCTTTATTCTTTAAGTTCTTTAGCCATTGATTGAAAGCAAGTCTTATTCCTTAAGGAATTGGTTTCTCTTGACCTTTAAGTTCTTTGAGATTGATTGAAGCAAGTCTTAATCCTTAAGGAATTGGTTTCTCTTTATTCTTTAAGTTCTTTTTAGCCATTGATTGAAAGCAAGTCTTATTCCTTAAGGAATTGGTTTCTCTTTGACCTTTAAGTTCTTTGGAGATTGATTGAAGCAAGTCTTAATCCATAAGGAATTGGTTTCTCTTTATTCTTTAAGTTCTTTAGCCATTGATTGAAAGCAAGTCTTATTCCTTAAGGAATTGGTTTCTCTTTGACCTTTAAGTTCTTTTGGAGATTGATTGAAGCAAGTCTTAATCCTTAAGGAATTGGTTTCTCTTTATTCTTTAAGTTCTTTAGCCATTGATTGAAAGCAAGTCTTATTCCTTAAGGAATTGGTTTCTCTTTGACCTTTAAGTTCTTTTTGGAGATTGATTGAAGCAAGTCTTAATCCATAAGGAATTGGTTTTCCTTTATTCTTTAAGTTCTTTAGGCCATTGATTGAAAGCAAGTCTTATTCCTTAAGGAATTGGTTTCTCTTGACCTTTAAGTTCTTTTGAGATTGATTGGAAGCAAGTCTTAATCCTTAAGGAATTGGTTTCTCTTTATTCTTTAAGTTTTTTTAGCCATTGATTGAAAGCAAGTCTTATTCCTTAAGGAATTGGTTTCTCTCTGGCCTTTAAGTTCTTTTGGAGATTGATTGGAAGCAAGTCTTAATCCTTAAGGAATTGGTTTCTCTTAATTCTTTAAGTTCTTTTAGCCATTGATTGAAAGCAAGTCTTATTCCTTAAGGAATTCGTTTCTAATTGACCTTTAAGTTCTGTTGGAGATTGATTGGAAGTAAGTCTTTATCCTTAAGGAATTGGTTTCTCTTTATTATTTAAGTTCTTTTAGCCATTGATTGAAAGCAAGTCTTATTCCTTAAGGAATTGGTTTCTCTTTGACCTTTAAGTTCTTTTGGAGATTGATTGGAAGCAAGTCTTAATCCATAAGGAATTGGTTTCTTTATTCTTTAAGTTCTTTAGCCATTGATTGAAAGCAAGTCTTATTCCTTAAGGAATTGGTTTCTCTTTGACCTTTAAGTTCTTTGGAGATTGATTGAAGCAAGTCTTAATCCTTAACGAATTGGTTTCTCTTTATTCTTTAAGTTCTTCTAGCCATTGATTGAAAGCAAGTCTTATTCCTTAAGGAATTGGTTTTTCTTTGACCTTAAGTTCTTTGGAGATTGATTGGAAGCAAGTCTTAATCCATAAGGAATTGGTTTCTCTTATTCTTTAAGTTCTTTTAGCCATTGATTGAAAGCAAGTCTTATTCCTTAAGGAATTGGTTTCTCTTTGACCTTTAAGTTCTTTTTGGAGATTGATTGGAAGCAAGTCTTAATCCATAAGGAATTGGTTTTTCTTTATTCTTTAAGTTCTTTTAGCCATTGATTGAAAGCAAGTCTTATTCCTTAAGGAATTGGTTTCTCTTTGACCTTCAAGTTGCTTTGGAGATTGATTGGAAGCAAGTCTTAACCCTTAAGGATTTGGTTTCTCTTTATTCTTTAAGTCCTTTTAGCCATTGATTGGAAGCAAGTCTTATTCCTTAAGGAATTGGTTTCTCTTGACCTTTAAGTTCTTTTGAGATTGATTGGAAGCAAGTCTTAATCCTTAAGGAATTGGTTTTCTTTATTCTTTAAGTTCTTTGGAGCCATTGATTGAAAGCAAGTCTTATTCTTAAGGAATTGGTTTCTCTTTGACCTTTAAGTTCTTTTAGCCATTGATTGAATGCAAGTCTTATTCCTTAAGGAATTGGTTTCTCTTTGACCTTTAAGTTCTTTTGGAGATTGATTGGAAGCAAGTCTTAATCCTTAAGGAATTGGTTTTTCTTTATTCTTAAGTTCTTTTAGCCATTGATTGAAAGCAAGTCTTATTCCTTAAGGAATTGGTTTCTTTATTGACCTTAAGTTCTTTAGATTGATTGAATGTAAGTCTTAATCCATAAGGGAATTGGTTTCTTTCTTTATTCTTTAAGTTCTTTTGGCCATTGATTGAAAGCAAGTCTTATTCCTTAAGGAATTGGTTTCTCTTTGACCTTTAAGTTCATTTGGAGATTGATTGGAAGCAAGTCTTAATCCATAAGGAATTGATTTCTCTTTATTCTTTAAGTTCTTTTGGCCATTGATTGAAAGCAGGTCTTATTTCTTAAGGAATTGGTTTCTCTTTGACCTCAAGTTCTTTTGGAGATTGATTGAAAAGTCTTAATCCTTAAGGAATTGGTTTTCTTATTCTTTAAGTTCTTTAGCCATTGATTGAATGCAAGTCTTATTCCTTAAGGAATTGGTTTCTTCTTGACCTTTAAGTTCTTTTGGAGATTGATTGAAGCAAGTCTTAATCCTTAAGGAATTGGTTTCTCTTTATTCTTTAAGTTCTTTAGCCATTGATTGAAAGCAAGTCTTATTCCTTAAGGAATTGGTTTTCTTTGACCTTTAAGTTCTTTGGAGATTGATTGAAGCAAGTCTTAATCCTTAAGGAATTGGTTTTCTTATTCTATAAGTTCTTTTAGCGATTGATTGAATGCAGGTCTTATTCCTTAAGGAATTGGTTTGTCTTTGACCTTTAAGTTCTTTTGGAGATTTATTGAAAGCAAGTCTTAATCCTTAAGGAATTGGTTTCTCTTTATTCTTTAAGTCCTTTTAGCCATTGATTGAAAGCAAGTCTTATTCCTTAAGGAATTGGTTTCTCCTTGACGTTCAAGTTCTTTTGGAGATTGATTGGAAGCAAGTCTTAACCCTTAAGGAATTGGTTTCTCTTTATTCTTTAAGTTCTTTTAGCCATTGATTGAAAGCAAGTCTTATTCCTTAAGGAATTGGTTTCTCTTGACCTTTAAGTTCTTTGGAGATTGATTGGAAGCAAGTCTTAATCCTTAAGGAATTGGTTTCTCTTATTCTTTAAGTTCTTTAGCCATTGATTGAAAGCAAGTCTTATTGCTTAAGGAAATGGTTTCTCTTTGACCTTAAGTTCTTTTTGGAGATTGATTGAAGCAAGTCTTAATCCATAAGGAATTGGTTTCTCTTATTCTTTAAGTTCTTTTAGCCATTGATTGAAAGCAAGTCTTATTCCATAAGGAATTGGTTTCTCTTGACCTTTAAGTTCTTTTGGAGATTGATTGAAAGCAAGTCTTAATCCTTAAGGAATTGGTTTCTCTTTTCTTTAAGTCCTTTTAGCCATTGATTGAAAGCAAGTCTTATTCCTTAAGGAATTGGTTTCTCTTTGACCTTAAGTTCTTTTTGGAGATTGATTGAAAGCAAGTCTTATTCCTTAAGGAATTGGTTTCTCTTTATTCTTTAAGTTCTTTAGCCATTGATTGAAGCAAGTCTTATTCCTTAAGGAATTGGTTTCTCTTTGACCTTTAAGTTCTTTTGGAGATTGATTGAAGCAAGTCTTATTCCTTAAGGAATTGGTTTCTCTTTTCTTTAAGTTCTTTTAGCCATTGATTGAAAGCAAGTCTTATTCCTTAAGGAATTGGTTTCTCTTGACCTTAAGTTCTTTGGAGATTGATTGGAAGCAAGTCTTATTCCTTAAGGAATTGGTTTCTCTTTGCTCTTTAAGTTCTTTTAGCCATTGATTGTAAGCATGTCTTATTCCTTAACGAATTGGTTTCTCTTTGACCTTTAAGTTCTTTTGGAGATTGATTGGAAGCAAGTCTTAATCCATAAGGAATTGGTTTCTCTTATTCTTAAGTTCTTTAGCCATTGATTGAAAGCAAGTCTTATTCCTTAAGGAATTGGTTTCTCTTGCAGCTTCAAGTTCTTTTGGAGATTGATTGAAGCAAGTCTTAATCCTTAAGGAATTGGTTTCTCTTATTCTTTAAGTTCTTCTAGCCATTGATTGAAAGCAAGTCTTATTCCTTAAGGAATTGGTTTCTCTTTGACCTTTAAGTTCTTTTGGAGATTGATTCGAAGGGAGTCTTAATCCATAAGGTATTGGTTTCTCTTCATTCTTCAAGTTCTTTAGCCATTGATTGAAAGCAAAGTCTTATTCCTTAAGGAATTGGTTTCTCTTTGACCTTTAAGTTCTTTGGAGATTGATTGAAGCAAGTCTTAATCCTTAAGGAATTGGTTTCTCTATTCTTTAAGTTCTTTAGCCATTGATTGAAAGCAAGTCTTATTCTTAAGGAATTGGTTTCTCTTGACCTTTAAGTTCTTTTGGAGATTGATTGGATGCAAGTCTTAATCCTTCAGGAATTGGTTTCTCTTTATTCTTTAAGTTCTTTTAGCCATTGATTGAAAGCAAGTCTTATTCCTTAAGGAATTGGTTTCTCTTTGACCTTTAAGTTCTTTTGGAGATTGATTGGAAGCAAATCTTAATCCTCAAGGAATTGGTTTCTCTTTATTCTTTAAGTTCTTTTAGCCATTGATTGAAAGCAAGTCTTATTCCTTAAGGAATTGGTTTCTCTTTGACCTTCAAGTTCTTTTGGAGATTGATTGGAAACGAGTCTTAATCCTCAAGGAATTGGTTTCTCTTTATTCTTTAAGTCCTTTTAGCCATTGATTGGAAGCAAGTCTTATTCCTTAAGGAATTGGTTTCTCTTTGACCTTTAAGTTCTTTTGGACATTGATTGGAAGCGAGTCTTGATCCTTCAGGAATTGGTTTCTCTTTATTCTTTAAGTTCTTTTAGCCATTGATTGAAAGCAAGTCTTATTCCTTAAGGAATTGGTTTCTCTTTGACCTTCAAGTTCTTTTGGAGATTGATTGGAAGCAAGTCTTAATCCTTAAGGAATTGGTTTCTCTTTATTCTTTAAGTTCTTTTAGCCATTGATTGAAAGCAAGTCTTATTCCTTAAGGAATTGGTTTCTCTTTGACTTTAAGTTCCTTTGGAGATTGATTGGAAGCAAGTCTTAATCCATAAGGAATTGGTTTCTCTTCATTCTTTATGTTCTTTTTGGCCATTGATTGAAAGCAAGTTTTATTCCTTAAGGAATTGGTTTCTCTTTGACCTTCAAGTTCCTTTGGAGATTGATTGGAAGCAAGTCTTAATCCTTAAGGAATTGGTTTCTCTTTATTCTTTAAGTTCTTTTAGTCATTGATTGAAAGCAAGTCTGTATTCCCAAGGAATTGGTTTCTCTTGACCTTTAAGTTCTTTTGGAGATTGGATTGGAAGCAAAGTCTTAATCCTTAAGGAATTGGTTTCTCTTTATTCTTTAAGTTCTTTAGCCATTGATTGAAAGCAAAGTCTTATTCCTTAAGGAATTGGTTTCTCTTTGACCTTCAAGTTCTTTTGGAGATTGATTGAAGCAAGTCTTAATCCTTAAGGAATTGGTTTTCTTTATTCTTTAAGTCCTTTTAGCCATTGATTGAAACGCAAGTCTTATTCCTTAAGGAATTGGTTTCTCTTTGACCTTTAAGTTCTTTTGGAGATTGATTGAAGCAAGTCTAATCCTTAAGGAATTGGTTTCTCTCTATTCTTTAAGTTCTTTTAGCCATTGATTGAAAGCAAGTCTTTATTCCTTAAGGAATTGGTTTCTCTTTGACCTTTAAGTTCTTTTGGAGATTGATTGGAAGCAAGTCTTAACCCTTAAGGAATTGGTTTTCTTTATTCTTTAAGTCCTTTAGCCATTGATTGAAGCAAGTCTTATTCCTTAAGGAATTGGTTTCTCTTGACCTTTAAGTTCTTTTTTGGAGATTGATTGAAGCTAGTCTTAATCCTTAAGAATTGGAATTTCTTATTCTTTAAGTTCTTTTAGCCATTGATTGAAAGCAAGTCTTATTCCTTATGGAATTTGTTTCTGACCTTAAGTTCTTTTGTGAGATTGATTTGAAGCAAGTCTTAATCCTTAAGGAATTGGTTTCTCTTTATTCTTTAAGTCCTTTTAGCCATTGATTGAAAGCAAGTCTTATTCCTTAAGGAATTGGTTTTCTGACCTTTAAGTTCTTTTGGAGATTGATTGAAGCAAGTCCAATCCTAAGGAATTGGTTTCTCTTTATTCTTTAAGTTCTTTTAGCCATTGATTGAAAGCAAGTCTTATTGCTTAAGGAATTGGTTTCTCTTTTACCTTCAAGTTCTTTTTTGGAGATTGATTGAAGCAAGTCTTAATCCTTAAGGAATTGGTTTCTTATTCTTTAAGTCCTTTTTAGCCATTGATTGAAAGCAAGTCTTATTCCTTAAGGAATTGGTTTCTCTTTGACCTTTAAGTTCTTTTGGAGATTGATTGGAAGCAAGACTTAATCCTTAAGGAATTGGTTTCTCTTTCTTCTTCATGTTCTTTTTGAGATTGATTGGAAGCAAGTCTTATTCCTTAAGGAATTGGTTTCTCTTTGACCTTCAAGTTCTTTGGAGATTGATTGAAAGCAAGTCTTAATCCTTAAGGAATTGGTTTCTCTTTGATTCTTTAAGTTCTTTTGGAGATTGATTGAAGCAAGTCTTATTCCTTAAGGAATTGGTTTCTTTTCCTTAAGTTCTTTTGGAGATTGATTGAAGCAAGTCTTAACCCTTAAGGAATTGGTTTCTCTTTATTCTTTAAGTTCTTTTGGCCATTGATTGAAAGCAAGTCTTAATCCTTCTCAGGAATTGGTTTTCTTTATTCTTTAAGTTCTTTTAGCCATTGATTGAAAGAAGTGTTATTCCTTCAAGGAATTGGTTTCTCTTGACCTTTAAGTTCTTTTGGAGATTGATTGGAAGCGAGTCTTAATCCTCAAGGAATTGGTTTCTCTTTATTCTTTAAGTCCTTTTAGCCATTGATTGAAAGCAAGTCTTATTCCTTAAGGAATTGGTTTCTCTTTGACCTTTAAGTTCTTTTGGAGATTGATTGAAGCAAGTCTTAATCCTTAAGGAATTGGTTTCTCTTTATTCTTTAAGTTCTTTTAGCCATTGATTGAAAGATAAAGTCTTTTATTCCTTAAGGAATTGGTTTCTTTGACCTTTAAGTTCTTTTGGAGCCATTGATTGAATGCATAATGTCTTAATCCTTAAGCTTAATTCATTGGTTTCTCTTTATTCTTTAAGTCCTTTTAGCCATTGATTGGAAGCAAGTCTTATTCCTTAAGGAATTGGTCTCTTTGACCTTTAAGTTCTTTTGGGGATTGATTAGAAGCGAGTCTTGATCCTTAAGGAGTTGGTTTCTCTTTATTCTTTAAGTTCTTTTAGCCATTGATTGAAAGCAAGTCCTATTCCCTAAGGAATTGGTTTCCCATTGACTTTAAGTTATTTTGGAGATTGATTGGAAGCAACTCTAAATCCATAAGCAATTGGTTTCTCTTTGTTCTTCATGTTCTTTTGGCCATTGATTGAATGCAAGTCTTACTCTATATGGAATTGGTTTCTCTTTGACCTTCAAGTTCTTTTGGAGATTGATTGCAAGCAAGTCTTAACCCTTAAGGAATTGGTTTCTCTTTATTTTATTGAAGTTCAAGATTGATTGGAAGCTTTTTAATC